>OZ005655.1:28506554-29024054 GCA_963930645.1 Salticus scenicus | reverse complement strand
AGGAAGGGGAAAAAAAAACACACGAAAGGATAAAAATATAAATAAAAGAATTTTAACTATAGATACAGATTTAGAAGCAGAATAGTGGTTTTACTTAGCTTCTGGAGACGAATACGACCGTGCTTATAACCGCCGAATACGACCGTCCTGTAAACGACTTATCCGTCGTTTACAGGATCACGCAATAAATTTCTTATATCTAATTGCTTTTTACTTTCTCTTCCCATAAGGTAGAGAAAGTATTGTTTTTGGGTCAAATTTTCGAACACGAGATTTTGTTATATTTACATGTTCTGAGGTCCCCTGAATACGAAAATCATGTTTTTAGCAAATGGTCTGTGTGTATGTCTGTGTGTGTGTCTGTCTGTTATCAGCGTATCTCAAAAACAAATTATGGCAGAAAGTTCAATTTTGGTATACTAAATGTGTATCATATAGGGATGCTACACTAAACCTTTCGTTAAGATCAAGCAAATGGTTCGTGTACAGGGACACTCAAAAGTATTCAAATACATTACGTCTATGAGGAAAATTGCAGGTAAGTAGAGTTTAACATCTATAGACTGCACTAAATCAAATGAAACGAATATATATTTTTTGTAATAGAGATAGTCAACTAGAGAAAAAAAAATTTAATCAGTTAATAAATTTGGTTTCGAGCTTTCACCTGATTTACATGTTTTAATGTCTCCTTGGTTCAAAAGAGTAGTTTTCGGCTGTTGATCAGTGCGTATGTGCGTATATGTGTATGTATGCATGTATATGAGGAATCTTCTGACTATCACATCTCCGAAAATAATAAAGATAGAACGATGAAACTTCAGAAATGAGACAGACCTGGTGCGCAAATAAATTTTCCAACTTTTGATGAAAATCGGAGAAACGGAAAACATTCGAAACCGAAAATGAGATCGTAAGTCCGTATCTCAAAAACAGCTGTAACATTTTCCTACAAAATTGCTATATAAACATCTTATTTCATGTCCTTTCGTATGTATTAGTTGGTTTGTTCAGGAAAATTGATAGGCAGGTCAATTTGAGGTATCTCAAGTGCGTTTCTTTAAAAACACACGGATTTTTATTATTATTATTTTTTTTTTTCGAACTCATCATATCAACTCCCTTTTTGACATCTTTTCGTATGTAATTGTTTTTTTTTTCCCGGTCAACAATTGAGTTTGCCAAGACTTTGTGAAAGTTAGTATCTCAAAAACAACTCTAACGGAAAAAAAAAAAAAAAAACACGAAAGGATAAAAATATAAATAAAAGAATTTTAACTCTAGATACAGATACAGAATCAGAAGAGTGGTTTTACTTTGGAGACGAATACGACCACTCTTAGGAAGAAGAATGGGTATAATGCTTAATTTGCAAAATATGGGCACACGTTAAAGGTGCGAGAGGGAACAATATATAATTTGTTTGCATTAGAGCCCCTTAAATAAATAATAGGCCGGCGCATCACCGCCATTTTTTTGCCTCGTAAGAGGGACAGCATTTCCGCTTGGCGATTTTATCGCTTCACTGGCGGTTTTAAGAAATTTTCATCTAAAAATAAAATCGACCAAAAATGATAAGCAACACAAGTAATCTGTTTCTGTTTCTTAAATAATTCATAACATTTGAAAGGGGGAAAAAAAAAAGAGCGTACCAATTAAAATTGGAAAGTTTTTTCGACGACCTAATACTATCAGGACACGGAAACAAGACAACTTTGGCGAACCAAAAAAAACGTCGCCAAGACTCTACAAACACGCAGTAAAAAAGCGTTTCTTAAAATAATTTATGGTTATTAAAATACATATTTAGATTTAAATAATATTTTTTTTTAAATTTTTTACTTTATAAATGTCAGAAATGCAAAGAAAAGTATAAGTGAATAACAATAAAACTTACTATGCAAAGCTGTGCATTAGGTCCCGGGATCCAAAAATCTGGACGACAATTCGCAGCCCATTTTCTCCTTCTTGCATTATCCGAAGGAAACCTAAACATTTTGTATCCTTTTCTGGAGTGTTTACAGCAGTTTATTGCTGAACAACCTCCGATATTGCAGTTTATTTCACTAAAATTACGAGCAAGACGGTAGAAACAATGGATGCCGTTTGTTTATCACACTGGGTACATGCGGCAACCCTAAGGCAAAAAAATGTCGGATGCGCCAGCTCGTATATATAGGAGCCTTAGTTTGCATTAACTTCAGTTCTGACTAAAAGACTGGCTTCTATGTTGATTAGATATTTAATTTTACCTTTATTTCACTAAAATCTATTTGTTATAATTCTTTGTTACTATACCAAGAGGGTATAATTTAATATTAATTATTAATTGCCCTTTTTTTTATTAAATTAATACATGATTGATAATAAAAAACATTTTGAAATGTAATCCTTGTTTATTGTTAGTATTTCCTTCATATCTGTTACAATTATCCCCGTTACAATTTGCCCAAAATCAAAGCAAATTGTAACAGGCAAAATATTTTGAAAAAATGTTTTTTGTACGAAAATCAACAAAATTGGCGAATGTTTCTTTTATGAATATTATAGAAGAATATGCATTCTATTCAAAACAGCAATTATAAACAAGAAAACTCAAATATGTTAAAAAATATATTTAGTTTTCTGAAAATTGTTACAACTAGACCCTAGCTCCCATATCCCACAAACACTCTTTGTGGTAAATGCAATGCTATGGAATAGCAACGATCAATATGATCGCTTTTCAAAACTTGCTGTGCAAATCATATGGGCATTTTGCGCATATTACATTTATGCAACACGGTCATATAAAGGGTTGAAAAATTCTTTTTGTTTATTAATTACATTTACGATTAAAAAATAGGGGCATTTTAAGTTTTAAGCCTTTGTCTGTCTGTGTGACACTGTAGATTCCAAGAGTTTTTTTTTTTTTTTTTTTTTTTGTTAGAACGTTAATTTAATCGAAGTGGTTCTTAGTCATATTTCTGAAAATCTATTTGGTTTTTTGATTATTATTTTTAATTAGATTAAAAAAAACCTTTAAGCTACTTTGCATTGATATTTAAAAATTTGCGAACTATCAATTTTCCTACATGGAAATTTGGACAGTTTCTGTGGATTTTTAGTGTATTTATTTAGTGTATTATTTTTAGTGTATACTCCATAATCTGTGCTCACATATATGAAATAAAAACACATCTTTACAGATTTGCAATCACTGAATATTTGTAAATAAACCGACACTTGAAAATCTTATGTTCATAACTAATTATTTAAAGAAGGTTATATATTCTAAAAAAAAAATGTGCGTAATGTTATGTTTGTAGAACATTTGTAGAAAAATGTGCGTGAAAAGTGAAATGTAGAAAAATTAAATAATTTTCAACGTCATGAACCTTGTATACATTTTTTCTTTTAATATTTGTATAAATTTTTAACACTCTTATTTTACTAATTTACAAACTTTTATTCATTCCTTTATTTTTGATTCTCGAGAAGAATAGCATAATTTTAAATTTTTATTGTCTTTGATTGACAATTTTGTAAAATATGGCGATGTAAGAACATTATTTAACTGCAAGTCGCTGAATTAAAATAAAATAATAATAATATCATTATTTTTGTGTTATAGAATAGAATCTATTTCAGACAGCATTATTTAGAATTGTTATTACCATTTTTTTTTTTTTCCAAACAAACCTGAAATCATAGCTCATAATTTCTCATAATTTTGAAAACATGCATGTATATCCTATTGTTTGAATGGTTCCAAATATTTGAATCTGCAACATATTGTTTTTCAAGAGATATAAATTCGCTTCTTTCCACTTTTTTGTGAAAATTGAATAATTGGATCATAAATTAGTCTTATGCGTCAAGCCGATACCTTACTGTGACATAATGGATGATCATGAAAAACTTTGTAAATGCAGAAAATTCACTTTAGAGCATAAGAGGATATTTTGTGATTTGAATTTTTACGATTTTGATATTCATGATTTTTAAAGAAAAAAAATCTTGAGTGACTCCACTTGACTTTCCGAACATTGAGTAATTAACAGTTTTGTAGATAAAGTAAAGAATGAGGAGTTGTTAAACAAACAAAAGAGAGAAAACCATAATAGAGTGCTTGAGTATTTTTCTCCATCTATTACACGTTGTTTTATTTAACGCTACTGAACTTTGAGCCCATAGATCATAATGATAAAGAAATTTTCGCTGTGTCCCTGTAAAAACCTATAAATGCTAGATTCACCAAAATGCTTATAGTTAGTGCAACAGTGATTTATAATACTCATATAAATTTTCAGCTGAATTCAATAAGGTGTTTAGATGCTATCGTACTTTTAAAAATTTAGTCCCATAGGCCATAATGATAAAGAATTTTTCTTTGTGTCCCTGTAAAAAAACTGTAAGTGCTAGATTCACCAAAATCTATACAGTTAGTTCAACTGTGATCTATAACTTGTGTACAAATTTTTTGCTCGGATTAATAAGGCGTTTAGACGCTATCACACTTTTAAAAATTTGGCCCCATAGGCATAATGGTAAAGAATTTTTCTTTGTGTCCCTGTAAAAAAACTATAAATGCTAGATTCTCCAAAATCTATACAGATTGAGTATGTGTGATCTATAATATGTGTATAAAATGTTTGCTCAATTGAATAAGGCGCTTAGATGCTATCGCACTTTTAATATTTTGCTCCCATAGGCCATAATGATAAAGAATTTTTCTTTGTGTCCCTGTAAAAAAACTATAAGTGCTAGATTCACCAAAATCTATAGGGTTCGTACTATGGTGACTTACAATATGCGTACCAACTTTCAGGTTAATCGAACAAAGAGTTTAGACGCTAGCGTGTTCACTCACAGACATACACACATACACACACACATACATACATCATCGTAAAAATAGTGAAAACGGACTCAGGGGACCTCAAAACGTATAGAAACATCAAAATCTCGAATTCGGATCTTTGACATGATTACAATACTTTCCTCACTATAGTGTTCGGAAAGTAAAAAAAGTTTGATCCAACTGACTTTTTTTTTTTTATTATTTAACGATAATGTTCACAGATATATCATATAGTTATGATTATTTGAAAGTTTAGATACGTATAAGCTAATGAATTTTCTGAAAATAAAACCCTGATTTGTCGATTAAAATCTCAAAAAATAATGAGCGATAGATTTGTGAGGAATTGACAGAGGCTCGAATTTCCAAGACAATAGGAACCGATGTAATTTGTAATTTGAGACGTAAAAAAAAAAAAAAAAAAAAAAACTTATAAAAAAGAAAAGAAGATTATATAATATGAGAAAACACTCGAGAATCATTTCGGATCGTAAAAAATAAATGCGACTCTTTGTCAAGTGAAAAAATGTACGTGCGTATACAGACTGAAAGGAACAGTGCAAAATCACTCGTGCCTACTCACCTCCCACACTTCCACACTACCACTTGATGAAAAGTCGCACTTAATTACTTCAACTCGAAAGAATTGTTGTATGCCTATATATTTTAATATTCATACATTTTTCTTCAGCATAATTTATCTTCATTAATACCGTATTTTTTCGCTTTTTTTTTTTTTTTTTTTTTGTAATTTAAAGTATGGTTTACGGATATGTGAGATATAGATCTTTAATAATCAGGTTTTAAAGTTCATGAAGGTTCATCCTAACTAAAAAAGTCATTATTTATGTTCTCATTCTCAGAAAAGAAATGTTTATTTCATTGCTTTTAGAAGAAGCATAAAAGGAAAATAATTAATTATTAAAAAACTTGAAAAAAAAAATGGATGTTGAACCGTAATTTAAGTGATCTGAACCGGAAGCAGTAAATTCACGATTTATCTATATAAATAAAGCGAAGAGTTTGTCGGCGGAACACATCCGGGCGAACCACTCCTATTTTTGTTTGGTCTAGATTTAACTACTTTGGTGATGAAAGTCGGCCATTTTTTTTTTGTAAAAACTGATTGTACTATTTGTTTCTTCATTTGAAGATTTGCAAGAAATGCTTTAAGAATTAAATAAAGAAAAGAAGCTTATTGGATTGAATATGAACCAGAGGGACACAAAAATTGTGTCAAATTCCTTTGTTTCTCCACCGAAGGTCACTGTTCATATGGATGAATTACGAACGGTATATGGTTATTAACAAGTCATTACGATGAACGTTGACATCATGAAAAAAATTAACAACAGAGTTAAAATTACATGGACAGCATTCAGAAGAAATAGCGCTATATTCAAAACCAACCTCCCGATTTATTTGAAAAGAAAGGTTTTTGGCCATTGTATTTTACCTGTATTAACTCATGCTTCAGAAACTTGGACATTAACATGTAAAACTATACAAAAGTTTTAAACAACCCAGAGAAGCATGGAGAGATGCATGTTAGAATTCATTCGAAAAGACACAGAAAGCGAAACACGTGGATTAGAGAGAAAACCAAAGTTATTGATGTCATTTGTAGAGTAAAGAAGTTAAAATGGAGCTGCGTTGGGCACCTTGCCAAAAGAAACGATATTAGATGGGCCATCAATATCCTGTTTTGGATACCGAGAGATTAAAAAAAAAAAAGAAATAAGAAGAAAAAGAGACAACAGCATCGTTGGAGGGGTGAGATTGTCAAGTTTGGAGGAGCAGAATGGGAAATAATTGTAGAAAACTGGGCAGATTAAATCGTCTAGGAGAAATCTTCGTCCTGCATAGGCATATTCTGCATTTTATACATGTGACGTAACATATAACCGCTTCAAATATAAAACTACTGCTAGTTCTTCAATTTTCGAATAATAGGAAAATTCCTCGTAACAATCAATTTTCTGCATCTGACATAGCTAAAATTTCGCATTTAAAAGTTCAAAATGTTAGACTTTCTGATGTTGTTAAATAAATGTAATGTAGCAGATCTGGAATTTACGAAATTCTAGAATTTCTGTCGAAAGATAGCAATGCGATTGAAAAAAAGCGTTCAGGACGACCAAAAACGTTATATCAGCGGCATGACAGAGAGATTTTCCATGCAGTGCTAACCCCCAATTGAAGTCTGTTCGTGAAATTCAGTGGACTTTAACGTTTTCTATTTCAAGATCTACTGTTCACCCTCTCATACAGCCAAGTAAATGACATAAATCATCATATGCGGAACACCTATGCTAAAATTGTAGCATAGAAAGATACGCTTATTTTGGTATAAAAAACACATGCATTGGGTGAATGAAAGGTAAAGTTTTTCTCCAGTGACGAAAAAAAAAATGTGGATGGCCCTGACGTCTGTCTGAACGTACTACTGACATTATCTAGGACGAGAAACTTGTGAGTTTTTTAGTCGACAAAAACGACGGTGAGGCGGTGAGGCGTAATATGTTTCATCTGAACAAACGATATTACTTTTCTTAATGGTTGACAGGGCTCTGGGTATTATAAAAATGTTCCGAAAAGTAATCTTTTACCAAATATAAAAAATCTTAGGAGGGGTTCACGTCTCTTACTCATAATAATAATAATAATAATAATAATAATAATAATAATAATGAAAGAATGCTTATTTTACACAGAATCAAGTGACTGTTATAAACTGACCAGCCATCAGCTCAGACCTCAATCCGACTAAAAACCATTGGAGAGGATTAGCACGGGAAGTGTATGTCATGGTTGTCGCAGTTTTCGATTATTCAGGAATTAAAGCAACAGGTAGAACGGTTTGGTTCGTATATTACAGCAACACATTCTCCAAGCACTAGTTCTAAGTACTATGCCTGATAGGATTTTCAAGCTAATTCTGAGGAATGGATCCAAAATTTGAGTTTAATTACAAAATATTTGAAAAAGCCATATATTTTTGGGACAGTCTCTCTCTCTCTCTATATATATATCATATTATGTTATATAATATATATATATATATATATATATATATATATATATATGAATTTTGTAAAATTATACTATTTTTTTTCCTAGAAATACATTTATGTTCTAATTCCATATGCTAATTATTTTTTTTTAGCAATTACTGCTTCATTTCTTGAAGTGATATTTAAAAAAACCTTCTGCACACATAACTTTGAGACACACTGTATTTCAGTATCACTGTATCTCAGTACTATAGTATATATAACTGCACCAGATTTTATATGTGAAATGATTATAATAATACATAGGGTAGGTGCTCCAGTGATTGACATCTATCCCGAAAAAATTAATAAATAAGAAAAATAATAAAATCATATATTTTTCATATAAGAATTTTAACATTTTATTTCAAACAGTGGAGCATAGGGTGCTAATAACTAGTAAAATGAATAACTAGCAGCGTCAAACACTGGAACATAGGTTGCTAATTGCTGATAAAATGAAAAACTGGCAGTGTTAATTACTGGAACATTGAATGGGTGTCAAATAAAAATTCAAAAAAAAAAAAAAAAAAAAATTCATCAAATGTATATATTTTAACATATATGTGGTTCCGAATGTCTTTCATACCATATATACTAACTTAAGATTTCTAAAAATATTTTCTGATGACTAAAACATTAAAAACATCAGAGATTGTTCTAAAAGTTTCAATCACTAGTGCACTTACCCTTTACGTATTTATTTACTTATTCAGCTTGGGTACATATCGACCAACAGGTTGCGTTATGCAGGCTCACTCAGCATGCTATAGAATACTTCCGAATTTCTGATATTTTTTCTAACATAATAGATGCTTTTTATATTTATATACATCTATTACAAGGATGTTATGTTATAATTCCCTATAATAACTTTTCCTATCTTGCACAAAGATTATAAACCTTTCTCCCACATTGTATTCATCTAACGTAAAATACAAACAACACAACACGCTCGCAAATCCATTTGAGGTTTCATCATCGTTCCTATTGTTTTGTTTTTTTTCTCTACTAGCTCATCCCACATAAAAAGCTACTGAGATTTATTCAAATTTTAGCGATTTACTTCGCCAAGATGGCAGCCTCGAGTTACCTAATGTAATCTTCCAGTTATGGATAATCCACGAATTAAATAAAAATCTCGTGAAATAGAACCATTCTTGGAGCGCCGTTCATTTTAGGAGGAATAGAGAGAAATTTTAGTGTACGGAATGTCTGGAGGTGTTTGGTTTGTTGTTTGTGTTCCTACAGAGTCGCATGAAAAGGTATTAAAATACCCTCCGGAGGATACCAAGGAAAAAGGATATCCAGGTACGGCTTAAATTAATTTCAATGTCTTTTTGAGATTTTAAAAAGTTTGTTACATAATGTGATTTCTTGTCTGTTGTTTTATAACGGAGGATTTATGAGACAATTCTGCAAGAAAAATGATGTATTGTTATATAGGAAAATACGATTTTCAATCATTGCTCATCATTGAGAGAAGGTTTGACAAAACTACAAAATAAAATTTGTTGAGATCATCAAAATTAAATTTTGTTGCGAAGATACATACATACATATTGATAACTAATTTGCAAATTTCAACAAGAAATTAACATATTAATCCATTTAAAAATTTCAATTAATAACTTTTTTTTTTAAATTAATTTTACTATAATTAAAAAAATTGTAGATTTTTAATTAAACAACAAGTTTTTGTAAGAGAAATAAAAAATGCTTTTACAAACTTCCAATAAACAAATAAATAAATGAATAATAAACAAATAAATAAATGAATAATAAACAAACAAAATAAAATAAATAAATTATTATGTTAATTTAAGTAAACAAAGTTCATATTGGGAAGACACTTGAAAAGAAGTTATCGTTGTGTCAACAATTGGTTTTTTTTTTTTTTTTTTTTTTTTTTTTTTTTTAATAATTACGAAATTATTTTTTTTCTTGTGTGCATAAAAAATTTGCATCTATTCGCATTCATACTTCAAAAAAAAAAAAGGAATTTGTTTAATCTGATTACAGTATTAAATATTAATTTTTGCTTTTTTTCCCCCTTCGTAGCATAGATAATATTTTAAATATATTTTAAATGCGCCTTTGAGTAACAAAATTATTTTATTTTATTAAAATATTGTGATTTTGGAACTGTTATTTAAAAATGTCAAACAACTTTTTGGCCCTACGTGCATAAAATTTGCATTATTTTTATCCATGTTAGAAAATAAATGAATTTATTTATCTTCAATAAGACATGGTATTACAACACTAATTACACTGCTCTGCATAAAAATCGGCCCTAACACCATTTTTGCAAATTACTATGTAAAATGATAGTCTGAATTTTGCCCTATGACCCACCTTTTTACTTTCCGAACATACGTATGTAAGGAAAGTATTGTAATCATATCAAAAGTACGAATTTGAGATTTTGGTGTTTCTATACGTTTTGAGGTCCCCTGAGTATGTTTTCACTAATTTTTACGATGATGTACGTATGTGTGTATGTATGTGTGTGTTTATGTATGTGAGTGAACACGCTAGCGTCTAAACGCTTTTTTCGAATGAGCTGTAAGTTGGTACGCATATTGCAAGTCGCCATAGCACTAACCTTATTGATTTTGGTGAATCTGGCGCTTATAATTTTTTTTTACAGAGACACAAAAGAAAATTCTTATCATTATGGTCTATGGGACCAAAATCTTAAAAGTACGATAGCATCTAAACGCCTTATTCAATTGAGCAAAAAAATTATACACATATTATAGGCCACAGTTACTCAATCTGTATAGATTTTGGAGAATCTGGCACTTATAGTTTTTTTTACAGGGACACTAAGAAAAATTCTTTATCATTATGGTCTATGGAACCAAATTTTAAAAAGTGCGATAGCGTCAAAACGCCTTATTAAACAGAGAAAATAATTTATACACATATTATAGGTAATAGTTGCATGAACTGCATGGAGTCTGGTGAATGTAGCTCTGATAGTTTTTTTTTTTTTTTTTTTTTTTTTTACAGGGATACAAAAAAGAATTCTTTATCATTATGGCCTATGGGACCAAATTTTAAAAAGTGCGATAGCGTCTAAACGCCTTATTCAATTGAACAAAAAAATTACACTCATATTATAGGTCACAATTTCACGATCTGTATAGTTTTTGGTGAATCTAGCACTTCTAGTTTTTTTTTTACAGGGACACAACAATTAATTATGTATCATTATGGCCTATAGGGTGAAATTATTTAAAGTGCGATAGCATCTAAATGCTTTATCCGTTTGAAAGGAAAATTTATATACGAGTTATAAGTCACCATCACACAAACTTTATGGATTTTGGTGACTCTAGCACTTAACGGCCCTCTTCACTCACCGTCGCCGGAAGCCCGAGACAATGTTATTCTATGGTGAAATTTTCTTTACAAATAACTTATTAACTAATACATATTTTTAAATTCTGTTTTCACATTCAGAAAATTCCCAACTGTTAAATTGACGGACCTTTTTTGGAAATGTATTTTTTTTATTTTTAATATTTTATTTCGAAATTGCAAAATGAAAAAAATTCACATATTGAAAATTCGCATTTCGCAGCTTCAAAATAAAACATAAAAAATTAAAAAAAAATAATTTTTTAGAAAAGGTGCGTCAATTTAACAGCTGGGAATTTTCAGAATGGGAAAACAGAATTTTAAAATATGTATTAGTTAATAAGTTATTTGTAAAGAAAAATTTCCCATAGAATAACATTAGCTTCGGCTTCCGGCGGCGGTGAATGAAGAGGGCTCTTAACGAGTTTTACGGGGACACAATTAAAAATTGTTCATCATTAAGACCTATAGGCTCAAATTATTTAAAGTGCGACAGCGACTAAATTCCTTATTCAAATTAACTGAAAATTTATATACATGTTATACGTCACCGTCACACGAGCTTTATGAACTTTAGAGAATCTAGCACTTATGGTTCTTTTTACAGGGACAAAATGCAAATTTCTTTATAATTGTGGCATATGGATTCAAACTTTAAAGTGCGATAACGTCTAAACGCCTTATCCGATGGAGCTGAAAATTTACATAAATATTATTAGTCACTGTTGCAGTAACTATAAGAATTTTGGTGAATCTACTAGCATTTGTAGGTTTTTACAGGGACACAATGAATTATTCTTTATCATTATGATCTAAGTGTTTGGTAAAATAGCGTTAAATTAAACGTCGTGTACTATATAAAAATATATATATATATTCAAACACCCTATTATAATTTTCTCTTTTGTTTATTTAACAACTCCTTTTACTTTACTTTCTCTACAAAACCGTTAATTACTTAATGTTCGGAAAGTCAAGTGGAGTCACTCCAGAATTTTTAACTTTTTTTTAGGGGGGGGGGGGAGGTGGGGTGTCTCTCTATTTTTATTACTTTTCGGTAATTTTATGGTTATAAATTTAATTTATAGAGGGGGAGGAATTATTTTAACTGTTAAATATCTTCTGACGGGCTACAGAAGCGAAAAATTCTAAAACATGAACATTTTTAACAAGGGAAAATTTAAAGAGGGGGGGGGGGAATTTTCCACTGAAATTATAAATTACATTTATTATATTTTATTAATAAATTATTGTTATTTATTATACATTATATTTTTCATGTTTTTAAGCGTTTTTTTTTTTTTTCCCCTCATTCTCCAAATCAAATTCATAGTCATAAAATTACTGAAGAGTAATAAAAATTGGACGACGGGGTGGTGTTCCGAGAAAACGGTGGGTGATTGGTCAAAATGGAGGTCATATTCGGATTCAGAAGGTCATATTTTACATAAGAATCAGCAAAAATGGTATCAGGGCTCATATATATATATATATATATATATATTTGCAGCGCAGTGTTGTAAAGGGCTGTTTCCCTCCCCCCTTTTCTTTCTTTTTTTAGCGATTTTTTTTTTTCACAAAATTTTTTTAATTTTGTGAACATTTATGTCAAATTGTTAGTTAAAAATATAATTTTTTTTTCTTTATGTAAAAGAAAGCTTATCTTATACATCTTTTAAAAAAAAGTGATAATAGGAGAGGTAACTGGAAAATACAAAACATCATAAAACAAAACTCATAAAACTTGAATGTCTTACCGACATTTTTGCAATCTATTATCTGGATAAAATAGCAAGCTGAAAGTTGTTTATTCTTATTATTAATGTTAAAATAGCACGCATTCATTATATACTCGAGATAGTACTTTAAAAATGTCGTTGACTAACAAATAATTATTTTAAATATTACATACACTAATCACTATTTTTTCAATAATAACAATAATTAAAAAATTGCTTCTTTACTTCATACTTTTACACATTGTCTGAAGTCTTTTCTCTCTCTATCTCTCTCTTTGTCGATGCAACTTTAATAGATCAAACAGAAATATTTTCATTACAAATGATGTTGCTGGTGTCGAGAAACCAAAAGTTAATGAAGAATTTTTCTCCTTTATAACTTATTAACTAAATACATATTTTTAAATTCCGTTTTCACATTCAGAAAATTCAGTTTTTCTGATTTTTTTAATATTTTATTTAAACACTGTAAAATGGAAAATTTCACTCAGTGAAAATTCACATTTTACAGCTTTAAAAATAGAGTATTAAAAAAAAAAAAAAAAAAAGAAAAGAAAAGAAAAGAAAACGATACCCAATTTAACAATTTTAAACTTTTTTGAATACGAAAATGGAATTTAAAAATATCTATAGGGTTTATTGCCCCATAGAATAACATTGGCTTTAGCTTCTGGCGATACATTTTGGCTTTCGGGTAAATAGAGTCTCCTAAATGCCAATTGTATATACATAGGGTCCTAGGCATGAGTTATATGCTCTCATTGTGTGTATGAGTGTGTGTGTGGGATCTTTCTAAGGGATCCTTTGCCGTATTCACACTAGTTTGAAGAAAACCACGAAGAACTCTAAAAGGCTAGATCGACGAGTGCGATTTGGGAACGAATCCGGCACCTTCGTTTATTAGCAGGCTACTGGTGAGTCTTCATTACAATTGGAAAAAAAAAAAAAAAAAACTTATAATTTTGCATAATTTCAAATAAATTGTGGGAAGAAAATCAAAAGAACATGTAACTGAATTATTATTATAATGATCTTTGCATAAAATGCATAATATTTAAATTTTGGTAAATTTAAAAAAAAAAAAAAAATTATGTGACGATAAATGTTCTTCAGGTGGAATTTTTTTTCTGTATGAAACATATTTAAATTTTCTATCCATTTGTGTTATTTTATGGAAACAGTAGATGTCCTTTTTAAAAAATTATGAATCCTTGTAAATATTTGTAAAAGAAAGGGCGTCTATTTTTAAAATGCAAGTCTAGTACGTCTGAGAAATATGTTTTAATTTTTTAGACATTTGATAAACATTACAAAAACAATAAATGAAAGCATGTTCAAATATTTTATGTGTATGTATAAAAAAGAAAATCCACGTACGATTCTATGTTTATTTTTAATATGTAAATTACTCCTGTTTAGCTTAGTAACTTATTTTAATTTCGTGTTAAAAGATTACTGATTTAACGATATTAGGCATTATTTACAGACATACAGGTAGACAAACTTAATTTTCTTTGGTTAATGATAAAATTTAAAGAAAAAAACAACCCGTTTCAACAGAAAAAAAATTTACAAAATCGAGCCATTTGTTGGTTCAAATGTGATGTGTAACACTTATGAATCAGCGGATACCTATTTGATAATGCGATCTAAACATGCAATAATATTTATAATAAATAAAACTTTGTAAACAAACGCCATAAATTCCAAAGACACGCAAAAGCAATTATTTCAAAACATAATAATAAAGAAGTTATTTACTTAAACTTTATGTAAACATTAAAGTTAGGATTCTGTGTAATTTATTTGGTAACTTAATAACAAAAAATAATTTATTTAAAACTAAAATAATAATATGTAATTTATATGTGGAAATTTTATTTTCCACATTTCTCTTTTGAAATAAAATTAGGGAGCTCAGTACCTACTCACTTCGCTTCTCTCATTAACCCTGCGGGGTTCTACCCGCTTATTCGCAGCTTTGCCTTTCATTGAATAGAAATATTAGTAGGGCATAACACATAACAAAAGCCGAACAATAGAACAATATTACAGAAATCCCCATATTTCATATCACATTGAAATACACAATATTTAATACTATACATTGACACAATAATACACAATATTTTTCGACATATCTTTTTTTTTTTTTTTTTTTTTAATGAAATAATAAGTTAATAAATCTGTCTCAACATTCCAGAAATTAATAAAGATTTGCCACCATTTTCGATGGAAGCATATCATAGACACTCAAAAAAAAGAACAACTTTTTTTTTTTTTTTTTTTTTTTTTTTTTTTTTTTAAAGAGTATAAAGAGAAATTTTTGATATCTATACCATTTTGTGTTACATCTTTAGTATATGAACCTCTTGGAGACGTTTAAATTTTTGTCACCATTTGGCGATGAGTTTTTAGGTATAATTGATTGTTAAAAAAAAAAAAAAAGAAACTATTTTGTCTTATGCCTATATTTTTTACGATTGCATTTTTAAATTAAATTAGGGCAATATACAATAATTTTTATATATTTCTATAGACAGCTAGCTACAAAATGACGCTTGCAGTAGTAAAGATGCAACTTTTAAAAGTGCAACTTCTTTCTACAATATGATCTAGTCAGACGCCTTGAAAATAAATAATTTATGTGATTATTGTAAATATTGTAAACATTTCATTATTATTATTATTATTATTATTATTGCACCATTTTATAATTTATCTATATATTTAACGCATGGTTGGAGTTAAAATGGCTATTGTGGTCTCAGAAATGAAGTCCATGGTGAAAAACGTCCGATCCATTTCAGCTCTAAATTATAAAAGTCGCTAAATTGGTCATACTAAAGTTGTTCCCATTTAATCAACCGTTTAAATATGTTTTGAGTTAAAAAAAAAAAAACCCTATTTATATAAACTGGTCTATGTTATTGTCTCTTAAATTTCATTTTAAAAATTTCCGGGCTAAACTTAAAACACTATAGCAATAGTTGTTTAATATAACCATGAGGTTCATTACTAAATCTTTTTCGCTTTTTTAACCCTATTTTTATTTTCTAAGTAATAGATTTAAAATTTTGTACTAAACAGAATTTAATTTAGGACTACAGGCCTTATTTTAATTTATTCTTCCACATAAAGACATGCAGCAGCTGTGTTTAATTCCCTAGCATCGGTTACTATATTCATTTCTTAAGATTTCTTTAATATAGCTTTTGCATAGGAGCCCCTTGGCGGCTTTTAAAATTTTGTTGTCATTTTAACGATAAATTAAAATGGCTATCGTAACTGACTAAGTAAAGAATTGGCGAGAAACGTCCAAACTACTTCGGTCAGAAATTTTAAATTTCGCCAAGCTATACTAAAGATGCTCCATTTCTTTAGCACAATATTAAAATAATAATAATAATTATTATTATTATTATTATTAAAAAAATGTTTTTACGCTCAATTTTCTTTTCCAACGTAAAAATAAATGTATTTGCTTATTTATTTATATATTTTCGACATCAGTTTGTTTCTTTTCTTTTAATAATTTTAAATTTACAATGGGGTTTTTATTTAATATCTTTTGAACCAATTATCCGATTGAGTTGAAAAATATGACATTATTTAGATTTTATCTTGATTAATAATAAGTGTATCATTTTTTTAATGAATTCTAATAACCAAGACTAAAAATCCGGGTAGATATTTTTATTTAAACTTTAAAACTTCCTCAAACACCGTAAAATTAAAGAAAGCACTACCGGTTTCGAAAGGACGTGACCTTTCTTCTTCAGGTCCAAAAACATGTGCCTTGGATGCAGGGCAAAGTCCAATGGCTTCTCCCTTTGCAACATAACCAACCAATAGGAAGCGTCCTGCAAAACCAATCAGAGCTAAAAAAAAAAAAAAAAAAAAAAAAAAAAAAAAAAACAGGAAACAAGATAAACAAATCCAACAAAAAATGGAGGGAAGGGATTTTTAAATAGTTTAATTATATATATTTATTATATTTTTATTTAAATACCTTAAATTAAATTAAATTAAATTTTAATTTATATTAATTAATTTTTATTAATTTTTATTCATAATTAATTAACTAGTTAGTTGTAGGGCGACTAAGACGCCCGTTGAAAAATGATCATTTCATTTTATTTATTTCTCACTTCAAATAATTCATTTGCTAGCAGCAAGCCCGTGCGAAATTTTCGCACTTTATTTACCTCTTCGTTACCTATAAAATTTAAAATTATTATTATTATTTTATAGACGGCATTTGCTTGCGACCCTCTTGTTTGAGAGGAGATGTCACAAACAAAAGAAGAAAAAAAATTGGACAGCAGTCGCAGTAACTTTTTTTTATATATAGAGAGAAAATGGCTTATATTTTGTACAGAAAAAGGCAAAGTGGTGTAAAATATAACAGAAATATGATTTGGAGATCTTCTAAACCTATTCAGTCTTCGTCCATCAATATTTTCAAATGAACATATTCCTAAATTTATTATTTGTCTCCTGTTTAGTGGACCTCTTGGACTTTGGGACATAAAAAATTATCCAACCAACCAACTTTTTTTTTTTTTTTTTTTTAGTTCTCATGCAATTTAAATCTTTTAACATCAGTTTAAATGATATTTTTAAAATAATGATATAATTCTTAACATCATAGCATCTACATCGAAAGTTTTATAATAAAAAAGATTCGGATAAATCAAAGAAAAAATCTTTATCACTCAGTTCAACTATAATAAAACATAATAGTTTAAATACATTTTGAAGCTACTGCTGAACTGTATATATTGAAAAAAAAAAAGTTTAGTAAAAAGTATTGGGGAATAAGTGAAAAAGGAATGTTGTAACTAATTACAATTCTTGCGCGGATAAATACAAATTCTTATATTATAAAGAATTCTTTAGCATATTAATTAACCGTGAACGAAAAATTCAATTGTATTTTAACCCACAACTGCTAAAAACTAAGTTTGTTGACCTTTCACCCCCCCTTCCCCATATTATTATTAAGGATTGCAATGTCCGCATTCAAGGCGGAATATTGAAGCAATTTGGCGAATTTTGAAAAACGTGCCAGGCAATGGACTAAAATTATATCTATATCAAAAACTATAATACTTAAAAAAAAAAAAAAAAAAAGATAAAAAAAAAAATATATATATAAATAAATAAATAAATAAAAATTAAAAAATTTTTAATTTAAAAAAAATCAACTGTCTTAATTTTGTAAAACACGAATTAGTAATTTCATAATATATTACTAAAATACAAGAACAAAGTTATAACAGAATTAAAATCATGTAGAAATTTTTTTTACAGAGAGCAATAAAGTTAAATCCTTACGATATATTTACTTTAAATATAATCCTTCCCCCCTTTTTTTCTTTTTAAATTAACATTTCTTATTTCATTAGGTTCAAATTACGAATAAAATTACATATATTCTTTTCAATGCATTATTGCAACTCTGAGATAATTTTTTTCTGTTAAATTATTCTTTTTCAACACGCAAAGTGTTTATGACTTCAGTTTGTCTGTCTGTCCGTCTGTTCGCGCTCTAACTCCTATATTCAGGAAATTTCTTGAAACTGACGATCCCTTCCGTGGAGGATCAAAATTGTTATGGCATGTCTCCGGACAACCTCTAGTGCTGAATCCCAGACCGTCGCCAATTGCCTATTGTGCAACACTAGTGTGACGTAAAACCCACCTTGAAACTGATATTTGTTACTCAAGTCTCCATTTTCAGTAGGGACCATCCCAGGATCCCTATTGAAAATGGAATAAATACCAACCTGGTTTGTATACAGGGAAACTTGAAAGAATTCCAAAGCATTATTTTCTATGAAAGATATTTCTATAAACCATATTTCAATACCTTTATTTTGTACAAATTATAATCAAATTGACATTTATAATATGCACATCACACCCACACATACACACAAAGTATTTTATAAAATGTAGCAAATATTGTAAATATTGATTTGCATTAATATTTACAAGGTCACATAAAAATATTCAAATACTTTAAGGGCTATATTTTTAAATTTCTCAATTTGCATCTGTATTTAAAGGTTTGGGTTAGTAATAGCGTTAGTATATATCGTTAAGTATCTAAAGGTTAAATTTTATAGTTTATAAATTAGAAGGGGGTGTTATCCTGCGTTAAAACACAATAATGATTTTGTAGTATTGAAATGTTTTCTGGAATTTATTTGTTTTTATTTAATAAAAAAAACAAAATTGTCCTGAATTTTATATGTGTTCGTTTTATGAATGGTCAAGATAAATAATTTTTTGCACAATATCTTCAAAGTTTTATCTGTTTTTGATAAAACAAATTTTATTAAGTCTAAAATATGAAGTCATAAAAGTCTTTTAACTTTTTTAAAATTATGTTTTTTTTTTTTCAAAGAGTTATGATGGCTATACAGTAGTTAATTACATTACTTGTTCATAATTAATAATAACAATAATAATAATAATAACTTACACAGAAAATTGTGCATTCTGTCAAATTTGTTGTGTATCGAAAATAAATTTAATGTTTGAAAATGAAATTTATTGTGATGAATTATCTCATAAAGCCTGATCCGTTTGCTCGACGCTATTTTTTTCGATAAGTACGTTGAAATGTTACTGTTATTGAAAAGTATAAAAAAAAAAAAAAAAAAATGCGGCAGTTCATGGTGCTCGACAGGTACTGTTTGCGCAAAATCTCACTTGCCCCACAGGTACATATGCCCCATAGTTCAGTTTACCGATAGGTACATTTGCTGGAGCACATAATTTTTGTTATTTGTTTTATTTTCTTCTTATTTTCTTTATTTTTTTATACCTCGCAGAGCACAAAAATCTAAACATTCACTGCATATGAAATGGTTGGTCTGTTGGATGGGTTTTATGTCTCACTAGTGCTGCGCAATGCTCAATTGGCGACGGTCTGAGACTCACCCTTAGAGGTGGTCCGGAGGCATGCCATCACAATTTTGATCCTCTACGGAAGGGATGGCTCTTCCGCTTCGGTGACCCCCAGAGGTATAATTTTTGATGGGATCATAGAGGACATTGCGATCACGACAGATTTTACGTGCACCAGCCACCATTAGTGTACACGATTGTCTTTGGCCAGCTCAAGTACTGAAACCGCAATATCCCAATTACGAACCCGGCATTCAACCGACTGGGCTATCACGGCCCCATATAAAATGGAAGTAGAAGGGGAGCTAGGGGCTAGTTGTAACAATTTTTAGATAACTAAATATATTTTTTAATGTATTTACGTTGTCTTGTTTATAATTGCTGTTTTGCATAAAATACATATTCCTCTATAATATTCATAAAAGAATCATTTGTTAATTTTGTTGAGTTTCGTACAAAAATACTTTTTTAAAATATTTTTCCTGTTACAATTGTAACACACGTGGGGCTAAATTATAACATATATGAGGGAAATATTAATAATCATAACGACAGAATTTCAAAATGCTTTTGTTATCAGTCATTAATTAATTTAATAAAAAACAAGGCAATTAATAATAAATTTATACCTTCTTAGTATAGTAACAGTGAGTTATATCAAATGCATTATAGTAAAATAAAGAGAAAATTAATCTAATCAACATAGAAGTCAGTATTAGTTAGAATTGAAGTTAATGCAAACAAATGATATATTATTACTTACAAACTTTGAATAAACACCATAAAATGCAATAAACTCGCAACAATTGTTTCGGGTCGAAAAAACACACGACCCTTCATCAGGCGAACAAAGTAAGCACGAGTGCTGCAGTCAAAGCGGCAACGCACAGCTCAAAATCGAGAAGAAAATAGCATAAATTAACAAATAACAGCAATAAAAAGAAATAGGAGACACTCGCAAAATTACTTACTCGATGCTAAAAGCCCAAAATAGCAACAAATTTAATAAAGAAGCATCACAAAACTGGCGTTGTAAAAATTATTACTTACAAACTTTGAATAAACACCATAAAATGCAATAAACTCGCAACAATTGTTTCGGGTCGAAAAAACACACGACCCTTCATCAGGCGAACAAAGTAAGCACGAGTGCTGCAGTCAAAGCGGCAACGCACGCGTTGCCGCTTTGACTGCAGCACTCGTGCTTACTTTGTTCGCCTGATGAAGGGTCGTGTGTTTTTTCGACCCGAAACAATTGTTGCGAGTTTATTGCATTTTATGGTGTTTATTCAAAGTTTGTAAGTAATAATTTTTACAACGCCAGTTTTGTGATGCTTCTTTATTAAATACAAATGATATATTGTTCCCTCTCACACATTTAACATGTGTCCACATTTTGCAAACAAAGCAATATACTCATTCTTCTGTCTCAAAAAGGCTGTAGAAGCTGCAGAAGCTAAGTAAAAAAACCTCTCCTTTGATAAGAATCTGTATCTGCAATTAAAATTATTTTCTTTACATTTTTACCCCCCCCCCCCTTTTTTTTTAAAAAATTTCTTCCTTTATTCTTTTTCCTTTTCTTTATGTTTGTGTTATTTTTTAATTATCTCTTCAAAATATTTTTCAAATGATTGGTGTCTAATACTTGTACCTTTCTCGAAGACTTCAGCTGTAACCGATTATATATCTTGACTCTTTGAAGCTCTTTCAGACTTAATTTTATAATTCTTCATTAGAAACAAATTCAGGAACTCTCATCAAAAACAAAGTCATGAAAAAGAAATTCACAGAATAAAGACATAGAATAAATAATTTACTTGTTAACATAAAAAGTAGAATGTCTAATTACATGAATCAAAACGCAAGGGGCAAGTTGTAACAGGCTACAACTTGCCCTATAGTGTGATTTTGGACATTTTGTTTATTTAAAAAAAAATAATTATAATAATTTATACAAAAAAAAAAAAAAAAAAAAAAAATTAAACATACAACTTAACACACCGACAAAATAAATAGTTATAAACATTTCCTTCAAATATAAATTAACATACCTTCAATCAAAATGTACGATATATGTTTTTTTCCATTAACTAGGTGGAACGAAGTGCATGTACAGTCGGGAAAAAAAAAAAAAAAACGCAACACCCGCTGTAATTTCGTTATTAATTGACGCAGGAACATCTAATAGACATAATTCAACAGGAAATTAAAAGCACTTTCTGAATATGTCGTCAAATTTTGAATTAGGGGTCATCTACATATTGAAATGAGCGCCAACTTTGATTTTTTTCAATAGCAACACCCAATTTTGACTTCATTTTCGAATTTCTGAGAGTCTGGCAGTGCGGAAAAGTATACTATTTGTATACTTTATCTTTAGTATTCATAGAGTTATAATCAAAAATGTGTTAGGGGGTTATCTGCAAATATAGAAAAATAAAATTAAGATCTTATAAGAAATAGACAAAATTTTAATGTTTCACAACGGAAATCTTTCAGGAAAAAAACAATAAAAAAATTAATAGAACGTTACCTTTTTTTTCCTGTTCCTGAATTATCCTGAATTCAATTTTTTAGATTTGTATACACTTCAGTACTTTTTTAGTTAATTTTAAGTCTATTTAAATACATTACACTTGCGATTAGTCCATACAGTACTCTTTGAAAAAAGTGCAATATTTTTCAAGTAAAAGTGTATATTATGGCTGTACTGATCACCAATAAAGCTTAAATTTTCTTTCGTAGGTGTAACATAATATACGAAATGAAATAATATAGATATATATATCTATACAACAACGCATAAACAAAATCTTTTCGGATAAATTATTGTAAGGGTTCATGAAGTAAATATTAAACTATTTTAATCGCACTTACTAGTTTTGGGTCAGTTGAACTCTTTGGAACTGTACGATTCATTTTATAATTTCTATGAAAATATAATATCTTAATTAACCCTTTCGCGACTGCTGACGTAGATTCACGCCATTTGAAAATCTGTAACTCCGTCAGTGGGCGTTTCTTTCGTAATTTGTGTGTTACATTTTCTTAAGTGTGTACCCAGTGCTCATAATTTTGCAATAAAATATACTATGGATAGAAATATATTGATTAGAAAGAATATAATTATAATGTATATCCATTTGTAATATAATTGTGAATACAGAAAATTTGTTCTGAAATATTTCATTTTGAAAGTAAAACGCCCGTAGGCGGGTCTTACTGTCAAAAAGACAAAATTCTGCGGTCGCAAAAAGTGTTAAAATATATTTATAAAAGTTAAAGTATGTTTTTAAAAATGTATAAAGTTCAAATATATTAATAAAATTTTAAAGACTAAAGTGCCCTTAATAATAATCCTCCCCCCTACAAAATATATAAATAAATAAATAAAATAAAGCAATATATGAAGCAAATGATTAACCTTTTTTAACTATGACGGTAGTTAAGAAACGACTTTACAAGTCTGTCTTGCATTCTAATTCCATTCGTTTTTTATCGTTGACAATTTCACATTAAACCTATTTTTCTATTTAAAACAGTAAACCCCGCCTATTTAGTTAATCTTTTTTTTTTCTTCCAGTGTTCGTTTAAAAGATTCAAAATTTATCATCAATTTATCGATGAAGTAAAAACCACTTGTGCATATTTTTGTCAACATAAAATAAGGGGTTTAACACGAATACTCAATGTCACATTTACTTTTCCATTTCTGTATTGTTTTGTTTTGAAGAACGATGAAGGCGTGGCTTGTCTTCTTTATAAAACAGGAATTCTTGATACTAACACTAATGGCTAAAAATCATCATTTTTGTTTCATTTCTTTGTGTTAGACGTTGTTGTTATATAATTTGACCCGTAAATAAAAAATAAAAATATTTTGTTTAATTTTCTTTGTTATTTTTTAAGATTTCTTTCGTTATCTCATGCAAAACTTTATAAGAGACGGCCCCCTAAACCACTCCAAAAGAAAGATTTATTTTTATCTCGAAAACTAATAACTGGAATGAGCTGCAAATTTGCACACCCATATTTTTCAGCATTAGGATTCATTTTATGTAAAAATTAATATAGGTCATAATTCATAATTTTTATGAATATGAATTTATTAATATTTTTCAGAATTAAAAATATTTTTCAGAATCAAAAGTAACGATGGATTATGTTTGGGTTTCTTCACTGTATCTCGTAAAACAAAAATTATATCGATCAAGTTATTTTTTGTGAAGATATTAATAAAAGTTTGAAATATGAATTTAACTTTAGCACCTTCAAACTTTGAACGCTTATAACTCTCTGAAAAAATAAGTAAAATATACAACCAATATACTTTTTCGCGTTGTCGCGATCCCAGGAATTCAAATATAAATTAAAAATAGGGTGTTACCATTGAAAAAAATCAAAGTTGGTGCGCGTTTTAATATGTAGACGACCCCCAATTGAAAATTTCAGTTCATTTTCTGAAACTACTCACAATTCCCCGTCGAATGATACCTATTATATTTTTCTACATTGATTAGCAACGAAGTTACGTTGAGTGTTGCGTTTTTTTTTCCCCGACTGTACAAAACCTTTCATTAACCATTTTTGTGGAACGCTGATTGTGCGTACATTATAAGGCGCGTCTATCTAATCAATAATATTATAGTTTTAAAAAATTAAAGAACACGCTTTTATAGGAATGTGAACCAAAAAGCACAAAATATCTATCTTAGTATTAAAACGCAGGGTAAGAGAAAATCGTGTGAGTGACACACCATAATATTTACATACATTTAAATCTTTAATTAAAATAATTTAGAATTAAACAAAAACCATTAAAAAAAAATCTCCCCTGACTGGGCTCGAACGCTAGACCTTTAGGTTCGTAGTGCGGAGGTTTACCTCACAGCCACAGCGATCACGTAGGGCAAATCTTTTTTTACAACATAGATTTTTTGTTTGTTCCCAGAGCGGTTACAAACATACATACAGGTGAAGCTAATAAAAGCGTGTTAAAAATGTTACAAACTATTACGTAAATTGTGTGTTACTTCTTACCCCTGTTACAACTACCCCCTAGCTTCCCTATACATATAAAATTATGTTTCATTTTTATTATAAAACTAGCAGGCTACGCCCGCTTCGCTGGTCACTATTTTTAAATGAATCATTATAATTAATAAATTCTCAAAATTGCATTAATTTTTATCATGTGAAAAAAAAAGAAAAAAAACTTTGATCGGGAAAAATGTCGCACCGGGTCCCCACTGCCTTCGGCAGCGTAGACCCGTGCGCGATGCGCACGCGTGAATGCATATATATGAGCGCCATCATAATTTTACAAATTCGAAAATATCCGCAATCGATTTGAAAGTATCTATTTGTTTGCCCCTCCGCTCCCTCCCGCCTTCCCGCCCTCCCAATAATTTTAAAGATACAAAAATATCCGCAATCGATTTGTAGGTATCGAAAACCTCGATGTACCAATTTTGAACGATCTGACACTATTTTTATTTTTTTGCCCCCCCCCTCCCCTCCCCCCTTCTTGTCCCTCCTAATAACTTTACACAATCGAAAATATCCCCATTCGACTTGCAGGCCTCTTGATCCTATCTGTACCAATTTTGAACAGCCTAACTGTATTTCTAATTGTTTTTGTCCCATAGCCCCCCCTTACCGCCCCACCCCCTACCCGCCCCTCCTAATAATTTTACAAATTGAAAAATATCCGCAATCGATTTCTCAGTATCGAAAACCTCTACGTACCAATTTTGAACGATCTGACACTATTTTTATTTTTTTGCCCCCCCCTCCCCTCCCCCCCTACTTGTCCCTCCTAATAACTTTACACAATCGAAAATATCCCCATTCGACTTGCAGGCCTCTTGAACCTATCTGTACCAATTTTGAACGGCCTAACTGTATTTCTATTTGTTTTTGCCCTATAGCCCCCCCTTACCGCCCCACCCCCCCTATCCACCCCTCCTAATAATTTTACAAATTCCAAAATATCCGCAATCGATTTGTAAGTATCGAAAACCTCTACGTACCAATTTTGAACGATCTGACACTTTTTTTATTTTTTTGCCCCCCCCTCCTCTCCCCCCTTCTTGCCCCTCCTAATAACTTTACACAATCGAAAATATCCCCATTCGACTTGCAGGCCTTTAAAACCTATCTGTACCAATTTTGAACGGCCTAACTGTATTTCTATTTGTTTTTGCTCCATAGCCCCCCCCCCCCCCCCCCACTGCTGCCTCACCTAGGGGCTGAATTTCTAAAATTCCAGAAATTGGTTTTTAGATAGTTGCATTAGCTATATTTTAGAGCAAAAATTTCACGTATATCTATTTTTTTTTTTGTTTGAGATATGTAGGATTATGCGAAATCACGTTTTACGCATGTGAAATCACGTTTTGCCCCCCCCCCCCGCCCCCCTTGGGGACCGAATTAAAAAAATTCCAGAAACCGATTTTTAGACATTTGTATTAGCTTTAAAGCAAAAATTTTACGGATATCTGTTTTTTTGTTTGAGATATGAAGGATTTTGTGAAATTACGTTTCCCCCCCCCCTCCCCGCCTTGGGGGGCGAATTTTGTAAAATCGCTTGCAGCGTTGTCTTTCTCGGGTAGTAAACATTAACCGTGCCAAATTTGGTCCCGCTCGGTGAAACGGCCTAGGATTCTATAGCGGACACACAGACACGCAGACACACAGACACACAGACTCTGCTCTTTTATATATATAGATAAAACTATAATGAAATGTTGTTATGATTTGATAAATATATGTTTTAAATCCTTTTTAGAAAATATATTTTTAATTAATCACCTTTTTAAAATTCAAATTCGATGCTATTTTGAAAACATTTTTGAATTTTTTTTTTTTTTTTATGTATGTGTGCAGGAAATTGCCAAGTTTTCCTCTACAGTTACAATACAAAAAAAAAAAAAAAAAAAAAGAAAAAAAAAAAAATCTAAAAGATTTTAATTTGTACAAAGACAAGGGTCTTTCAGAAAAATGTTTAGAACGTGACGGTCTTTTTATTTTACAAATTTAATTTTTTGATAGCAAAATGTAATTTTTTAATGTATTATCAACTGTATTTATTTATCTTATTAAGCTGAATTCTCTGTCTCATTAAGGGCAACATTAAAATTACTAAACAAATAAATAAATAAATTAGGAAATAGAGAATAAATTTGTATTATCAATCGAACGTACTTGTTCATTAAATCGCCGGGTAAACATATAAATGAGAAGAGGGTATTATGGATTACCATTTACATTTCTTAAGATAATTTTGTTTGTCTCTATATATTAAAAAAAAGTTATTGTCACTGGCGTCAAATTTTTTTGTCTGCGACAGCATCTTCTAGCGGAGGGCAGGGTCCTTCACGTCATGAGAGGTATCAATGTGTTCCAAATACTCCAAGGCAGACATTTCAGCTGCTTAGAAATTTTTATCATTTTAATTAAAGAAGTTATTAACTAAAAACGACAAGTTCATGAAGGTACTCTGTTTGCCATTTTGAAAAAAGTTTCTTCCAGTGACGTTGTTCTTCTGTTATGAAGTCATTTTAGATGGAAAAATTAAAATATGATCCATGGTTGTACGTAGGTAGGTAGTTAGGTTGGATTTAACGTCGCACCAGTACTGAGCTATGGGTAATTGGCGACGGTCTGGGACACACCCCTAGAGATGTTCCGTAGACATGCCATCACAATTTTGATCCTCTGGCGATCCCTCCCCCCTCCCCCCGTTTTGGTGATTCCGAGAGGTATAGCGTGGATGTAAAAATGAAGGATTTTGCGGCCACGGCAGAATTTATGTGCACCAGCCACCATTAGTGTACACGACGGTCTTTGGCCGGCTCGAGAACCGAACCCGCAATCTTCCAATTATGAACTCGGCGTTCTACGACTGGGGAACCGCGGTCCGGATCTAAGGTTGTAAAAAAGAAATAAAAAGGGTCATATACTAAAGATGTAATGTAAAATGGTCTAGATATTATGAATTTCTTTCTATAAATAAATAAATATATATATATATATTATATATTTAAATTTGGCATTGAATATGACTGTTTCCATGATAATTTTCTGCTTTTGTTTTGTAATATGCACTATTAATATTCCTTTTCAGTGAAAGAAACCAGCAAATAGGCGGGCAGAGCTCTGCATATGTTAATATGTAAAGCGAGTCGGGGGTTGGTGAGGGGAGCGAGCAGGGGGCAGAGCCTCCTAGTTTTTTTTATAAAAGTCCCCAAAATCATGATGAGTACATAGTGCACACTGTAACTACAAGTGTTTGAAATTCAGACACAATTGTGTCTAAAATGGGTGTTCAATTTTAAGATGCTAAAAAGTGTCTTATTTATTTCAGGTACTTGAAGCATCTTAAAAGGCACATCGTTTCACACTCGAAGTGTCTGAAATTCCGCCATCTTTGATCCTGTCTACAATGAATATTTTTCATAAATAAATAAATAAAAAGATGCGTTTTATACTGTTTACCTGTGAAAAATAGATTTTGGAATCTCCTAGAGCATTAAAAAAAAAAAAAAAAAAAAAAAAAAGCATTAATAATTTTTACAAATATATTTCCCGTTGCCCGCGCCGTGAATCGAACTGACAATCAACGGATTCAAAGTCGAGCGTCTTCCCTATCAAGCCATCGGCACTCACGCTGCACATTGCTTGTATAATGAAATATATTCTAGTATCCGTAAAACAAATAGAAGTTTTATGTCTCTGCAATAAAACTGCCCATAAGAAGTAAAGCTTAATGCATATTATTATCTTAAATTTCATGCGTAGAGGTTTAAAATTTTTTTTTCAATAAATATGAAAAAATTGTAGACTATGGATTTTAAGTTTTTTTAAACTGGTATTTGAAAAAAAAAAAAAAAAAAAACCTCTGTACATGAAACCAAAAAAAAATTGCACTTTTACATTTTGAAGTGCGGGGAAACATAAAATAATTTTTAAAACGCGTAAAAAAAAATCAATTATGCACAAATTGTTTAAGATTGTTCAGTTACGAATTCGCTTTCTTAGCTACAAGTTACATGCTTCGTTTTATCTTAATATTTTTTTGTTTTATTACACGTGAAAACTTTAAATAAAAATTAACTTTCTTTTTTAATTTTTAACAGAACAAGTTGCGTCTAAGTATTTTAAATAAGTTAACTACTTATATTATATAACATAATATAAAATTTATTTGTTTAAAAAAATGTTAAAACAGGATATGCATGCTGCTTAAAGTAGATTCCATATGGAAATTTTGTTAAGTAATACAAATATCTGAATTTCTAAGTGCCTAAATTCTAAAATGTCTGAAATTTGATGTGTCTAAATTGTAATATGTCTTAATTTTAGACATATCAATCTTATTCAGACACTTATCTCAGCTCATTTATAAAAAAGACACGTGTCTTAATTTAAGACAGTACATGCATCTGAAATTTTGCATGCGTAAGTGTTGCAGGCATATATGTGTCTGAATTGGTATTTCAGACACATTTCTGTCTGAATTTAAGACGCTTCTATTTACAGTGTAATTATCTGTAATGAATTGTCACTTATATATATATATATAAATGATAGATAACATAATAAAATTTAATCTTAAAATTTAGCAATTAGTAGATCTAAAACAATACCAACACACAAAAATATAGAACTGAATTTAACTAAGAGGAAAGACTGACACAAAATTTTTGCGATTTAGATTAAGAATCAATAAGAGACAATAATAACTTAAAATACTTACGCTGACATGAATGATAATAAAAAAGGACCAATTAACTTGATGACAGAGAAAACAAATAATTAATCACAGAAATAATTGGATAAAAATGCTTAAAATTAGAAGTAAGATACTCATCAGGGGGCGAGTACTTCATAAAGCTGTGAAAGCTGCATCGATTTCGTAAAACAATATAGCTAATCATAGCAATTTATATCATTTCAAGCCCCGATCGAAGCAGCAAAACCATATAGAATGAGAAATTAAGTGAATTATTAAATGAAATATTAAATTAAAACAAGGATTAAATAAAATCTTCATGGAAACCAAAGAGAAAACTAGAAAGAAGCATTATAGCCACATGTAAAACAGTTAACACAAACTGGAGAATAGGATGATGCCAACAAAAAATGAAATTAAAAATAAAAGCTTTGCAAAAATCGATTAATCGAATGAACTTCAGAGCATTTTCATTAACGATAAAATACACAGAGTAATTATTAATTGAGTTAGTCAAAATTTATTTTAAAGTTAATTAAAGTTTAATCTAGTTAGAGTTAATTTAAATTGTACGTAAAACAAGATTCCTAAAACAATTCAATGAAAGGATTAAAGAAAGAATGCATAGATCAGCAGTGAGCAAGCGCCATCTAGAGGTTAGCTAAATAAACAAAAAGTCAGTTAAATTATATCAGGATAAAAAACCAAACCGATAAGGAGTATTTAAGAAATATTAACTGCAAGATTAAGAGAATTTTTGGCACCAAACAAATAATAAGAGTTATAAGTTGTGGAACATGCTAATGTTAAACCTAAAATAATTAAGCTAAGAGTTGAACTTAAAGTCAAAATATTAAGAAGAATTAAATGTTAAGTTGCAAAAAGACTCAATCACAAGCAATATATATATATATATATATATATATGTATATATTGTTGTTAAAAAAAGTTACAAATGGAGGTTAATATGAAATAGTAGGGTAATATGGAACTGGTGGTTTAAACCATAAAAAAACTAATTAGACTTCATAAAATATAGTTATTTTTAACTATAAAAATCATATTTTTAAGAGCCATATCTGCTTCGAGTCTATTTCCAAAAGTCACAGATATAATCTTCGTTCTCTGCTCCGGTAGAGTCACGGTCAGCCCACACAGAACAGCTGAAACACTTAATCCACATTTCTCCTCGTTTGTCTTCAGAGAATTTTCCGTTACAGAAGATACATTCAGCGTCTTTATTTTCTGGTTCTTTAGTTGAATACATGAAGTCAATTTCAGATGATACTATGAAATACCTAGTATTCCATAATACAAGACACACCATCTACAAAAATGAACTTCTAAATTGACGAACAAAATATTTTCAGGTAAAAAACGACCAATGTATAACAAAATACAATTATTTGAGCATACATTATGCTTGACATCAATGAGCAAATCTCATATGTACTTGTAAGTTTAAATGTTTGAAAACGTACCTGCAAAAACTCTTGAAAATCACAAAACATACTTTTTTCTATAGAGAATGGTACGACAACAACAAGCGGTCGCTTCTTACTGTGTTGCTTCATGGGAATCCTTCTTGAGTAATTCATGGTATTTTGACGAGATAGCAGCACCAATCAGAGCCGAAACCTCGGTATTCCATATTTCCCGACTATTCCATAATACCCTCCTCTCCTTTACTTGTCGGGCAATTGAGTTATCGGGCAAAGTTGCTTGTGGGACAAAAAATTTGTTAAGTACATGTCTGTCGTACAAAACGAATAGCCAAGAGAAAACGTACTTTCTCTGGCCAATGACGCCGAGCGAGTGTAGTGCAGTGTGCAACTGACCTTAATACGTTCATCAGTAAAACATTTTTGCCGGTGCAAAAATTTTGTATCAATACGAAACATTTTTTTAAATAAAATAAAAGCAACAATGAGCATTTAATTTTATTCAATATTAAATAATCTTACAAAATACTAAATTAACCTCCAGGATTAATCGTTTGCGGATGAGTGTGAGCAAACAGCAGACCAAAAAAAAAAAAAAAAAAAAAAAAAAGGAGGGAAAACTCCCCGTTTAGGTGTTCCTCTAAAACATTACACTACTTAACCCTTTATCTACAGCATTATGAAACAGACCAGAAATGTATCTAAAACATATTTTTACTTTCCGAACACTATAGTGAGGAAAGTATTGTAATCATGTCAAAAATTTGAATTCGAGATTTTGATGTTTCTATACGTTTCGAGGTGCCCTGAGTCCGTTTTCACTATTTTTACGATGATGTATGTATGTGTGTGTGTATGTATGTATGTATGTATGTGTGTATATGTATGTGTGTATGTCTGTGAGTGAACACGCTAGCGTCTAAACGCTTTGTTCGAATAAGCTGAAAGTTGGTGCGTATATTGTAAGTCACTAGTACGAACCCTATAGATTTTGGTGAATCTAGCACTTATAGTTTTTTTACAGGGACACAAAGAAAAATTCTTTATCATTATGGTCTATAGGACCAAAATCTGAAAAGTGCGATAGCATCTAAACGCTTTCTTCGATTGAGCAAAAACTTTATTCAAATATTATAGTAAACAGTTACTCAATCTGTATAGAGTTTGGAGAATCTGGCACTTACAGTTTTTTTACAGAGGCACAAAGAAAAATTCTTTATCATTATGGCCTATGAGACCAAATTTTTAAAAGTGCGATAGCGTCTAAACGCTTATTTAATCTGAACAAAAAATTTGTACACATGTTATAGGTCACAGTTGCACAAACTGTATAGATTTTGGTTAATTTAGCACTTACAGTTTTTTTACAGGGACACAAAGAAAAATTCTTTATCATTATGGCCTGTGGGACCAAATTTTTAATTTCTTCTATATTCAATAGAAGAAATATTGGATTCGTAAAAATTTTCGACCTCGGGTTTTTGATGGATTTACACGTTTTGAGAGCTGTAGAACACGATTTGACCATTTTTAGAAAATGTCTGTCTGTTTGTCTGTCAGTCTCTGCGTGGGTGTGACAAACTTTTGTGGCAACTGTATCTCAGAAACTACTTCACAGAATTTCATACAAATTGGTATGTAGTTGCATCTTGACATAAATTAGTGCCTATCAGCTTTTGGTAAAAATTGTCTTACAGGTTGCGTTGCCATCTCGCTTTTTCTAAATTTTTAACATGGTGGTATAATACAAAATTTTGTATAAATGTGCATAAAGAAAATTATTTTTTAATAATCATTATGAAATTTACCAGAATTATTTATAATAGAGATAGTGAACTGGGAAAAATTTTTTGTATGTGTAGGAGCCTCGCCTCCCCCCCCCCCTGAGGGGTGGAATTCCCCCCTGGAGGAGAGTAAATTTTCATGATGGGTATCTTTCAAAAGAGCTCGCCAGTACCTTTAAAACGAATGGTTCAACCATAGATCTGCGATAATTTAAAATGAAGTTATCGATTTTTTTTAAATGTAATATTGACAATAAAATTGACTTTTTTTTTGATATTTAGTGTTATACTACTTCTCTAATATGGAAATCATCTGTATTATCATGGAAGATAATTTTTTTAAATAATAGTTTTAATAAATTATTTTTACTGAGTGAATTTGTATAGGAAAATATAGAAGAAAGTATGTGGTGGCCACAACATACTAGTTAAAGTGCGATAGCATCTAAACGCCTCATTCAATTGAGCTGAAAATTTATATGAATATTATAAATCACTGTTGCACTAACTATAAGCATTTTGTTGAATCTAGCATTTATAGGTTTTTTACAGGGACACAACGAAAATTCTTTATCATTATGATCTATGGGCTCAAAGTTCAGTAGCGTTAAATAAAACATCGTGTAATATATGGAGAAAAATACTCAAACACTTTATTATGGTTTTATCTCTTTTGTTTTTTAACAATTCTTTCCTTACTTTATCTACAAAACTGTTAATTACTCAATGTTCGGAAAGTCGAGTGGAGTCACTCCAGATTTTTTTTTAGTTGTTTAAGGGTATTTTTTAAAAACATATGCAATAAAAATTATGCATATCACCTCATCACAGGAATTAATGAGTGTTTTGTGAGAGAGTACTTTAGTGAACCACTGATACAAAGGAGTCTAAAAAGATATTTTGACATTTAAAAAGTGTAGAATTGTACTTACTATGTTTCTGAAATTTTTTCGAAGATCTGATAGTACTGTAAAGTGCCGTCAGTAGATAAACAGTTAAAAAATAAATAAATAAATAAATAAAATAAATAAGAAGATGGATTCTGGGTATTCTTGTTTAACCATTTAAGTGCCGCAGGCGTATATATGTGATAATGATACTTACCACATCGGTTGCTGTAAATGAAATTTAAATCATTTTAACACGAATACTAAACATCTATATAACAGTTCTCTAACGTGGTCCAGTTACGATTATTTTTTTTTATTTTTAGAAACGATACGATAGCGACTTAATAAAATACGCGAGGATAAAAAATAATACATAAGCACGCGGACTCAATTCAGTGACCTAATAAAAAAAAAAAAAAAAAAAAAAAAAAAATGACGACATTTGTCTGATTAGACCATTTTATAGAAAAATGTATTTTTAAAAGTTGCATCTTTACAACCTTTGCCAGCGTCATTTTAAATCTAGCAATATTTTCATGATATAAGAACCATATGAACTTTTCTCATAAATTGACTAAAAAACTCAATAATCAAAAGTATAATTAAAATAGGTACTAAGTTTTTTTTTTTTTTTAACACAAAATTGAGCCGAAATAAACAATTTAATTAATAAAAATGCCTCGCCAACCCGGCGACAAAAATTTAAAAGTCGCCATGGGGGTTCTATACTAAATTTATCCTGCCTCGCGAAATATGAAAATTGGGTCGTCAAACATGAATTTTATTTTTAAGCCTTTCATTGAATGATATTGGCTTTATTATAACTCGCGTTTCGTCCCACAGTATTAAATTGTTTCTAATAATAATTTGGCTTCTGATGAATTAAAATTAAATTTGGGTGGAAAAATTCGCCTAAGATTTATGAGTTTCAAATTTTAAAGGTAGATAAGAAAAGAAATGAAGTGCGAAAAATTCGCACGGGTTTGCTAGTTATATAATAATTTTGTTGAATGAAGTAACGTTTTAGAGGAACGTCAAAAGACAACGCCTACTGTTTAAAATATGAAAATACGCCGAACATATAGGGTTGAAAATGAAATTTTTAGGATAATTTTATCCACTTTGTTGTGAATACTTAGTAAGATATACTTAAAATAATTTTTAAATGAAAACAAGGAACTTTTCTACTCTCCTATGTTCCTTAACTATTTACGATAGCTAAATGGTAGCTAAATTTCATTTTTGTTTGTTTATTAAAAACTGCCAGGCTTTGCACGCTTTGCTGGTCACTGTATTTAAATGAATTTTTTTTAACTGAATCGTTTTTTTTTTTTTATTACACTAGGAAAAAAAAAATCTCAATTGAAATCATTTTAAACTTCGTTTCGAGTACCTGCTGCAATAGATAGTCTCTACCCATCGGCATTAACCCGGGTGCTCCGGCGGTTTTCCGGCGATTACCGAAGGTCTGGATTCTCTTCCTAAAACCTGCAGACATGCTTTACATGGATACTTCATTTTAGTTATTTATCAGAAGACAGACGGTGCTGCTAGTATACAAGAATTACGATTTTAGATATGGCTATATCTCAACATCTTTTAAACACTGGCACCATGTATTAGCGAGACCTATTAATGCTGTTTTTCACTCTAAAAAATTTTTACGCTACATTTTACAGCAGAATGTGCTAGCACCCATTTTTCCAGCACATTCTGCATTTAAATAGAATAATTCACAGGAGAATCATCTATAAAAAAGATTCTGTTTGTAGATGTTTATGCTGCAAATTACTTTATTTAACAGCAGAATGTGCTGGTACCCATTTTTGCCATCACATTCTGCTGTAAAAAGTAGCGTAATTTTTTACAGTGTTCCAGCCTCCGTTCTGTAATAATAAAATTATAAATGCAATAAATTTATAATTTTATTACTATTAGTTATAATAAAAGTCATGCATAAACTTAATTGTTGTAAATTTTTATTAAATTTGAAATTTAGTTGAATTCTCCCGTCTTCCTGAAAGACCTCATACTATATATTTTCTACCAAATTTAAAAATTAATTTTTTTTATTATTATTTTATTTTATTTTTTAACTGTCGGGCTAAATCTGATTTAAAATTCAAACTGCTGCAGCTACGATATAGATATTTATCTTTCAAAGGAATTAATCGAAAACATATAATAGCCGTTGCTAAAGTACGCAGAAAATTGAAATGAAAGATTAAATTTAAGAAAAAAAAAATCAATGAATAAAATCGAAACAAATCAATCAATTAAACTAAAAATCAAAATTGGAAAAATATCTGGATTAGGTGCACCCCTGCAATGATTCAACTACGCCCAATCTGAACCCGAAAGATGAATTTTAAATACCTGAAACTCGATTCGAACACGGCAAAAAAATATTCAACAGAACTGGCAATAGAGAATTTTGGCGACCCACATCAGATTTCTTTATTCCCGAACACGGCCCGAAATCTGAAATCTAAAGGAAAATTTATAATTCATCTAAAAATCATGCAAAACTTTTAAATTATAAAACAAAGTAAAGTTTCATTATCACAAAGTTGGTAAATCATTTAAAAAATAGTTGAAAATGTAAATATTATACTAATACACTAAGTTAAAAATTTAAAAATCTGAAAAATGATTTAATAATTTTTAACCATTTATGTGTGTTGTGTACTGCACAAAAATATGCTTCAATTTTAGTGTTTGTAGTTTATTGTTTAATGTTTTTAAAAATATATATCTAATATATTTGATGTTTCTTTGCTTATTGTTTTTTGTCCGATATGGATGTTTTTTTACTATAATAATTTGAATAGGCATAGGGTAGGTGCTTTAGTGATTGGCATGCTTCAGTAATTGACATCTATCCCGAAAAAAATAATAAATAAAAAAAGTAATAAAATCATATATTTTACATATGATAATTTAAAAATTTTATGTCAAACAGTGGAACATAGGGTGCTAATAACTGGTAAAATGAATAACTAGCCGTGTCAAACACTGGAACATAGGGGGCCAATTACTGATAAAAGGAAAAACTGGCAGTGTCAATTACTGGAACAATGAATGGGTGCCAAATAAAAATTCATTAAAAAAATATATATATATCAAATGTATATATTTTAACATATATGTCGTTCTGGATGTCTTTCATACCATATGTACTAACTTAAGATTTCTAAAAATATTTTCTGATGACTAGAACCTTAAAAACATCAGAGATTGCTCTAACAATGCCAATCACTGGTGCACTTACCCTATATTTAATAACCTTTTTATATAGTATGTTTATATCAATTATACAGTTATAATTATATTAAGCAAATTTTTGCTTATTATGGTACAACTTTGTTGAAAGTTGTTTCTCAAGTCGACCAGATTCGTTAAAATTAAACCCGACCCAAACCCGAATTCAAACCCGATACTTAGAAAGAAAGGAAAAAAAAAATCTGTCAACCCAACCTGATCTGACTTGCAAGAGAAATAATTTACTCAACCCAACATGAACCTACAAGCGGGTCGTGTCGGGTTCGGATAAAATAGGGTTACCCCGATACAGGGCTCTAGTGCTAGAATACACACAGATACTTCTCTTTATTTATATTGATGCTAAATTTAAAATAAATTGAAAATGCAGTTAAATGTTAAAGATTACATCTATAACTGCGAAGATAAGAACGAATATCAAAATATCACTGAAATATAAATAGGCTATCTAAATTGAACGTTTACTATCATGTCCTTTTCAATAACAATGTCTTTTAAATACATTTTTCCGACATCGTGCGAGCAACAATAAATACATTTAGAATATTTATGGCTCCCGACACTTTTAATCAAAATACCCGTACGCACTGTTTCGTGGATCAAACATTTGTTTTCTGAAATGATCCAATAAAAAACTCGGAAGATCTGCTCGTAAAATAACTGGCAAAAAAAGAAAGCCGAGTAGCATAAGTGAATGTTAAAATCTTATCTCCTTTCATAGCTTGGCATATTTGAGGAGCATAGCTTAATGTTCTTACTTAAATAATGGCAATAGGCTCGTTGATGTAAAACCATTGTGAAGTTTTTTTTTTTCTTTTATGAGAAGACTTTTCTGTTTATATCTTTTTTTTAAAAGAGTAATCATACCTATGTGTGGTATTTATTATGTATATGTTAAGATTGTTATACAGTGTTTAGGTTCTAAATATGCTAAATCTTTCAGATCTAGTTTACGTATTAATTAATTTTGAATATGTAAAAACGAAGGTCGAATAAATAATAACAATATAAATTAATTTTTTATTCATGTGAATTAGTTTATTGATGCTACTATATTATTTTTTTTCTTTACACCGTGTCCCAAAAGTTTAGACAATCAATAAAATTTGCATTAACATAAAAAGTAATAAGGTATAATTAAAATTCGTGTGATAGGTAATAAATAAAAACAATTTTGCTAATATACACATATAAATTATGATCAGAAGTTTGAAATTATAAAATGTACATTAAATTATATAAAAATGTGCTGTCCCAAAATTATAGACACCTGTAAGCGTTTCTGGTTTAACATTTATAAAAGTAACTAAAAGCTCACTTTTAATATTTAATTGTATTGCCACGACACTTTATAACATCAAATGTTTCATAGAATTAATTAAGCATTGCATTACAGAAGGAGATATTTCATACAACGCTTTGTCAATTGCAGTTTTTAAGTCATTTGCATATGTAAATCGCTTTCCATTTTCATACACTGTACGAGATAAGATTCCCCATATGTTCTCCATGGGCAAAGAAAGCTTTACAGAGTAAGCTCGGTCGCGTAATGTTAAAAAACGTCGCAAAGTAAACTCGACGTTAGCGCTTCTCGTCGTGCAGTGGCTGCGGTACCCAAATAAACGTTGTGAAAAACCCGCCTCTATTGTGCTTTCTTTAAAAATGTTATCTCTTATGTTTTTAATGTAAACAAGAATTAATTCCAACCCTAAATGAACATTATAGATGTGATTATTTATTTGAAATTATTAGCGTACATTTGACTTTAAATACAAAATATGTTAGATGTTAGCTAATAATCTCAAGTAATCAATCACTTTATTAGTAGCTAACATCTAATATATTTCGTATTTAAAGTCAAATGTACTCTAATAATCTCAAATAAATAATCACATCAGTGTTTACTTAGAGCTAGAATTAATAAGTGTAAAATATAATTTTTTGAATCGATCTTCTAATGTTGTAAATTGTATTATAAATACGAAAAAAATCATGTATTGGTAATTTAAGAAGAAATGTTAACGCATGCAATTTTCAAAATTTAAATTTCGGTAAAAATAAAATAAATTTTGGAAAAGAAATCGTTTATAAAAGATGACTTTATCATTATCTCATTTATTAAAAAAAGCAATATGTCATGTTCCATAAAATCAATCAAACGCAGACGAAACCATTCGCAAAAATTTTATCTTCTAAACAAAATATATTTGTAATCGTTTTATAACCAAATCTATAACTAAAATAACATTTAGGAATGATAAAATAACATTTAGGAATGAACAAATATAATAAAAACTAACTTTTTCTAACCTCATAACAAATCAAACAACCGAATTCAAAATTCCATAGATTATCTCTTGATCCGTAATGAATGAAAATTCAAGAGATTACGATTTCAATAATATAAAAATTGTAAGAAGTATTAAATAATTAACGTAATAATTAATTTAATCATTTTTAAGAATTGATTTAAAATATATTACTTATCTTAAAATACGGGAAAACATGCGAAATATGAATATTCTAAAAATACATGAATTTTTTCGTTTAGATGTGCATTCGTTCAAACACTGTTCTATTTAAATTTTAAATATGGAGCATCACGCGAGTAAACAAATTCTATTCGAGCATGCGCAGTTTCAGCCTGAGTAGTTCAGGTACCTCCAACACGAGATGGCTTTGTCATCGATCAGTGACGTAACTATGACGTAACCATGACGCAACCATGACATAGTACGCTACCCATTGCTCCATTGTAGTGAATACGCTTACTTTGTAAAGCTTTGTCCATGGGATTCAAATCCGGACTAACTGCTGGCCAGTCTAATAGTGTGATATTGTTTTGCAAAAACCACGATTTCGTTGATTTGGAAGTATGGATGGATGCCCCATCTTGCTGGAAAACACAGTCCGGTCCTGCTAGCAAATCCATAATTGGCAGTAAATTGTTACGTAAAATATCCTGATAATCCTCTTATTGCATTTTTCTGTCCACAAATCCTAAAAATGTTTTCCCGTTGAAATAAAACCCTCCCCAGGTCATTACAGATCCCCCGCCTTGTTGCCTGCTATAACAGTTCTTCGGTTCTTTTCTTAGGTCATACCAATAAAATTTATAACTGTCAAGACCGTCCAAATTCCATTTCTTTTCGTCACTGAAGATGACAGAAAGCCACATTTCACCGTATGACATTTGCTTTTCAGCCCACTTTAGACGTGCATCTTTATGTCTCTACTTTAAGCAAGGTTTTGTTTTCATTCTCCTGTAAACAATGTGTTTTGAAACTTTAATTATTTTGTGTACAGTGCTTTTTTTAAATTCTGGAATTTGATGAAATTGCACGTACAGATAAATTATCAACTGAATCCTTTTTTAATAACATTCTATCACCACATAATGTTGTTTTCTTTGGTCTTCCGACTCGCTTTCGAGTATTCCATATTCCACCTGATCTCAAAACTCTATAAATACTGCTGAAGGATCTCTTTATTCTTCTCGATATTTCTACAGGATTTTGTCCTTCCTCTTTTAACTGTAAAATCTTAATAATTTCATCTTTAAAAATTTCTTTAGAACGTGACATTTTTATCAGAATACACTGGAAACGTCTTTTCCGAATCACAAACAAAACAATAAATTAAACTCTTTAAATTATTGCGCTAAAAATATAGCAGACGATGCTTCAATTAAGGGGGAAAATTATTCTGCATTTACAGAAGCAGACGACAATAAAAATATTTTATTCTGTGAACAAAAATGTAAAAGAAAACATGTAATGCTGTATTGTGTCTATACTTTTGGGACAACATATTTTTATATAATTTAATACACATTTTATAATTTCAAACCTTTGATCATAATTTATCTGTGCATATCAACAAAACTGTTTTTATTTATTACCTATCTCACGAATTTTAATTGTACCTTATTACTTTTTATGTTAATGCAAATTTTATTGATTGTCTTAACTTTTGGTCCACGGTGTAGTCCAGAATAGCTAATATTTTCAATTTAGAAGAGATATCGTCACCAAAAACGGATTATTGGTAATATGGTACATGTTGATTAATAAAGGTAAATGTAAAGATATAAGAGGTTTTATATAAAGTATAAAATTCGAATAAAACTCCGTATCGATTTGCTTCTTTTTGAGAGCAATCGAAATTTAATTCCTTCTATTAACATTATATATTTTTTAAGAGTAGCTTTATACATTCAACTAATAAATTATGCAAAAGAAACTTTGTTAACGCTTATAACCATACATTTAAATATTATTAACCCCTTCCTTCTTGCTCCCGCGCTAATGACAGGGTGAGTTTTCGCTCTCTGTTTCACGTGCCCGTGATTTTTCCAAGCTGGAGTTCAAAAGTAAAGCATTAAAAAGATTTAAAAACAAACCATTTCTGATACCCAGCAAATTTTTTTATTTCTGATTTTCCACTCTAGAGTCTAGATGGGAGTCACAGGCTATTTAAAATGTAATTATATATAGTAAGTTTATTTTAAATTGTCATCACTATCCAATTTAAAATTTTTGTAATACTTATTTATCTTAGCTCAGTTAGACTTTTCAATGCACGTGTTTTTGTGCTCTGTGGTAAAATATATTTTTTAATATTGTGTACATTATGGAGTCAGAATCACAAAGTAAGTCGGATTCTAATTTTAGTATAAATGTTTCTACGAGTGATTCAGAAATTAGTGATGTTTATGAAAGTTCGAATAGTGAATCTGAGAACGGTGTGCTATACGTATAGTGTTGTATTATACGTAAAATTCTTTTCATAAAATTTTGTTTTAATGTTTGAAAACATATCTTTTATCTTTGCTACTTACTGGAAAACCAAAGATCAATCATAATAACCTTAATTGTTGGTTTTCTGAAAATTAAATTTTCTTGATTTCAAGCTAAAAAAAATTCCAATAATTAAAAATGAGTACATGCATTGTTCATACACTTTATTTTATACAGCTTTATTAAATTGCTTATTTTTAAAATAACAATCGAGTTTGCTAGGATGATTAATAATCGATAAGAGACTAAAGATATTGAATTTGAGAGAGCTATTTAAAATTGAGACAGCAGAAGTTTAGGAAAAGAGGGGGAGATTTTCTTTGGCATACTAAAAAATTCTCACAAAAACAAACTCTCTGGGAGCATGCATATACAGTCGGCTGCAAAATTATTCGAGCACTAGCAATAATCCTTGCCAAAAAAAAAAGTACACTTAATACAGCTTTGTTAAATAAATCCTTGTCGAGTCATGTTCTTAATCAGTCTAAGAACATGATTCGACAAGGATTTACTTAGCAAAACAGTCTTAAGTGTACTTTTTTTTTGGCAAGGATTATTGCTAGTGCTCGAATAATTTTGCAGCCGACTGTAATCCCATTTTTGCATTACATGCGAAGGAATTAAAATTCCGTTTATGTACTTGAAATATTACTTTCTGCGATATTAAAAAAGAATAATTAAAACTGTGTGATGTTTTTTTTCAACTATTAAATATAACGAGTTAAAATAACATAGTTAAATATAATTCAACATGACGACATTAGTATACTGGGCACGATTAAAGCTAAATTATCTAAAAAGGAAACTTGAAAAAGAATATGCACCGACAATAATGTTTTTTTTTTTAATATGTTGTTTCATTAGCATTTATTGAATTAAAATATTACGGAATATATCATAAGTAAAAAAAAAAGAAAGAAAAAAAAAATTTCATCTTAAGTTAAGGGGGGGGGGGGGATGAGCATAATATCTTGAAATCAGGACATAAAAGGACACAGATTACAAATTAAATAATGTCGGATGCCGTTGAAATGGGTTTTTCCTTTGAAATATTTTTTCTAAGCTTTTATGAAGATTGTATTTATGACGAATTGCCGAAGAACCGCATCCATTTTTGCGTCATTTCGCAGTATGTGATCACGACAGTAGGGCAGTTCAAGCAACCAATTCTGTCGAAATAAGCCTCGTTCATAAGAACATTAAATCGTCTTCATAGCTAAAAATTTGCATGGCTAAATGCCGCGCATTTTTACTTATACGCGGCATACTTTATTTTTACTTGTTTAATTTGTTTTAGATTTAAACAATTAAAAGTAAAACAGATATTTTAATTTTGCTTGTCAAATTCAAGTCATTAGAAAACAGTATATTTTAAAGAAAGTGTTACTGAAATTTGATTCTTTTTTTTTCCCCCTTTTCATTAGAGGTTTCTGTATGTTGATATTTAGAAAAGCAGTTTCATTGCCAGAATAAAAACTTTTGCTATGCATTCAACTTCAGTTTTTTTTTTTTTTTAAATAAATCTGTACTGATAAGTATAAAGGATTTAAGTCCATATTCTTGATTTTTCAGGAGACGAAAAATAAAGTTAAACTAACTAAAAACTAATGAACAGAATCGATTAGGAAAAAGGGATTATGTTGGTTTATACGCTTTATACCATTCAGTGATTGTTAATCTTCATTTAATAAAGGGGAAAATTGAATTAAACATTTTATACCAAAGTTTAATGCTAAATTTCTGACTTGAATCTTTTTTTACCAATGGATTTTCTCAAAGACTAAATGACATGGATTTAAATCCTTTATACCAATCGATAGAGAATTTTTTTCTGAGTCTGACTATGTACTTAACTCAAAATCGACATATTTGGACTTAAATCCTGTATACTTATCAGTACAGAAATATTCGATAAATAATAATTTTAATAAATAATTTTACTGTACGAATTTGCACAGAAAAATACAGATGAAAATTTTATACATATAGGAACTTTCGTAACAAGTAATTAAACATTAAGGCAATTTTTATACTTTAAAATTTATTATATTATGTGCTTAAAAACAAACGAGTAAGTATGTGAATTTTTACTTTATAAATGGCAGCTAAGAAATCGAATAAAATAAATCGCATTCAATAGAAAAACACGTAAAATTCGTAAAATTGGACTCTTGGTCAGTTTTTTCAGCGAAATTGTCTTGAAAAAATAAGTATAACTTGAAAAATCGTACACGAACAAATTTACTCTTTTATTTTATTTTTATTAGTTTTTCAAAAAATATATTTATTGAATGAAATTGCTCTAAAATTAAATATTTATTTATTTTATTAATTGAAATTATATTTATGTATATTGTATAAGCGCAATTCGGAAAAAGTTACTTGAAAACCCTGCCTACATATTACAATAAATGTTAATTTTTTTAGGTGTTTATTGAATCTATATATATAATAAAATAAGATGTTTGTGTGTCTGTGTGTGTGTGTGTGTGTCATTGTGTATGTATATCCAGAGCCTTTTAGGAAAACGGCAGATCGCAGAGCTACACAAATTTGCATGGAGGTTCGTAATGACCTCCCCTGATGCACCTAGAAGCCGGATTTTCGAATTTCTTATTAGTTTTCTTTTAATTAATTAAAATGTGAAAAAAAAATAACCTTCTAATTTCTGATAAATTAGCCATTTAAATTTTATCCATAATTTAAATGTTGCCAATTTTTTTTTTTTCGACAGAATAAAAAAAGGAAAGAAAAAGTACATTTATTTAAAACGAGGAAAGTAAATTAAATAAATTAGAAAATAAATTAGAAATATCAGTCGTATCGTTACAAATAAGATACCAAATGAAAGAAGCAATTTTTGTGAATCCAATGGATTAAACAGCTTATCGATCGGACAGTTAGATTTTTTAAAATTAACTAAAGTATGAATTTTAGGTGGCAACAGCAGGAGATTGTATGGAAACCATTTTTAATCTAAGTAGCGCAACAAAAATATAAATAATTATAAGATAAAGAACTTTTTATAAACCATGTTTTTAAATTTTCTGTAGAATCATAGCTATAGAACTAACTACATTTGCACTTTATCAATGCATATTGTTACGAAATTGTAAATAATTGTATTTATTTTTGCATAAATTCTTTCAAAGAGGCTTAGTAAGTTGATAAAAATGTCAATTTTCTGCATTTCTAGCTCTTTTTCGCGTTAAAATAGCTTAATCTTCCCTTTAAAACGCATTAAAAAGCTCCAATAGGCAGGTAATGAATTTGGCGCCAAATTTGGCGACTATAGAAAGGAGTTTATAGAAAAAATGCAGTTTTAAAGATAGCAAATTTATTTCAGCAAGCACTATTTTAAACCTAAAAACCATTAAAAAATAAACAGAATAGGAAGGATTCTTATATATAAACAAAAAGGTGTCTGATAAAATTATTAGCAAAATAGTCTTCCCCTTTTCATAAAAAAAAATTAAAAAAAAAAAAAAAAAAAAATCCATCGCTAATATGGCGACAAAAAGTCAAAAACCGCCAATAGAGCAACATAATAAAGTTGTGTAGCACGATAATGTTTACCTATTTATTTATTTTTTTATATACTAATCACTATGCTAATTCATCATACAAATAAATGAGCCTCTGTATGTGACTGCACTTGCATGCCGTCGAACAGAGATATTTGATTAATTCAAACTAATATTTAATAATAAATAAATTTAATAATAAATAATATTTAATAATAAATAAAAATAAAAATATGTTTAATGGGAAATATATATAACCATAAAAAGATTAGTTGTCTAAAATACGACAGCAATAGCGCTCATAGCATATTGTTACAAGGGATAAAATATAAAATGGTGACAAAAATTCAAAATTCGCCAAAGAGAACTATATTAAAGCTGTAATATGATCAGGTTTACAAACCATGAATTATATATAACCACAAAAAAATAATTGTCTCATGCGACAGACGTAGCCGGTCATGGAATATTATAATATTTGGCGTGAAATTGTTGTCATTTTTATGGTTGAGCGGATAAACAAAATCAACATAGGAAATAACGTAAAAGCATATATATTATGTGCACCACGTATAGTGTTGTTCATATGTAACTGGGATTCAAATATAAAAGGGATACTTCAATTTTTTCGATGCTATCTATTTCGAAACTGTTATCTAATAAGGACTTAATGGAAGCCTATTGGTAAACCATTGTCTCAGGTAATAGGGACAAGCGCCCGAGTTTTAGCGGATGACCAAATCGCTACCGAAAGCAACAGGTATCCGAAGCGAGCTTTTGAGCAATTTTAGTATTTTATTTTTATAAAGCTATAGAGAAAAGAGTTTCCTTTAAATTTAGCGACCAGCGAAGCGGGCAAAGCCTGCTAGTATTTAATAAAATTTAGAGTAGGAAAATCACAGTAAAATGGAAAAAAAAAAAAAGTTTTGAAACTGAATTGCATTAAAAAGTTCTAATTTAGATGTATGAACATTTTTAATATTTCAAATCAAAAATATGTTTTTCTCATTCTTTCGTCTTTTTTTTTGTTTTTTTTTTGTTTTTTCACATTTCTATTAAATTGATTTCTTTAGAAATCGACCTATTGCAATCACTTCGTTTATCTATCTATCTATCTATTTACATCTCTCTCTTTTTTTTTTTTCTCTCTCTCTCTCTACACACACACACACACACACACATATATATATATATATATAATGGAAATTTTGTGATCACGATAGCTCCCGAAATAATGTGCTAAACTGAGCCAAAGTTTATCAGTGCACTTATCTCACAAATATTTTGGAGCAATTTGTTGACCAAGTTGCTCCGCCATTTTGTTTCCAAGTGACAGCCTCCTAAAAATTTCAAACCTACATTGTAAAAAGCGTATTTAGTGCCGGATTTGCTTAAATTTTGATGAATACATGGACCACATAAGAGTCTCAACCAAGTTTATTAATGAACTTGATCCACCATTTTGAAACAATATGACACGCTTGAGATCATGCTGTCACGTGAAAATTCATTATCACGATAACTTTTGAAGTACTAAATTAGTTGGAACCAAAGTTGGACAGTGGACTTATCTATCAAATATCTTATATGAGTTTGCTAACTAAATTGTTCCGCCATTTTATTTCTAAGTGGCAGTCACTTGAAAATTTGTCATTATGATATCTTTTAAAATACTAAATTAATTCGAACAAATATAAAGTCCACTTATCTATCAAATATCTTGAATGAGTTGGCTGGGTAACTTGCTCGGTCATTTTCTTTCCAAGTTGTGGCCACTTGAAATCATGCTTTCAGTTGAAAAGTTATCACGATAACTTTTGAAATACTAAATTTATTCGAAACAAAATTGGATAGTGGACTTATCTAACAAATATCTTGCATTAATTCACTGAGCAACTTGCTCTGCCATTTTGTTTCTAAGTGGCGACAGCTTGAAAATTTGTCATCACAATAACCTTTGAAATACTGAATTAATTCAAACCAAATCTGTAGAGTAGACTTATCTTGCAAATGCATTTGATATGTTCGTTGGCCAACTTGATCTGCCATCTTGTTTCCAAGTGCCGGCCACTTGAAAATTTCGAGTTTACATGGAAAAGGTATTTAGGAATCGATTTACTTAAAACTCCATATACACATAGTCCTCACTCCTCACCAATATCCCCGCCAAGTCCGTTAATAAATTTTATCTGCTATTTTGTTTCAAAATGGCGGCCACATGATAAGAAAAAAGAAATTAACCTATCCTTCCGAATGAACCGGAGGGACTTGTTTAGTAATATTATATAGATTTTCAAAATTGGATCAAATCTACTAAAGAAAATCAAATAATAATAATATATAATAGTAAAATACAGGGTGTCCTAAAAGTTTCAGTACTCCAACTTAAAGAACTCGTTGTGCCCATGATTTTTTTTAATATTAAATTTTATCCACTGCTTATTATTATATCAGTTCTTTATTTTTTATAGTTTTTTTCTTTTTCCGCTCAAGTTATGTGAGAATAAAGTTTTATGTTATTTTGTTCTTCATAGTGAAATGTTTTTATCACGCATTCAGAGAATTTCGCTGTTTGAAGCTTATTTTGAATGTAAATCGTATGAAAGATGCAAAGATGTTTGGCGATATAAATATCCAGATGATGCAATACCGAGTAAAAATATGCTATATCAGTTCATTCGACAATTTCATAATACAGGTTTTGTGCAGGTGGGTACAAGTTTCTCTACAAGAAGTCACTCCCAGCATGTTAAAACGCGTTTCTAAACACTTGCGCTACAGGGCCCGATTAAGCTTTGAAGCTAGGGGAAGCTCAGTATAATTTCTGGGCCCCCCTTTCATTTAGGATTTTTTTTTTTTTTTTTTTTTTTTCATTCATATACCTGGGTAGTTTCTACACACAACATTAAAATCGTATAACGTATTAATTAAGAACATTCAGATTTTTGAGGCTAAATAACAGATTTTTCCCAAAATAGTGAGTATTTTACCTTGCTTTAGGCGACCTTTCTCAGAAAAAATTCAATCTGAGGGTGAAAATATGAAACAGAAATTCCAAGAACCTGTTTTTAGTCATTTTAGAGCCCCCTCTTAAATTTTAGAGGGGAAGCTTGTGCTTCCTGAGCCTTTTGGGTAATCAGGCCCTGCATGCGCAAACGAGTTCAGCGTTGCCTCCTAGAAAAAGGTGGACATTTTGAATATTTATTATAAATGCAAGTTCTGTATTTTTTCCTCCGTTATTTTAAATGTGCCTTTTATCATTAGCATAAAAATAATCGTTTTAAGGTTTGTTGTTTTGTAAATAAAAAATACATCAGCGTCAGTACTGGAACTTTTAGGACACTCTGATTACTGAGCGATACTAGTAATTATCAGTACAATAACGCAAAAAAGATTAGTATCAAATTAGATGTAAATTGAAATGGCATAATAAAAAGTAAAATAAGCGAAAAAGAAAAATAATGTAAAGAATACATTTTACGTTCTGAAACAACTGATAGCAAAACAATAGTTTTTTTAAAAATCAATACAGCATATTTGTCTTATTTTGACATTTTAAAACGGTAATTTGTAAATTCTAATTTTACGAAATGATTTTAATTTCTTTTAATCTCTTTTTCAGTTTATTATCACAACGCTTAATTTATTATTTCAACATTTAAAGACATAAAGACGGTAAAAGAATACAAATTGTGGGCGTCATTCCATTCTTTATTCTTTCCTTTTTTTTCCCTTCCGACACATAAAAATTGTTGTGTTCTGCAGTGATGAGTGAAAGTTCATTTTTCGAATTCATGAATATAAATACATTTTTTCTTTTATATAAAAATAAAGTATTGAATTCGTAAAAAGTTTCGACTCTCTTTTCTTTTTTCTTGATGGATTTACACGTTTTGAAGTGTTCTGAACACCATCTGAGCATTTTTAGAAAATGCCTGTTCTTTTGAGTTAGCAAAATTTTGCGAACACTGTTCCTCATGAATCTATAGACTTCATTTAACTGAACTTGATATTTGGTTGGACCTTGGCTTGAACTGATGCTGATTAGATTTTGGGTCTGTCTGTGAGGATATCATAAATTTTGTGGACACTGTAACTCACGAACCAATGAACGAAGTTTAATCAAACTTGTTATTTAGTTGGACCTTGACCTAAACTGGAACTGATTGCACTTTGGTCTCAATCGCTCAACAAGTGGCTCTGTCATCCAAGTTTTTTTTCATAATTTGTAATATGGCAATATAGGACAAAATTTCGTAAAAATGAACATAATGATAGTTATTTTCAACTAACGATTGTAAAATTAGCATAAATTATTGATAATAGTAGTAGTAACTAAAAAAAAAAAAAAAAAAAAAAAAAAACTGTGTGTATATAAGAGCATTACTCTCCCCTCCCTCAACCAGGTGTAGATTTTCAATCTGGATATTGTAAAAAAAAAAAAAAAAAACCTCGTTAATACCTTTGAAAGAAATGGTTGAACCATAGATTTGTGATAATTTAAAGCAAAGTTATCGACTTTTTTGTTTTCATTTTTAACGGAAAAAAAAAAAAAAAAAGAATTTTAATAAATAATTTGTATTGCGTGAACTTGTATCTGAAAATGAGAAGAAAGTATTTGTGATGACTACGACATACTAGTTAAAAATATAAATATTATTTTACTTTTAATAATAATAATAATTATTATTATTAAATATTTTATCTTTCTTTAGGTAAAACTTACCTTAAAATTGTAACTTACTTGCGCTTAGCAATTAGATACTTTGTACGTCAAAATAAATAAATATTTTAAAAACGAATAATTAAATTATTTTAAAATATGATTCATATTCCTGAAAGCTCCATTATTTTGGGTTTCAACTGTTAAAAAACTGGTGTCGTGCAGAAATCACCAAACGTCATTTACTTTAATATAAGGTAAATAGCCCCATTGCTTTAAGGCAACTTTTATATGGGATTTATCATAACCTCATTTAAACGTATTTGGTTTTGTGTACACCTGCGATTCGTCGATTAATTTTAACAAAAAGCTTTTACAAGAATTTGACTATTAGTCATTCGCAATAAGAGTAATATAAGGGTTTTAGACATTCATTTTTAAGATTGATTTTGTAAGTTTATTATAAAAACCCATTTATTAAAACGGAAAATTATTTTAATATTTGATCTCATCAACAAGGTTAATTATTATACATAGAGCTTAACAAATAGCCTTATTAATTATTTTATTAACGATAGTTAGAAAAGTATATTCAATTCCAATGGAACAATCCAAAAGTTTTGTTAAAACATTTTTTTTTTTTTCAAATTAAAAAAAAAAAAAAAAAATCATTATATCTCCATTAATATTTGTGGTAGCCTCAATATATATATATATACAGATAAGGATAAAAATTCTCGTAATCATATGCCACAGCCAAAATGCATTTAAAGTATTACTTTTTACAGTGTAATCCAAAAATTTTTGATTTTTGTTTAATTTTTTACTGCGCCCCATTTCCTCTTCAGGACACAACTTTTGCTGAACTATATGAGGTATAACATGTTCTTTACACTACCAAAGTTTCAAGATGATTAAAGAACTTTTCTAGATGCTTGAGAAAACGTCTAAATTCGAATGTGTCCAAGTATTTATTGGTAGATAGTGTACTTACTAGGTCTCTCCTCGAAGGAATTACTCTAACAAGGAAACATTCAAAAGGTGCCATCTTAAAAAAAAAATTGAAAAAAATATATGTGATGCTACTCTTCCAATAGCATCAGAAAGTGAAAAAATTATCGGCTGAAATGAATTACAGCGACCACAAAAAATTATCTAAATTATTTGGTGATTTCATATTTGGTGATTTCATATTGTTAGGCGATTGATTTTGAGTACTTGGCAGAGAAACAAAACACGGTTCTCTTCGTACCCGGCAATCTCGGTGCTAGCGAACTGAACGCCTAACAGCGCTAAATCGCCAAATATGCTTAATTTTGATAACTTTTTTTTTGGTCGCTGTAATTCATTTCAGCCGATAATTATTTCACTTCCTGGTGTTTTATGAAGAGTAGAATCACATATATTTTTTTTTCTATATTTTTTGAAGACGACACCTTTTGAATGTTTCCTTGTAAGAGATTTTGTTGAGAAAACAGATTTACTAAAAAACTTTTGACTGGGGAAGAAAATGAACTCCTTCATTAAATTATTTTATCAAAGGTACAAATTTAAATGTTAAAAACGATAAAAATACAAATTTTAGAATTACAAAATATCAACTATATATAATTTCAAATAGAAAGTAAAACAAGGTTTTCTCCGAATTGTATTAAATTCAAAGCGGTTTTATTGACTGTAAGAGAATGCGAAAAATGGTTTACTTCATGAAATCTAATCCGGTAGCCTACGAAAAGCTTCAGCTAATGAAAATGATATACGCACTAAATTTCGTGACGTACGTTTAAAAAAAAAAAAAAAAAAGTGTTTTGGGGAATAATTAAATTAACTTTTCGTTTTTCTTTCTTTCTTTCTCTCTCTCTCTCTCTCTCTCTTTTTTTTTTTTTTTTTAAATTAAATCTAATTTGAAAATTTTTCTTATAATTAGTACAGATTTGTTGTCTCCGTAATATTTACTTTTCTTTGACGAAAACATTTAATATCTGCTGTAGCTATATATGTGCATATTTTGCTAATGCAAATATACTTAAAAGAATTCCTAGACAGTAAGTTACATACGTATTGTTTTAATAATAAAATTCATTCTTTAAAAATTTTTTTAATGAAGTTTTAGTTGGGAATAATTTTTTCGCCCATAGACTTGCAAATACGCAATTTTGACATGAGAAGGTGGAACGAATGTTCCCAACGGTGAAAGTTAATGGAACAATATAGCAAATATCATTTCATACGTTGTTTTGCAATTAATGGATATTAGTTTTTTTAAAAAGGGCAAAAACGTGAAAATGTCTGTTATCGCCCATCATGCATTTTCTTCTTAGAGATGAGCTGCAAAGGAAAAATTGCACGTGTCATTTTCTCCAAGAATAAAGGTGGACAGTAAACTAGAAAAATATTTTTAAATAGCCAGAATGGTTATTTGCTACATTAAAATACCGCCTTAAAACAATCTGGTTCCAAATAGCATTGCAACAGGTCAGAGTAAATAATTCAAAAATTATATTACAAGTAAAACCGGAGATTTTTGACACTGAGCTTTGCAGCATTGATGTGGTAAGGAAAATGTAATTGGGCCATGTTTATTATTTACATAAACTGCCTAAACATTACGATTCAGACAAAAGAAATAATTCATAGATAGTTATAAATTGTAAAAACATTTTTTCCCCTTTCTTAAAAGATCTGTCACGTTAGAAACAGACATTACTTCTGTTCAGGTAAAATTATATATTTATAAGTTTTAACACTTTTATTTTTGTCTTTTTAGGATGTGACGACTATTTCTTTCAGACAAAATATACCAAATGGATTTTTTTTTTTTTTTTTTTTTTTCCATTGGCATCAAATTACAAAAAATATTAAAACTAAAATTCAGAGAAAACACGCTAAAAATTTTTTAAAGAAATTAATATAATCAGAAGGGAGTTGTGTTCAATTAATGAATATATATATATTTTTTTTTTCAAATATGTCCGACAATAAACTACTTAAACGAGAACAAACCAAAATTTCTTAAGGATGTAATATTTAATACTAGCAATAGCAAACCCACATGCGAAAATTTCGCATTTTACTTCTTTTCTTATATACCTTTAAAATTTGAAACTTATAAATATTATATCAATTTCCCCACACAATTAAAGTTTTAATTTACCATAAAGTCAAATTGTTATTAAAACCACATTAATATTGTTCAATAGTGAAAGCAAAATCATTCTAAGAAAGGTTTCAAAATAAAATTCATGGTTCATACTTCTGGTAATTTACATCACCTAGTTTTCACCGATTTCAGTTTTTTTTTTTTTTCTTTCTTTTTTTTTCTTTTTCATAAAGCTATATAGAAAAGAGTTTGCCAGCGAAGCGGGCAAAGCCGTCCACAATTGTTTAAGAACTAAAATATTATTCAACAATTCGCCGGGAGATGAAAAAAAAAATTTTTTTTGTAAAAAAAAAAAAAAAAAAAAAAAAACTTAAAAATTTGAAACTCATAAATATTATATGAATGTCACCACATAATTAAAATTTTAATTCCCCAGTCACCAAATTATTATTAGAACCAGATTAATATTGTGCAATAGTGAACTAAAATCATACAAAGAAAGGTTTCGAAATAAAATTCATAATTGACGATCCAGTTTTTATACTTCCGCAACGCAGTACTGTTTTAGTACAGGATCCTTATGAAGGAATTTAAAATTTTTATCGCCATGTTGGCGATAACTTTTTATTTATTTATTTTGACATTAAAAATAAATAAATAACGGTCAATTATATGTTGGTTGTTTACGTGTTTCAAGTGCCCAGAACTTGCATGTGCTGACGGAAAATAATAAGTCATTAAATGTTGTATACAGATCGGTATTAGAATAAAAATAAATTGGATATTTTCCCGTAGATCTTTCAATGAGTTACACATTTTTTTGAATATGCTTTATCAGACTCTGTTTTGCACAGTACCACAATGATAAGGTTTCATTACATTACATATTATGACCAAACTGTCAGTTCCCACACATACACATAAAAATTTCCACGTGAACGAAGTCACGGGTAACAGCTAGTCATTCATATTTTTTAAAGTATTGCATATATATCTTTAAAATATTGCCATGTTTAAAATGACGCTTGCAAAGATTCTGATGAAACAACTGTTGAAAACACATTTTTCCGTAAAATAATCTCATCAGACAAATGCCGATATTTTTTCTAGTTAGATCATTGAGCTGAGTCCGCGTGCTTAAATATTGAAAATTTATAAATATTATTTTTTATCCTCACGTATTTTATTGATTATATCATTATCGTATCGTTTCGACAAAATATAATCGTAACTGGCCCACGTTAGAGAAATATTAAATAGATATTTTACAAGTTGATAAAGAATGAATATGAAATATGGATTTACAGACATTGAGGTCGAAACATGACGGTTGGGGGACGGGGGGTAAAAGATTATTTTTTTATTTATTTAATAAAAAGGATTAATTTCATTGATATACACAATTGTATAGAGTTTGAGTTTGCCATATATAATAGAACTCTTAGAAACTAGCAATTATTTGTGGATGTATTTACAAAATTTAATTACCTAGATAATTTCTCTTTATATGAATTTTACAAAATTTTTAACAAGATTTCTGAGAACACAGATATGTTTAATATGTTTATTATTATTATTATTATTATTATTATTATTATTATTATTAAGCTAAGTGTTTCCTACTTTTAAATTCTCAGCATAGGTATTGGATGTTGTTTTTGTTTTGTTTTTATGCAAAAAATATAATTGGAATGTTTTGTAATGTGCATTTTATTATTTATTTTATTATTATTATTTTTTTTATCATTAAATAATAAAATAATAATCGCTGATGATGAACGCAACTTCATATTTTAAGTTAGAAAAAAAAAATTAACGCTTTTTGCATAGTTAAATTAAAAACTGATTATAACATTAAATCATATAGAATAATTCTCATTTTTATGGATATCGAAGACCTTTGGCACTAAATGAAAATCCGTAAAAATACACTTTAATTAGGACAAGAGAACTATTTCTTTCAGACAGCAAAAAAGCGTCGTCTTTATTTTGAGTAGATTACCGTAAATAAACAGGAAGTCTCGCAATATACAGTTAAAAAAAAAAAAAAAAAAATAGGCCTCTCATCCAAAATTAACTTATATATTAAGGACAGAATTTAAAAAATTTTAAGCATTAATTTGAGAAGTTGAATATCAAAATAAACTGGGTGATTTGTTTCATTATTGCCATTTTTTTTTTTTTTCTAATAAAAACAAAAAGTATGAAATATAAAATTTAGATTGTTCTTAATAGAAACAAATTACTTTATTGACACCTAAACCTTTTTTACAATACTAAATTAAAGAACTGGTGTACAGTCAATATATAAACTTAAAAACTTCTTCACACATCATGAAATTAATGAAAGCATTACTGGTTTCAAAAGGACATGGCCTTTCTTCTCCTGGTGCAAAACACTGCCTTGGAGGCAAAAGCAACACTTGCGATTTTCCAGTCTTGCTTTTGCTTTCAAGGCAGTAGCACGTGTTTTACACCTGAAGAAGAAAGACCACGTCCTTTCGAAACTGGTTGTGCTTTCACTAAACCTTTCATTTTACAGTGAAAAAATGTCTTATCATTAAATTGAGAAACAGCTGGCTTGATATTATAATTTACGATTTTTCATTCATGAATGTGATTGAACTTGTTGTGTAATCTTATTTAGATAAGTGCTATCACAATAGAAATACAAACATAAAGACTATATTAGCCCTGATTAGCCAAAGAGACACGTTGAAAATTTTCTTGTCTTTCACAATCAAATTTGAAGTAGAAGTTCAATAAACTAAATACGGCAATATTTTCCTCCAAGTCAGACGTCTATATATACTTTTAAAGAAACTGAAGAAATATATTAAAACACTTAGATTCAATGGAATATCAGATGAAATGTTATCTGCGCACGTCATTGCGAAAATAAAGGATGCTAGGCTATTAAAGGAAGTAAATGTGCTGTCACTCATCAGGCGTTCCCCATTTTTTTCCCGGTATTTAATTAGCAGAATCAGAAAACCAATGAGGCATAATATATATCACCTTGTGAAAGTAAAACATCATCATATTCAAGGTAGAAAAGGAAGGTAAATGACATTAATGCCACTGACAAAACAAATATAATGTATTCAGTATACATCTTATTTGCCTTAGAATTATTGGCCAAGTCCATGATTATAGCCATATATTTCAGTGATTTAAGGAAAGAGAGGGAAAAGGAATTTCATCAGGGAAAGAGGGATGTCTTCTTGAATGGGTGAATTGAGAATACTGAAAATTTTACTCAGGAAAGAATACAAAGTATGTTTCTTTTTTAGAATAAAGCTAATACACAGGCAATCTGAGAACAACTACAAAAACAACAAAAAGTATCGATCTGGATAAATACTATTTTAAACAAAATCACGTACTTATCCAATTAAAAAAAATGCTTTTTATTTTAACAATATTAATATCATTAAAGGAATATATATATATTAAAATACATTTATGAACCGAAACAAAAAATAAATAAATAAATAAATAAATAAAGGATACATCAAGTGTTTTGAGTCAAAATAATAGTTGAACCCTTTTTCAGGCAATAAACGAAGGCATAAATGGAATTAAACAAGTGTCAAGATAAAATAAATGAAAGAGAATCTGTATATTAATAGGCAAGCATGAAGTTTGTGGTACACTTTTAACATTTTAATTAGGGGAGTAGAGGATTGAAAGTGGTATCATTCGAAAGGTATGATTAGCCAGATTTGCAGAATTCAAGAATTATTTTCTTACGATGTCAAGAAAGTATTTTAAAATCTTTAAATTTTTTTTAATGTACTTTCATCTTATAATCGTAAACTTTTGTATTTAAAATTTCTTTCATTCCAATCGTCTGCGTTCCTATAGCAACAGCTCGAAATTTTATACTATTGAACATATACGCAAATTAAAAAAAAGATTTGATTTATGAAAGTTCTCCTTTTCTTTTTTTATGATGATGATTATTATTATTTAAGATCTAATTTCTTTCTTTCTCTCTTTTTTTTTTCTTTTAAATGATTTACGTCAGTTCTAATTTGAAGAGTTATTAGCCGTACGATAAATTTCATGTTTGTGTATTAATATATAACTGCTATATATTATTATTATTTTTTAACTTTAAATGTTCTTTATCATTTGTCTTTTGGCAACAAAATGTAAGTATATTTATTTATTTACTTATTAAATTCTTTTATCGTTTGTCTGACAAAAGAAAAGAGTATATTTTATTCTATTTTGTTCTTTTATCATTAGTCTGGAAACACAGATATATATATATATATATATATATATACTAGCAGGCAACGCCCGCTTCGCTGGTCCCTATTTTTAAATGAATCACTATAATTACTGAATTCTCAAAATTGCATTAATATTTATCACGTGAAAAAAAAAAAAAAAAAAAAAAAAAAGAGAGAGAAACAAAATCTGATTAGGAAAAATGTCGCACCGGGTTCTCACTGCCTTCGGAAAAAATTCCCAAAATGCTCTAACTCTTATTTCTATTATTTTCCCCCTTCGCCCCCCCCTCACGCCTATCCTAATAATTTTACAAATTAAAAAATATCCGCAATCGATTTGTAAGTATCAAAAACCTCTATGCACCAGTTTTGAACGATCTATCTCTATTTTTATTTTTTTGCCCCTCCGCTCCCGCCTTCCCGCCCCTCCTCCCAATAACTTTAAAAATTCGAAAATATCCGCAATCGATTTGTAGGTATCGAAAACCTCTATGTACCAATTTTGAATGATCTAACTCTATTTTATTCACTCCCCTCAACCCCCCGTTTCATTAATGCACCTACATTTATATAGAATTTAATTCGGTTATTAAAAAATAATTTATTAAAATTATTATTTAAAAAAAAAATATCTTTTATGATAATGCAGACGATTTCCATATTAGAGAAGTAGTATAACAACAAATACTAAAAAAAAGTCCATTTTATTCTCAAAAAAAAAAAAAAAAAAAAAAAAATCGTTAAAAGTAAAAAAAAAAAATCGATAACTTTGTTTTAAATTATCGCAGATCAATGGTTCAACCATTCGTTTTAAAGGTATTGCCGAGCTCTTTTGAAAGATACCCATCATGAAAATTTACTCCCCTCGAGGGGGGACCTTCCCCCCCCAGGGGGGGAGGAGAGGCTCCTACATACACATTTTTTTTCCCCAGTTAACTATCTCTATTATAAAAAATATATATTCGTTTCATTTAGTTTAGTGCCTCTCCATGGCTCAGTTCAGTCTATAGATGTTAAACTCTACTTACCTGCAATTTCCCCCATAGACGATATGTATTAGAATTCTCTTGATTGTCCCTGTACACGAACCATTTGCTTGATCTTAACGAAAAGCTTACTGTAGCATTCCTATATGATACAAATTTAGAATACCAAGTTTGAACTTTCTGCCATAATTTGTTTTTGAGATATGCTGATAACAGACAGACACACACACAGACACACAGACCATTTGCTTAAAACATGATTTTCGTATTCAGGGGACCTCAAAACGTGTAAATATAACAAAATCTCGTATTCGAAAATTTGACCCAAAAACAATACTTTCTCTACCTTATGGGTAAGAGAAAGTAATAATAGTCCTCATTCGAAAAAAAGGAAAAAAAGAGAGAGAGAGAAAGTGAAGAAAAGAAAAAATGCATCCAAGCATGCGGATTATATATAAGCTAACGAAAGATGGTTTGTGTTTATAAAAGGAAAAAAAAGTAAATTTATGGTTCCTTGATAATACTATTATAAAGATCGCATATAAATCAAGGAGTGTCATCTAAATACTATTAAGAGAGTAATAAACGTCCTTTTCTTTGCAATCAAATCGGTAGTAAAATCAACATACTTTACCTGAAGCTTATTATTGTTTCTTATCTCTCCAGAGAGCATGATTTTTTACTTCCATAACCAACCGCGGGTAATGGAGTGTTGTATTTGGTCCAAAAATTCTATATCGAAATTACACCTAATTTGTATGTTTTAAAGTTTCCTGAATCCAAAAAAGAGGTTTTTAACAGTTAGTCAGTGTATGTGTGTGTGGAATCCTTTGACTATTATATTTCCAAAATTAATAAAAGTAGAATGACGAAACTTCAGAATTAAGATATGTTTAGTGTACAGATGATTTTTCCAATTTTTGGTGAAAACTGGAAAATAGGAAGTGGACTGAAAGTCTGTATCTCAAAAATGGCTTTAACGATTTTCTTTAAAATTGTTATATAAATACCCTATTAGAGGTTCTTTAGAATGTGTTAGTTAATTCAGGAAAATTGATAGGCATCCGGTATGAAGTTTTGTTTGGAATAGGTGAATTTGAGGTCTCACAAGTGCGTTCCTTTAAAAACGGCTGTACGGATTTTTTTTTCCCCCAAAACTTCCCATATTAATTCCTTTTTAGATATCCTCTAGTATGTAGTTGTTGTTTTCCAGTCAACAATTGAGTTTGCCACGATATGGTGAAAATCGGTATCTCAAAAACTGCTCTAACGATTTTTTTGAAAATTGCTACATAAATCCCTTTTTAGATATCCTTTCGCATGTATTACGTGGATGTTATAAGAAAATTGACAGTTATACTGTTAGGTCGGTCATTTGAAATCTCGGAACTTAATATAAACTCTGTTTTATGCGTCTTTACATATGTATCATTATTCTCTTACAGGAAAATTGTTAAGTGTCTAACTTTTTAGGCATATTTTATGTCTTCTGATTACATTATATCAAAAAAGTGCATATAGAGCACGTAATAGTAGGTAATGGAAGTCGTGTGTTTGTTACACACCAGATTTTTTATTGTGAAACAATTAAAAAATTTTCCATTCCATTTTTCCTTTTCTTTGATTCTTTCTTTATTTATTTTTTGTAGCTTATTATGAATTCTCGAAACCCATTCAATTGTAAATGGTGAAAATTAGTTCTTTTATTGCAGCATGTGCGTACATAGTTATGTAATTTAAAAACACATAATTTGAACCATTTATCAAATAGTTAATATCCATGATTATTTCCTTTATTATTTTCCATTATATGCCTATGCATTCATTTTCTTCTTTTTTCTGTTTCTTTTTCCTTTTAGCACTTTCCAACAAGATTGAAAAGTATTAATGACTTCGGTTTTCGGTCTGTAAACATTCATAGAATATCTTGAAACTGATATATGTTATTCATGTTCACTATATTATGTTCCCTATTGATAATGGAGTATATACATGGTTTGTGTACAGGGACGCCCGAAAGTATTTCAAAGCATCGTGTTCTATGAGAGGAATTTCTATAAAGCATATTTTCATGCCTTTACTTTACAAAAATCTTAATGAAATTGAAATATGTTATTCAAATTTACTATTGAATATTTTCTATAGAAAATGGAGTAAATGCCACCATTGGTTTGTGTACAGGGACAGCCTAAAGTATTCCAAAGCATTGCGTTCTATGAGAGGTATTTCTATAAATCAAATTTTAATAACTTTAATTAGCACAAAACTTAAAGAAATTAAAATATGTTATTCATATGCACAAAAGAATGCTTTCTATGAAATATAGTATGATTAGCATTAAGATTTACAGAGCTACACAAAAATATTCAGTTACATAAATGGATATTATTGGAAATTTGCTGTAATTGCATTTTTGTTTACATTAAACGTTTTTAACACTTTCTAACAATTTTTAAGTGTGAATATGATTTGAGTTTGTGTATCTGTCTGTCTGACTGCCCATCTGTCAATCTACCTGCCTCCAGCGTCCGTAAATATTTTCAGAATTTTTAAAATATGATATATTTTATTCCACTATGGATTTTTCGCTATTTAAAATGACATTAATAGCTCCTGTATAACTGGATTGTGTACAAACACACACACACACACACACACAAAAAAAAAAAAAAAGTGGAAGTGCATTGCGTTTTAAGACAAACATTTAAATAAATCCCATTTAACTAACTTTCTATGGCAAAAATTATGTAGCTCAATACTTTTGGCTATTAAACTATGCAAATGAAATTTTTTAAAAGCTTGCGCATGCGTAGTAAAAAATTATTCAGTAAAAATGCTCATATTTCGTAAGGCACTTAATATTTTTGCATTCTCATTTCAGTATGCTGTGTCTAATTTAGTATGCCGAGTTGTCTGAAAATGGCTTTTCATTCTCTCTAATATCCTACGTGCTATAATTAAATAAGTAGATTTTTTTTCTTGGCAATTTTTTAAAGAAACCGTTATATCTCCATGAGTATGTGTGTTACTCTCATATAAATGTATAGAAATAATTAAAAAATCCTCATAATCACATGCTACAGCCAAAATGCATTCCAAGCATTTCTTTTTACAGGGCGATCCAAAACATTTTGACTTTTGTTTATTTTTTACTGGTCCTCTTTTCCTCTTCAAAACAAAAATTTTGCGGAAAAATTTGAGGTATTACATGTTCTTTATACTCCCAAAGTTTCAAGATAATTCCTTAAGAATATTTCTAGATATTTGACAACACGTCTAAATTCGAAAGTGTCCAAATACTTATTGGTAGATAGTGTATGTTAAAGTATTTTAAATCCAAACCATGTGTATATATAGTTAAATAACTACACACGAAAGAACTTTCATACCATAGCCTCTTTTTTATAATTTATTACAAGTTTAATTATACCTATTTTAACATTTTGAAGACCATGAAAGTTATAAAGGCTTTATTTCGATTCTGTCTCCATATTTTATATCATTAACTTTATAATGTTTTGAATCATTTCTGTGATTATCAGTTCCCCGTCATACTATAGGTATGGGGAACTTAGGTAATCGTGAAAATTTACGACCTCGGTTTTTTGACTTTTTTACACGTTTTCAGATATGAGGAATCCGAAAATAACAAAATTTGTATGGTGTCTGCCTGTAGGGTGTCTGTTAGTGTGTTAGTGTGTTAGTCCGTTAGTTTGTTAGCCTGTGTACACGATATCTCAAGAACAAATTGTTGCAGAGAGGTCAGATCAGTTTTAAAGTATTACTTTCAACACTGGCAAGAACCCTATTTATTTGAAACATTCGAATTTAAAAACTTCGTAAGTTATTAGAAATTTACGATTTTCTTAACATGGGAGAATAGGACAAAAATTCACTTAAACGTGCATTAAATGGAAACATTTTACTGTAAAAATGTCAGACCAGTTTTAAAATATCAGTTTGGATGCGGGAATAAACATCAGTAACTATAAATATGCTACTTTGAAAATTTCGCAAGTTATTGGAAATTTACGAATTTCTTAACATGGCAGTATAGGGCAAAATTTCACATAAACGTCAATTTTGAGAGATATTTTCATCGTAAAGATGTCAGACTACTTTTGAAATATTATTTAGGACACTGGCATGAATATTAATCACTATGAATTTTCCAATATAAAAATTTCGTAAGTTACTGGAAATTTACGAATTTCTTAACATGGCAGAATAGACCAAAATTTCACATAAACGTCAATCTTGAGGGATATTTTCATTGTAAAGATGTCAAACCACTTTCGAAATATTATTTATCATAGACTATGATTTTTCCAATTTAAAAAATTCGTAAGTTATTTGGAATTTACGATTTACTTAACATGCCCGAATAAGGCAAAATTGAGCATAAACTTCCATTTTGAGGATCATAAATACATTAGACAACTTTAAAATTACATTTATGATATTTGTTTGAACATGATTGAATACAAATATTCTAATAGGAAAATTTCGTAAATTATTCGTAATTTACGATTTTATCAACATAGCGAAATTGTAAATTTTTCATATAAATATGAATTTTGAGGATTATTGCATTGGAAACAGTAACATGAAAACTAATCAACGGAATTGACCCTGATAAAATAAATTAATAAATTAGAATAAGATAAATATATCGAAGTGAACGGTGGATAGTCTATTAGGCGGGGATTTCATTCTGTCACTGCATCAAACTTTGGTCAAATTCATTTCTTTTAGCATGATTATAATATATCTCGCACTAGAAATTTATGAGAACATAAATATGATGGGGAACCTATGCCAACTAGTTCAGCTAATAAGATCATTATTAAAAATCTATAATAGATTGTCCAGATATAAAATATAATTTCAGTTTTACAGCATATCATTACACCAGCTATCTTGCTCTTTTTATCAAAATATCATTATTATTTTTAATGAATACCGGTTATTTACGTAAAGCAAACATTTATTCCTATTGCAGTATCCTTATTGTGTACACTTTAAGAATTTTCCGTAAAATTCATAGAGGTAACAGTTAGATTATACAAAAATTTGGGGGGGGGGGGGGGAATTAGTTCAGTACCCGTATTTGCAATAAACTGCTGCACAATTCGGAGCGTTGACAGTTTATTAAAGGTCATTTCCCAAAAGGCACAATTTCTGATAAAGAAATGTTATACTGAAAAATTCTAATTTAGAAGTGAACAAAATATTTGTGCCGATAAGAAAGCAAAATCACAGCCTACTCAAATATATAATGAAATTAATTTTTAATGCCATATTTGTTAAAATTCTACCTTCACCACAATTAAGTATAAAAAGTCAGGAAATTTTCTATGTATTGACGAATTAACGAAGAAAGAGTTTAAATTTTAAATACTTAATTATCATAACACATTTCTCAAAAATTTGTATGAAGCGCGCCTACACTGATTTGTCAGACTTTAAATGCGTCCAGACTTCAAAAGATATGAGAACCATTGCTGTAACTGTTTGAGTTTGTATGGGAATATTATTATTGACACCATTCCATTAACTCAATATACAGGGTGTTTATAAAGTGTTTATACATTTTTGCTTAAATGAGCTTTATTCTGAAATATAAGTTATTTTCATGAAAATGCAACATAATAGGAAACTAAATTAGTACAATTCAATGTCCCCCTCTCCCTGAGTGTCTATAGGCACAACTGCCACCGTTCCACTGCCCTCCGGAACACCTTCTGTAATGTTCTTGGTGTAATTTCAGCTTCTGCAGCTACAATTCGCTGTTTTAATTGTTCAATGCTGCGAATCTTCGCTCGGTACACTTTGTATTTGACAAAACCCCACTCGAAGAAGTCTAGGGGAGTTAAGTCTGGTGATCGTGGAGTTCAAAGCCATTGAGAGCCACGACCAATCCATCTATCAGGAAAAGTTTCTTTAAGATATGTACACAACAATGGCGATTGTTTCCTCTGTTGACAGCATTCTTTCAGATCACCTGCAAAGAAATTGTAATTAAAACATATGGAACAACTACAGTATTTCCCCTAGTAAAAAGAGTTTTCAAAATCCATGCATTTACTCAAAAATTATGAGGGAGTAATTATAAATCCTCGTTTCTTAATGCAGAACAATAAAACATAAGACCATGTCGAAGCTTTAAGTTTTCTTTTCAAAATTGTCTTTTCTAAGTTTAAAAGAAAATTTTCATATTTTTTTATTTAATTCTTATTTAAAGGCTGTTTTATTTATTTATTTTTCTCATGATTGTTTTGAAATTAGAGAATTATTCGAATTTAAATATTGAAAAATCTTTCATAATTAGGAAATTATTATTCCTATAAGATAAATGAAATTTTTTATTGTTAACATCCCCCCCCCCTTTTTTTTTTCTTCATTCAAAAGTAGTTTTTACCCAATTGTCGACAATTGTTAAATGATGGATATCAAGGGTAAGTATTTATTGTCCTGCAAAAAAGAATAAAAACACCATTTTTTTAACACTTTCCAACAAGGTTGAAAAGTGTTAATGACTTCGGATTGTCTGCCTGTCTGTCCATCTGCCAGTCTGTCAGTCCGCATTCTAACTCCCGTAAATATTTGTGGAATTTTCTGAAACTGATATGTGTTATTCAAGTTCACTATCGGATGTTCCCTATTGAAAATGGAGTGCGTACCTCTACTGATTTATGTACAGGGATACTCGAAAGTATTCCAAAGCATTGCGTTCTATGGGAGGTATTTCTACGAAGCATCTTTTAATACCTTTACTGTACACAAATCTTAATGAAATTGAAATACGTTATTCAAGTTCACTATCGGATGTTTCTTATGTAAAATGGAGTAAATACCAGCACTGGTTTGTGTACAGGGACACCCGAAATTATTCCAAAGCATTGCATTCTATGAGAGGTTTTTCTATAAACCAAATTTTAATAACTTTACTTTGTACAAAGCTTAATGAAATTGAAATATGTTATTCATATGCACAAAAGAATTCTTTCTATAGAATATAGTATGATTAGCATTAAATTTACAGGGTCACACAAAAATATTCAATTACTTTAAGATATATTAATAAAAGTTTGCTGGAATTGCACTTTCGTTTACATTAAGTATTTTTAACACTTTCTAACAATTTTTAAGTGTGAGTATGATTTCAATTTGTGTATGTGTCTGTCTGTCTGTCCACTGTCTAACTCCCTTAAATACTTATGGAGTTTTTTTGAAACTGATATATGTTATTCAAGTTCACAACCGGATGTTTCCTATTGAAAATGGAGTGAATAGCTTTGCCGGTTTGTGTACACGGACACCCGAAAGTTTTCCAGAGCATTGTGTTCTGAGAAAGGTATGTTTATAAACCATATTTTAATACTTTTACAGTAGACAAATGTAAATAAAATTGAAATATGTTATATTTCAGTTCACTGTCGAATGTTTCTTATGTAAAATGGCGTAAATACCAGCACTGGTTTGTGTACAAGAACACTCGAAAGTATTCCAAATTACTACGTTCTATGAGAAATATTTCTATTTCAATAAAGATAGGGGAAAAAAAGAATAATATATGACCCCCCCCCTTTTTTTTTTTTATTGTTATTATTAATTGCGGGACTCTGAGCGATTTCCTGTGCCCCTTGGGGCGCCCTGCTCAATTCTTAATTCCTTTTCGCCGTCCAGACCGTCTTGCCAACGCACATAACAGTTTTCCCAGTTACAATCGGTAACAAAAGTCTCCGAACACTAGCAAAAATTCCTATATAAAAAAAGAAGAATTAATACTGTTTTGTTAAATAAATCCTTGTCGAATCACTCGACAAGGATTTATTTAACAAAACAGTATTAAGTGTACTTTTTTATATAGGAATTTTTGCTAGTGTTCGGAGACTTGTTATCGACTGTACACTTAGGTTTTTTCAAGGAGTTAATATTTATTTATTTATTTATTTATTTATTTATTTATTATTATTATTATTATTATTATTTTAACTCCTGGTGCTTCACTATGAATGATTTCTACTTACGCGGAGATTTATTCAGCGACTAAAATCCTAAATTAAACATTTGGCTTTTCTTTTATTCTTGGAAAATTATTTTTATTTTTATGTTTTTTTTTTTTTTTTTTTTCCATTTTTCGTTGGAGGTAAACATTGGTTGCGACCAAATGCAGGTACTCCGAAGCACATCGTTGACTTGACTATAAGCCAAATTTTAATAACTTTACTTTTCACAAAGCTTAATGATATTGAAATATGTTATTCATATACACAAAAGAATACTTGCTATAGAATATTTTATGATGAGCATTAGATTTACAGAGACACACAAAAATATTTAGTTTCTTTAAGAGATATTAATAAAAATTTGCTGAAATTGTACTTTCGTTTAGATTAAGCATTTTTTGCACTTTCAAGCAATTTTTAAGTGTGAAAAGGATTTCAATTTGTGTATTTGTCTGTCCGATTGTTTATCTTTCTTTATGTCTGTCTCTCACCCCAGCGTCCGTAAATATTTTCCGAATTTTTAAAAAATGTTATATATTAGTCAAGTTCACTATGGAATGTTTCCTATTTGAAATGGCGTTAATATGTCCTGTACAACTAGTTTATGTAGAGGGACAAACAACAACAAACAATACATTGCGTTTTAGGAGATACATTTTTAAAAATCACATTTAAATAACTCTCTACTGTAAAAATAATAAATATTTTTTTTTTATGTATTGTTAATATTGTAACGTAATATTTTGTATAGAATATAATATGATTAACTTTCAGACTTACAGGACTGGACTAAAATATTCAGATACATTAAGAACTGCAATTATAATTTAACGGCTGCATTTTGTTTTGTGTTAAGCCTTTTTAACACTTTCCAACAATGTCTAAAAGTGATTTTAAGTTCAATTAGTCTATCTGCATACTTCTTAGTGCTTGTGTCTGTCTGTTGTATGATAACGTAGGCAAAGAATATTGAAATTATATGATACAACAAATACGTGCAATTGAAAAGTGTTAATAATCAATGAGTACTGCGTGATTTATTGTTCTTGTTTTCTGTTACAATAAATTAATTTTCACACGTTTAACTATATTTAATGTAGTTCCTACATAAATACAAGTACAACAACATATTTCTAAAATAAATACATTTAAAAAATTAAGAAAATTATTATTATTATTATTATTTATTATTATTATTATTTTTTATTCTCGGATGCAACTGAGTTTTTAAATGAAATATCGTTGTATATATAAAGTAGTTCAGTTTTAGCAGACATTTATTTATATATGCATGAAAAGAATCTAATTTTAAATTACAGTATAAAATGATTCAGGTATATTGACGATTTATTGCTGGTTAAACTGATTGCTATCGAGGAAACATTAAATTTTGCCTTTTATCCATACACTTTAAAATTAAAACTTTCTTCCAGCAGTCCCATTATTGTCGACTATTTAGATATTAATCTAAATATCAAAGATAATAAAATAATTTCTAGAATTTCTAGAATTTACGATAAAAGAGATCATTTTAATTTTAATACTATTAAGTTTTTGCATTTCTCTTCAAATTTACATTTATCAGTTTTTAGAAATATTTTTTAAATGGAATTAGACGGGTACATAGACTAAGTTCTCAAACTTTCGATAAAATAACTGATATTTTGCGTGTTTATAGGCAAGCTATTGATCAAAGTTATCCGGTTAAGTTTGTTAAATTTTTGCTCATAGGTTTTATAAAAATTAAAAAATACCAAATTGAAGTGATGTCAGTTATCGAGGCTGGTGGAGATTGAGTTTCAAAATGGCAACTGGTGTTAAGGTTTCAGTGTAGTTTGCTATTTTTTCTGGTCTTGGCAGGCTGGGGGAGTGTTGCTGTCATGAAACTAGTTTAACCCCACAGGCAAGTCACGAGTCTTGCCGCCTGCCTCCTTCCTTCCTTTCTTAAGTTTCTTAAATTATTTTTTCATAAATTTCGTTTCAGTTTATGTTTTTCTGGTAAGTTCTTGTTGAGTTAGTTTATTATTTAGTTTGTTTTGAAAGTTGTTAATTAATAAATTTTGGTTTCTTCAAATATGTGCATTTCAGTATATATATATACACTGTAAAAAATATGTCCTATTTGCTGCCAGAAATTCTCTGTAATTTGAGAAAATACGTTCTGACAACATAATTGCTTCGTAAATTACTCGTATTTTCTCAAATTACAGAGAATGTGTGGCAGCAAATAGGACACATTTTTTACAGTGTAAGAATCAAATGCATTATGTCTTTCAGGACGAAAAGCAAACAGAAAAAAATATTATTGAATAATTTGTGTTATTGAAACTTATTTTCGTTAAAATTGTGGATTGTTATTATTTTAGTAAGAAGCACACTTTGTTGTATTCCTTCTCCTCCCCTCAAAAAAAAAAAAAAAAAAAAAAAAAAAAAAAATCTAATTCAAAGAGAAGGAGTGGATTTCTACTAAAAAATGTAGTAAATTGTAAATTTTGATAATTTTTGATAGAGTTAAATGCTATTCAGTGTAATCTAGGATTCAAAATCTAGATGATCAGAAAAATTACAAAAGGACAACACCTGAACCAAATGATATCTTAATGATATCTCTGACAGCGGAGCTTTTAGTGGTCCTTTAATAGAATACCACTTTTTTTTTTTTTTTTTTTTTTTTTAATAAACTTCAGTAATCGTTTGTAGAGCTCTTTTTCGGTTGAATAGTATACAAAAAAGTGATTTTTAATTAAATACTTCTTATATATACATATATTTCTCTTCTTCTTTTAACTTTTTAGACTTGTAGCAGTATAAAATCTAGAGCTATAAAATTTTGGCTGAATACAGCACTTTAGCTTCTGAAATCTTGGGATTTTCTGTTCTATGAAAATGTACGTTCCTTGAAGAGAAATTCCTCTAGTTTTGAGTATTTTCTCACTTATATTCCATTTTCTATTCCATTTGTGCATATCCCTTTAATTTCTTAAGTTTTCAGTTTGGTTGAACATTCTATACTTTTGTCGATTACAATATCATTATTGGTGATAGTGGGTACTTTTCATTAAATCGTGAGTATTTTGGCTTAATTCATTTTTTCTCTTACTATTCCTGGTTTATATTTATTATTCTTTTGGGTGAATTTCTCATTAGTAATATGTTTTTCTTGTATTCTACATTATATGATATTATATTATATATACAACTTATGTAGTATAATATATATTTTAATAACATATATTTTAAATGGAAAGGTCGTTGTAATTTGCACAAGAGCGAACAATGACAAATCCAAGATTCGAACTTCAGTATTTCCATTAAGCTCATATCATTTGTGTATATGTATATATATATATATATTATATATTATTCTTTTACAATATGATTTTATTTAAAGAGCAATTAGTATTTGGGGGCGGGGAGGGGGGGTCTTTTAACGGTCGTCTTTTTCCCACTTTAGGTTTTTTGAGACCGGTAATTTCCCAGGCAACTTCTTCTCCCCTTTTTCTTAATATATATGTATTTTTTCAACGAATCATCAAAGGATCCCAAACGTAAACAAGGCGAAAATACGCTTTTCAAAATGGCGTCTCTTTTTAAATGCACAAAAATAAATTAAACCTTTTTTAAAAGATTAATAAAAGAAACACTTAAAATTCAGCTACTTCACCTTGAATAAAAGGAAAAATGCATAAAATTTTGTAAAAACAGTCATTAATATATGCAAGAATATAATTATACATTCTCTTCCAAAAAATGTCCTATCATTCGTTACAACCATTCTAATTTTCTCTTTCAGTAAACACTGAAATTTATACATTAACTTATATTTTTCAACAATCCTTTTCACTGAATCATTGCTACTAGAAGCCATACTTAAATAAAACCAATAACAAACAATGGAAAAAACAAGATTTTTTAAAAAATCATTACATAGGGAATAAAACTTTTTAATATTCCTTAATTATTGAAAAATATTGTGTTTTACTACTAACTGCGTCTCAATTTTATATATGCATGTTTGGGAATAAAACGCTTGCGCGAGAATGTAGATGGATTGGTTTGAGAGTCGCCTTAAACTACCTAGCCCCAAATAATGATACATACACTGCTGACCAGTAGCAGTTTTTCTCATTTTTCTTAGGAACATAATAAATAAGAAATAATAACTTCTATGAAAAGTATGTATAAGAGCTTTTAGAGTTAATTCAATGGCCACAGTAGACATGGTGCTGAAGCTTCTGCCATAGGTGTTGACGTCAAGCCCATATATTCTTCATAGCGATTTCCTTTGAACAATGGCGTCTTGGAGTGGACTTTTCTTTGAGATACTTCATTGCAAAAGCGGCGATTTCTTCTATCCATTCTTTTGTCGCAAAATGATTATTGCCGACATAAACATTCAGATTAGACATGATCGTAAGTGTATTTTACGCTTTCAAATAGGCTTAAATATTTGTACTTAGTTATAACCGCTACTCAAATTTAGTTGGTAACTCAGTATTTTGTGCTTTGATAACAGACACAATTAATACGTTATTGTAGTTAAAGGTTTATATTTTTGAAATACTTACACTGATTTCGTGAAATATACGCAGTGATAAATGGTGATTTTGCTACTCCTCAAATTTTTACAAATAAGTATTATATTAAAATACTGATAGCTATTTATATTTTGAAGTGAAAGAGAATAAATGAATTATTTAATATCATGTTTGCCATTTAAAGAATAGTTCTTAAAATGACATCTTTTCCAACTCATTTTAATTACAACTAGTACAGTCATCTCTAAGAACATGATTCGACATGGATATTTAGCAAAACAGTATTAAGTGTACCTTTTTACTTTCTGCTGTATGTAATATAGGGAAAGTATTGGATTCGTGAAAATTTTCGAACTCCCGTTTTCGATGAATTTACACGTTTTGGGATGTCCTGAACACGATTTAATAGTTTTTAGAAAATGTCTGTCTGTGTGTCTGTCTGTCTGTCTGTGTGTGTGTATCACGAATATTGTGGACGCTGTATCTCACGAACCAATCAACGAAATTTAACCAAACTTGGTATTTAGTTGGACCCTAACATAAACTGGTGCTGATTAGATTTGGGGATCAATCGCTTACAGGTACCAGTGTAATCGCATTTTTTCTATATTTTTAACATTGCAGTATAGGACAAAATTTCGTATAACTGAACATAATGAGAGTTATTTTTAACTTGTGATTGTAAAATTAATATGAATTATTGATAATAGTAGTAGTTAATTAGGAAAAACGTTTTGGGCATGTGGGGGCAACGCTCCCCCCCCCCTCCTGGGGGGAAGTACCTCCCGGGGGAGTAAATTTTTAAGATGGGTATCTTTGGAAAGATCTCGTCAATACCTCTAAAACGAATGGTTGAAATATAGATCTGTGATAATTTAAAACAAAGTTATCGATTTTTTTTTTTTACTTTTAACAAAAAAAAAAAAAAAAAAAAAAAAAAAAAATTAGAAAAAAAATCTAATTTTTTTTTTTTAATATTGAGAATAAAATGGACTTTTTTTTGGATATTTATACTACTTCTCTAATATGGAAAACGTTTGAATTATCATCGAAGATAATTTTTTTAATAATAATTTTAATAAATTATTATTACTGAGTGAATTTGTATAGGAAAACATTGAAGAAAGTCATGTGGTGGCCACAACATACTAGTTTATATAGGAATTATTGCTTGCGTTCGAATAATTTTGCTGCCGACTGTATATTGTCGTCACAAGAAAATAGTCATCTGTATTATTTTATACAAATTCACGCAGTAGAAAAATTATTATTTATTACAATTATTTTCCATGATGAATGCAGACGATTTTTATCTCAGAGAAGTATATCACTAAATGCCGGGAAAAAAGTGAATTTTGCACTTTTTTTTCGTTAAAAATGAAAAATATCGATAACTTTGGTTTAAATTATTACAGATCTATAGTTCAACTATTCGTTTTAAAGGCATACACAAGCTCTTTTGAAATGTACCCATATTCAAAATTTACACCCCTTAGGGGGGGGGGGGACTTCCCTTCCAAAGGAGGAGAGCAATGCTCCTACATCCACAGAATATTTTACTTAGTTTAATACTACAGTTATCAATACTTAATATTAATTTTACGATCATAACTCTCCTATTATCTGTATTTAAATTAACTCCTATTATCTGTATTTAACTAAAATTCTGTCATAAACTGCCATATTAAAAATCATAAAAAAATGGGATGACAAAGGCACATGTCGAGCGATTGATCCCTAAATGTAATCCGCAATAGTTTAAATCAAGGTAATACCAAGTTTAATTAATATAATAAGTTTAAGTCAATTAATACCAAGTTTGGTTCAATTTTGTTGATTGATTAGTGAGATACAGCATCCACAAAATTTATAATACACACAGAGAGACACACAGGCAGACATTTTCTAAAATTTATCAAATCATATTTAGCGCATCTCAAAACGTGTAAGACGAGCTAGAAAAATTTCACGAATCAGTTACTTTCTTCTTATATGTATATATATATATATATATATATATATATATATATACAATGAAGAAAGTAAAAAAAAGGGGGGGGGGTGAATCGTGAAGGCTGCAGAGGTTACATAGCATTTTCTATGTACTTAGCAATTATATAGTTTCGGCCTTCAATGCACTTTACCTCCATGACGTCACCTTAAAATATATTTTGTTTGAAATATTGAGAAAGGAGTAATGTTAAAATTATATCGCTGACATGACACTACACAGTAAAAAAAAAAAAAAAAATTCAAGCCCGATTACGACGACGCCCGGTAGCAGAGATTCCATTCAAAGCCCTTAAAAAACATTTGGACCGTAAATAATGTATTCCCCCGTAATTTTAAGTTGTGACAAACACAGAACTTTGAATTAAATTCTTTGAATTAAATTAGGAAAGCAATAGCTCTTTTATATCAATTGCTATATGTATGAATGTATAAATAAACTCTCTCAACTAATAAAACTACAATTATATTTTTCGCGTCAAATACGAAGTGATCCTCATATGACGTCACTGAAAACCTAACGCTCTACATTTGAATGGATTTGACCGTAAAAATACAGTTTAATAGCAGATTTGAGAAAATTACGTAGATTGATGACTTTTTATCGTAAAAAATTCCAGTATTATAAATTTATACAATTCATGACACCAGTTTACTGGTTTGACCGTTTATCTAGCAAAGCGGTCATTTCCCGTAAAATTACAATGTCATATCTCATAAATTGTACATTTTTTTTTTTTTTTACATTGTATATTTTTAAAGGAAGAGCATAAAAAAATAATTTTCTCATATTTATTTTATAAAATTTCTACATAATTAAAAATGCACTTCATTTTATATCGAATAATTTCTGAATAATTTTGTGTAAGCATGTAAGTGAATCATTATTGCTAATCATGCTGTCCATAAACCGTTAATTTTATTTATAAAATTACAATGGAAAAATCGGCTACAGTGAACTTGAATATATCAATTTCAAAACATTCCAAAAATATTAACGCAAATAAGAACACTGACAGACATACTAACAAATTCATATACCTTTTTCAACTTTGATGGATTTCTTTTCTTTCTTTTTTTTTTTTTTTTTTTTTTTTTAAGTAAATAAAATTTAATATAAATATTTTAAAGGAAAAACTATAAAAGTATAATATTAACCAAAATATGTGGACCAAAATGGATAAATAATAGGGCCAAAAATGTCTAACGCTGTAGTCATTAAAGTTTTTAAAGGAAAAAAAAAAAAAACTTACTTCAAGAACAGAATATTGTATTTGAATATATATCTAATGAGTAATAGACTACTTTTTTAAAACTAAACCCCTAAATTTAATGAATACGCAAGATATAGCTGTCTGCAATGTATAGCTGTCTTGCAGTTTAAAGCTAAACATGGTGAATACCTAATAATCAATAGTTATACTGTAAAATCCGCCACTAGAATGCATTTAAACACTATATTTTTTCCTTGAAATTTTGATCTAGAAGAAAGGAGTTTATTGCTTTGAAATAGATCATGTTTACCGCTGTCATATAACTAAGACTTTTGTCGATTTTATTATGACCCTTTTCAAGATTAGACTTATATGTTTTTAAACTTTATTGCCAACATCAGCAGTAATAAAACTTTATTGCATTTCATTTTACACGTTTAATATTAAATTTAACTCTTTTTTTTTTTTTTTTTTTTCACGATTACATAATCTATCAGATTATGAAGATAGAAGTACGATTTTGTAAATAAAAAAGTGTCTTGCTCCACTTCTTAAAATTTTCGTCGAGCTCTATTTAATTGGATTATTAAAGCATTTCTTGTCTAGGTAACAGTTTACATTTTAGTGGAACATTTTTGAAACAATTTTTATCATTCATATATTTTGTAACTTAATTATAATATAAACTTTGAAAAAAATGACCTTTTTAGTTATAAAAAAGCAATAATCTGTGTTTATACTAGATAATTTGGTTATAATTTTACCATGGTTGCTACAACCATGAATCACAGTACTCCATAGGGAAACGTACATTATTGCCATTTTATGATTTTATTTAAGTTTTTGAAAATATAATTAAGCATTACACTTTTTAAAACTAAAACAAAAATGAAAAATCGTGAGGTACACACTGGTTATCAACACTTAACATCTGTACGTACTCATTATATAGTATAACAATCTATGTTCTTTGTCTATATTATCACACAATGGACAGACATATAGATTAATTGAACTCATAATCACTCTGAAACATTGTTGGAAAGTGTTAAAAATGCTTAACACAAACAGAAATGCTGCTGTTAATTTCTTATTTGCACCCCTTAATGTATCGAAACATTTCTGCGTAGCCCTGTAAATCTGAAGGTTAAGCATATTATAGTTTATACAAAACTTTTCTTAGCATATAAACAATAAATGCAAATTTCTTTATGATTTTTTGATGATTTTATTTAAATGTGATTTATAAAAATGTTATCTCGCATATCAAGTTTCGTACAGTTATATGCCATAGAATTTGTGGTATAGCTTTCCCGTTATCAAGGAAATTTGCAGTATAGAAGCGCCACCTATTGGCCGATAACCATCCAAATTGAATCAGCATAATATCTCATAATGGCCTTCACATATATTATGTTTTGTTTGATTATACGCAATAGAACCTGAGATATTAGCCTCCCCTTAAATTGCGGAAATCGTTGTATAGCAGTGCCACCTGTAGAGCGGTTGATAGATACTCATTTAGGTTAAGGTGCATCAACATATAAATTTATTTGCAATTCTGCTCAGTAGTTTTTGAGATATAGCTTTCCCTTAAATTGCAAAAATCGCTGTATAGCAGCGCCACCTGTCGGTCTATAAGCATTCAAATTGAATCAGCATAATGTCTCATAATGGCCTTCACATATATCATGTTTTGTTTGATTATACACAATAGAACCTGAGATATAGCTTCCCTTTAAATTCTGGAAATCGCTGTATAGAAGCGTCACCTGTTGAGCGATTGACACCAAAAGTTGACAGACACTAATTTTGCTCAAAGTGCATCTACATGTAAATTTATATGCAATTCTGAGCAGTAGTTCCGGAGATATTTAGAGTTGCCACAAAATTTTTGTCTCACACACACACACACACACAGACGGACAGACAGACATTTTCTTAAAATAGTCAAATCGTGTTCTTGACCTGTCAAAACGTGTAAATCCGTCGAAAACCGGAAGTCGAAAATTTTTACGAATCCAATACTTTCTTCTATTGAGTATTGAATATAGAAGAAAGTAAAAATAAAAAATTCTTAAAATATTTACGGACGCTGGAGGCGGACAAACGTACTGTAGAATAGACAAATACACTAATTCAAATCATATTCCCATTTAAAAAAAATGGTAGAATAGACGCTTAATATAAAGAAAATGCGATTCAGCAAATTTCAAATAATAACCCTCAGTGTAACTGAACCTTTTTGTGTTATTTTGTAAACCTAATTCTAATCATAGTACATTCTATAGAAAGCATTCTTTTGTGCATTTCACTACCATATTTCAATCTACCACACGCACACCTTCTTATTTCCGCTAAGAGCACGGCTTCTATTCCTCATTCTTCCCTTTCACCCCATTCCGCTAAGGGCACGGTCGCTAAGGGCACGTCACTTTATTTTGTTCAAATGAAATTTTATTTTTACTTTATGATTATCTGTCCAAATTTTATAGTCCCAGGAGTAGTCAATCAGCCTTAAAATCTAAAACCAAACAACCTACCAATTTTCATAGTTTCACAAGTAAATGAATAAATATAGTAATATTCATCACAATCATTTAAGTAACATTATTTATCGTTCAATTATTATAAAGAAACTTTAAAAACAAAATTTATCCACAATCTACAAGAAACTCTAAATGTTTTTCGCAAACTAGCCTTTGTTAAACAAATCTATCTTTTTTTTCTTTTTCTTTTTTCTTTTTCTTTTTTTTTTTTTTTTGTTATCGTTGTAATTCGGTTTTGATATTCTATGTATGAAATTAAGTAATTAACTATAACTGAATACTTAAGAGAACAATAATAAATGATTTATTAAATTTATTGCAAATACATTTAAAGTAATTTAATTCAGGATGTGAATGACAGATGAATTCATTCGACAAATACAGTGAGTATTTTCTTTCGATCTTCAATCACGGGGAAGCATGACAAACATGTTCACAGCATTGAATTCTATTATACTTTGAAAACGTTTCTGTTAGCTTTCTCGGTTGTACCATTAAACAATACGTACAGAAAAACAAGCAATAATAGTTTTTTTTTTCTTCATTTAAAGGAAAAATAATCTGGTGTGTCACTCACACGACTTTCTCTTACCCTGAAATTTAACACTATAAATACAGGTTGGAGATTAAGAGATAAGATAACGAGTACTGTTATGTAAACCTATGTTAAACAATTCATATTAGGCTTCTGAAGAGTTTTATATGATAATTAGTTCTGTGTGAGGGGGGCTACCGCCCCCTCGACCCCCCGTTTCATTAATGCACCTTTATTTATATAGAATTTAATTCGGTTATTAAAAAATATTTCACTTTTTAAAAAATAATTTATTAAAATTATTATTTAAAAAAATTATCTTTTATGATAAGGCAGACGATTTCCATATTAGAGAAGTAGTTTAACACCAAATATCCAAAAGAAGTCCATTTTATTCTCAATATTAAAAAAAAAGTACGATTTTTTTTCTAAGTTTTTTTTTTCGTTAAAAGTAAAAATAAATCTATAACTTTGTTTTAAATTATCGCAGATCGATGGCTCAACCATTCGTTTTAAAGGTATTTTCGAGCTCTTTTGAAAGATACCCATCATGAAAATTTACTCCCCTCGAGGGGGGAGGCGAGGCTCCTACATACACAAAATTTTTTTCCCAGTTAACTGTCTCTATTACAAAAAATATATATTCGTTTCATTTGGTTTAGTGCAGTCTATAGACGTTAAACTCTATTTTCCTGCAATTTCCCCCATAGACGTAATGTATTAGAATTCTCTTGATTGTCCCTGTTCACGAACCATTTGCTTGATCTTAACGAAAAGCTTACTGTAGCATCCCTATATGATACACATTTAGAATACCAAGTTTGAACTTTCTGCCATAATTTGTTTTTGAGATATGCTGATAACAGACAGACACACACACAGACACACACACACACAGACACACACACAGACACACACACACACAGACACACAGACCATTTGCTAAAAACATGATTTTCGTATTCAGGGGACTTCAAAACGTGTAAATATAACAAAATCTCGCGTTCGAAAATTTGAGCCAAAAACAATACTTTCTCTACCTTATGGGTAAGAGAAAGTAATTAACGATAATAAATAAAGAAAGCTTGAAAACAAGTAATTGTATTAAATACAGTCATCATGTTTCATAAATTGTTAAATTCTTTCGTTTCTGGGATTTCTTTATTACTCGTAATTTTAATAGACATTATAGATTAAAATCAGGTTCCATTAAACTGTAATTTTTATCTTAATCAAGAGCCAAGGAGTGGTTTTATGATAATTTAAAATAATGATCTGAAAATGAATAATATTAATCTAATTTTAAGAAATAATTTTAAGAGGGGACAATACTTAATCCGCCCCGATAGCCACGGTTCATGTTGTTCTGTAGGAAAATTTGTTTTCCGAATTACTCATTACCTAATGTATTTTTTTTTTTTCTTCTTTAATTTCATTTTCCTATTCAGAAAATTCATAACCGTTAAATCAGTACTCATTTTCGAAAAAACTATTTATTTTTGAATTTTTGTATTTAGAGTTCAAAAATGACACACTAAGTCTGTTATTTCTTATTTTTAGCCGCTAAATGAAATACTAAAAATTAAATAATAATAATAATAATAATAATAATAATAAGTAAGATACCATGGATAAATAATTAGTTAAAAAAAATTTTTTTTTTTCTATACTGATTATTATTAATTTTCTTTTCTTTTCTTTTATTTTCTTTTCTTTTCCTTTCCTTTCCTTTCAAAAAAAAAAAAAAAAAAGATGAAATTCTGGCAAAAGCAGAATTTAGTTTAGTACGGAGGACTATTAGATTTTTTTTTTTTTTTTTTTTTAATTATAACATCGCTTTTAAATTATTCAATTATATTTTCGATAAATTTTCGATTTCGATAAATGTCCAACTATCGTAAAATTGGTATCGTAAATATCCGTAGATTGAGATTAATAGTCCTCCGTCCTAAAAACAGTTTTCGGAAGACGACTGTTAATTTAACGATTGTGAATTTTCTGAATGTGAAAACGGAATTTTAACAATTGCATTAGATAATTAGTAATCATGGAAGCAATTTTTCCCGTACAATAAATAACATGGGCCAAGGCTCTCGGAGAGATCAGGTATTGTCCGCTCTTAATCTCCAATTACATATATTATCACAAAAAAGTTAATTAAAAAAAAAAAAAAAAAAAGAAAATCGAATTATGCATCATTATAATATATTTTCTAGAAATAAGAGTACTTAATATATAGCTATATTTGAGACAGAAAAACCTTTTTTTTGCATATTTGTGTTCTACCCGGCCCTTGATAACGTTAGAATGCAAATATGTATTTATCCATTTCCAATTTATTTCAATTTTTATTTGATTTGGTGGTCTTTGTTTCCGATCAAATTAATTGTTTGAATACTGTTAATATTTAATAATCCTTAAATTTCAATGACTGATTATCAGTATATATATATATTTATAATAAACAAATAAAGAAGAAGAAAAAGAAGCGCAATATGAAAAGGGAAAAATGAAAATTCACAGACACTTAACCTTTAAATGCATGCATTTTTATTTTTAATAAATAACAATTGAAATCAACCGGGAAATGGCTGTAATTAATGGAAAAATTACAAAAAAAGAAAGAAAAGAAAAAAAGAAAAGAAAAGAAAAGAAAAGAAAAAAAATCCACCACTTTCCTTGTTTCTATCAGAAAACAATTTTTCTTGTATGTTTTTATTACTTCTTATATAAATAATTGTAATTCGTAACACCTGCTGAAATAAAACTGTACTCAGGTAGCGCGGCAACAAATGAGAAGTGTCATAGATAAAGAAATAAAGTGTCAAAGATTCTAGTTGCGGTCGGAAACGATAAAATAGTTTTGGTAAAATTAAGAAAAAAATAAACTGAAGTAATTTGGTACATTATAAATTCGACTATTGCAAACTTTCAAGCGTTGCTAAAGTATTTTTACGGTCTTATGTTACAAAAAATAGAGTTTAGATGCAAACTTATAGTTTATTGTTAAAAAAAAAAAAAAAAAAAAACGATTTTCGCGTGATATGGACCAAACGCGTAATACGGAATAATTATGAAGGGGAATATGGAATACTCATTTCCTTAAAAGATAATATGGAATAGAGTATTATATTTACAGAAAATCATGAATAATTGCAATATAAACATTATATCTTGAAATTATTATTGAAAATGTAAAATGTTTTTTACGCATGTACTTCCAAATTTAATTCTCGATTCAATTCGAACCATTAAACATTTGTTTACATGATATTTAAAACAAAATGACTTCCTCTTTTACATCATGATATTTATATCTTTTGAATTCCAAACGTCTCCAAGAAATTAAAAATGGCACCATAAATATTACGGTTACATTAAGAAAAAAAAAAGATAATCTCATTAGACTAATGTCTTCAATTTTTCTTAATATATCATTGAACTGAGTCCACGAGCTTAAATATTGCCCATTTATAAATCTTATTTTATTTTTTATTTCATATTGCACGCACGCTTTTTATTTCCTAATTCAAAATTATTAAAAAAAACTTCTTCGATACTATCCGTTTCAAAATTGATTATTATTTCTTTTCTTTTCTTTTTCTTAAAAAAAAAAAAAAAAAAAAAATGATGTAATTCTGGCAAAAGCAGAATTTAGTTTAGTACGGAGGACTGTCAGTTTTTTTTTTTTTTTTTTTTTTTTTTTTTCAAATTATAACATCGTTTTCAAATTATTCAATTATATTTCCGATAAATTTTCGATTTCGATAAATGCCCAACTGTCGTAAAACTGCCATTGTAAAAATCCGTAGATTGAGACTAATAGTCCTCAGTCCTGAAAAAAAAAAAAAAAAAAACTTTACAAATGGGTTGCTACATAAAGAGATATGAGGTTTTAAACATACGATGCAGATCCACATTGCTATGCATTTAAGGGTTAAAGCTCAGTATCTGAACATGCAAGCTATTTGGTAGAAAAAACTATTAATATATAAAAACTAATTGGTGCTGCAAAAGTCCTTTACATTGCAAGCGACATCTCCATTGATGAGCAAGAAATTTGCTTCACATTAGTTGAAAGTGTTTTTGCGATATGCCATCAACTCCTTCGACCTTTTTTTCCCCCTCACACACTGTAGTACATTGTGTATTTTAGTTATAATAAATTTCTAAATCATTAAAAGTAATAAGCACATAGGAATCAAAATAATTATTAAATAATATGCGCTCATATTTGGTAAATGCATGAGTAAAACTTTCCTTTATTTAAAAAATTTGAAAATCAGCTTAAAAAAAAATCTGTTGTAGACATTTGAGAATTTCTCTTTGAATATCTTTATGCCAAACACATCATGTGCGGAACTAACCAGTACCGCGAGTGTGTTTATATTAAAGTAAATATTATTAAAATTCCCTATTCTGAATGGTACACCGAATGTTAGACTTGTTTTCTTTCTTTACGTCGAACATATATTTAGATATTTTGTAAGTAAAATTTAACGAATCCCATCATTTATAACTATTTTGAAGAATTGTTCATTTTATTTATTATTGTCACGACGGCATCGAGTCGGCAGTGACATCTGCATGAATCTGCCGTAAACTGCCGAGAAACAATGTCGATTTATTCATGGAAAAAGATTTGTTTTCTGAGATTTATCAAATGTATGCTAATTGCAAGACTCTTGGAAAGACAATGGTTAAACGTAAATTTTTGAGAATTTGTTCAAATTAATTTACATTGTCCAGATATTTCTTCAACGTTAATTGTATTACCACTTCTTTTTTATTACCTAAGTTTCCAGTAAAATATTATACTCAAAGTGTTGGAATATTATTAAAGAACAACCAATTGTTTTGCATGTGTGATATTAAAAATTCCTTTGAAATACGACATTTACAATTTGCATATTTAGTTCTGTTTATTAATATTTTAATTCACGACGCATTTTTACATTTATGCACTATGTAAATGTAGTTTTTTTTTTTTTAATTATTATTATTAAATTATATCAAAAGCACTTTAAAATCACGTAAAATTTAATTTTATTTAAAAGATGTTAAAAAAAAAAATTCCGAAGGTTTTCGCTTATAAATAGTAAAGCGCCATCAGGGATTTTTATTACTCTTTTCCAATGAGTAGTTTTTAAATATTTTTCCTTTCACGGTCAACAGCCGACAAAATTAAATTTTACGTGTTTTTAAAGTGTTTTTAATATAATTAACAAATGACACGTGTTCGATTTAACCCTTTTTTTAGGGGGATAATTTATTATTGAACTATTATTGTTGTTATTATTATTATTGATAATTTACTTTTTTACCCTTAACGTTCATGCCATTTTTACTTTCTTCTATTTGTACATATAGAGAAAGTATTGGATTCGTGAAAATTTCGCGATCCTGAACATGATTCGACTGTTTTTAGAAAATGTCTCTGTCAGTCTGTCTGTGTGTGTGTGTATCACGAATTTTGTGGATGCTGTATCTCACGAACCAATGAACGAAATTTAAGTAAACTTGGTATTTAGTTGGACCCTGACATAAACTGGTACCGATTAGATTTGGGGATCATTCGCTCAACAGGTGGCGCCGTGATAGCATTTTTTCTAAATTTTTAACATATATATCGTATATATAGGACAAAATTTCGTATAAATGTACATAATGAGAGTTATTACTTTCTTCTATAGTTAATAGAAGAAAGTATTGGATTCGTAAAAATTTTCGACCTCGGTTTTTTGATAGATTTACACGTTTTGAGAGCTGTAGAACACGATTTGACAATTTTTAGAAAATGTCTGTCTGTCTATCAGTCTGTCTGTGTGTGTATGTGTGTGACAAAATTTTGTGGCAACTGTATCTCAGGAACTACTGCACATAATTTCACACAAATTGGTATGTAGTTGCACCTTGACATAAATTAGTGCCTATCAACTTTTGGTAAAAATTGTCTCACAGGTTGCGTTGCCATCCCGATTTTGCTAAATTTTTAACATGGTGGTATAGGACAAAATTTGCATAAAGAGAATTATGTTTTAATTAATCATTATGAAATTATAATGGCTGCCGTTTGTTTATCTACGGAAATGCTGGGTACATGTGGCAACCCTAAGGCAACAAAATGTCTGATGCGCCAGATCGTATATATAGGAGCCTTAGTCTGGGTTGACCAATGAGATAACATCTTACGTCACTATCGTATTGTTTCGGCAAAATTTAATTGTAACTGGTCCACATTAGAGAAATATTATATAGAGAATATATGTTTCTGCAGCCTTGTAAACCATTCATTAATGAAAGATGTTATCTTTTATAAAGAGAAAATGGCTAAGAACCCCTGTATTATATGTGTGATAAAAGTCACTTTAAAAACACATAAATTAAAAAATATTTTTATTTGCGTGTTTTTAAAGTGCCTTTTAGCACATAACATTCATTAATGCTGATCATACGAAATTATATATAAAATATATTTCTGTGAATCAGAATAACGTATATGTTAATTTCGTCATGTGGGGTTTAAAGATATTAAAATATGCTGTAAAGATAAATTTCACGTAGTTTGTAATATATCCGGATTCTTTTGTGAGTTCTGGAATAGAATGCAGGATGGATTTTGTACACATTATTTTCAGCGGAAAACTTGTCACTGTGAATGGGAATGGCATATGAATGAGGATAACAAAAGTTCCAAGGGATTCTAAAAATATGATGAAAATATGATAAAAATGACAGGTACAGACAGACAACTTAAAGTCTCAAACAGTTTTCAACTTTGTCATAAAACATTATAAAATAAAATTGCGAATAGGGAAATTCATGTTAATGTATCTCATTCGGAAAAAATAAATATAGGAATATTTAATATATTAAAGATGTTTGTAAAAGTACAAAAATCATTTAAATACCTTCTTTGCAGCTTTCTGTTCACTTTTTTTTTTCCATGGTATCAACTACTCGTGACGTTTTCAGTAAAAAAAAAAAAAAAAAAAACTATTACGTGTATGCTCAATAATGTTTCTTTAACTGTTATTCATAAAGATATACATTCAACTGCCAAAATAGTTTAAATTTAAAAACTTAGAAACACTTTAATGTAAAAATTACGAAATTTATAGTTTCCTTTGGTCTTATCTGAACTAGAGTTAGTACAATTTTCTTCAAACATTACGTTGTAGAAGAAAAGAATGCATTGTTGTCCGAGAATTTTCTTGATCTGGAATATTTTTTATACTGAGAAAGAGTGATTAAAACACAGAATAATTGAGAAGGCATATCATTGCAGAAATTTCATTAATATTTGAAATCGATTAATTTCTATCATTAAAGTACGATAAAAATCTTTTCTTCATTCTTAATACTGTAGTATTAGCAAGCATGGCATTTATTTCAAAATTTAAAAGGACATTTTTTTACTCAAAAAAGTTAGTTGAGTCAACAGTTTTAATATTTTGTATCTTAATAAAATTTGGCCGTAAAAGGATGACGGTTAAAAAAATAAAATTATATGAAAAGGATTTTCTCAAACATAACTTATAAAGATGGGGACTATAAAACAATTAATTTCCTTCTTATTTTTATTTATTTATTTATTTTTTTCCAAGAAGTCATTTATTCAGTTGAAGTTTTCAAATGCGTTTGTCACCGATAGTTCTAGGTATCCTGTATAATTTAATAAATAGGAAACTTTGTAACTTTGCCCCATAAACTACAAAAAACTCACAATTAAGTTGAACTTTAATTGCAAATTTGGGAGTTCGTTTCCCCCCCCCCCTTTATTATTATTTTTTAAGTATTTAAAACATTTTAATTCTAGCTCTTATATGTGCATTTTTAATCGCCACCTATATGCGACGATTTTTCTTAATTTATGATTTTTTCTTTCTTTATTACTTTTCAACAAGAGTCCTTCGGAGCTTTTTCAACTGTTGTCCTGTATTAATTGCATTAATTATCTATATCTATTATATTTCTTTTATATTTTATATATAAGTTTTCTTTAAACTGTAAAATCATACGACTGATGTTAGAAACACATAAATGGGAGCTTTTGAATTTCGAAAATAATTATATCATCCTCCAAATAAAGTTAATGAACTTAAAATTATATTTCTACATATTTCTACAACTTATATAATCACGATGTTTATCTGCACTTAATATATACTAGTATAAATACACTTTTATACATGCAAATGTACTTTTGTATAAGTCTTAAATCCATATATAAAAGTTCTGAAAAGACAAAACGCATTTCCTGTAAATACTTTTGAAATCATTACATCCCACAATAAAGAAATACATGTTGCCTTTTGTTTTTCACAACGTATAACGGGCATTACATGTTTGGATAATAAACTCAACAAAACCACATATCCCATTCTTATTTCCAAGGTTGCACATCTAAACTGTAATTTTCACTTCAGTTTTATTGCCGCTATGGGATACACAAAGATAAGTCAGTGTAAGAAAAATGTCGGAGGAAGAAGAAATGAAAATGTATGATGCGTAACAGATGAAATAACTACCGTTGACAAACAAACTATTGACTGCCGAATATCTTAAATTTATTTTAGTAGTAAACGTCATTTGTTATTGTATCAAACAAATTTATTTTTACAACACTGCCGATTACGTCTTATGCTGCATACTCTAAAATTGGCGCCATGACAAAACTATGCTGAATAACATTATCCTGTATTCGATGCAAATGGGAAAACGTTTAGTCTTTTTGCTTACTTTTTAATTATAACACTTAGAAAGCTTCTTTCTTCGAATTATTCTAATTTTTATTTCATTTTTCCTTACTTAGACTTAGGTAAATATCTATACTCTATAACAACAACAACAACAACAAAAAAAAAAAAAAAAAAAAAACGACGCACCAACAAGGAGTAATGCAAACTGAATACAAATTCACATACACACAGGTTTCGATGGAAATTGCAAAATTTTAAAAATTGACTGCCACCGAATGAGCATGCGACGCTGCAGCGCATCTTAACTGCGCAATTGGCAGAATATAAAAAATGAGAAATTTTGATTCCAGGTCATAAATTCTTCGAGAATTTTATATCTTCTACTCAGAAAAACAGTAACTATGCTTCGCATACAGGTGCACAAACAACATGCGCAGATGACAGCATTTGAGTGTGGTATGTAATTGGGATCAAAGAAGCCGGTTGGTCTAATCTGTGAAATTTTTTGACAATTGGATAGGAACGGTACCACTATTAGATGACATTGACAGGAATGGGTGACCATGGCCGAACACAGCGTCAGGGAGGAAGCGGTCGGCCTAAAGAGAGGACAGAAAATGAGAACCAGTCAATTGCAAAGCGGTACTCATAGCTCCAGTTCATCATTATCGTCGATCCTACGTGCAACTGGTACTTCAGTGACTTCAAAGACCCTTAATAGGTGGTTCAGTGAAATGAGGTTGAGCTCAGTCCCTGGATCTCTCTTCCACTGAGGTCGTTTGGAGCATCATAAAAAGGGTCCTACAACCAGCTCGGGATTTTGCCAATCTAACGCACCAATTGGACAGAATTTGGCACGATACTTCACAGGAGCACCTCATACCAAGCCGAATAACTGAGTACATAAGGCCAGAAGTAGACCAACGCGTTATTGACTTGTTTACTTTGTGAGAGCCTTTCTCTTGATTAAATCATTCAAATTTTCTGAAACTGTAATCAGTTGTTTTTCTCTGCATGTACATTACATCTACCAATTTTTGTCCCATTGGGATAACTCCTTCTTGGTGCGTCTTTTTTTTTTTTTTTTTTTTTGAGTGTAATATCAATGGAACTTTCGTGTTATATATAGAACCGAACTTTTAAAATAATTAAAAGATCAGAAGCAGGTATAATAAAATTTACTGAAAAATACCGTCAAAAGACTAAAAACATTTCCAAAATTTAATAAATAAAATTTTTCTTCTTTTATAATTAATTATTATTATTATTTTTTTTTTTTTACTATAAACTGCTAAAATGTTGCTTAGCTTAAATAAATAAACTTTTTCAGTGTCTTACAGCCCAATAAAATAATATATTCATAAATATTCTTTTAAAATCACTGATTCTGCAATTTTTAAAGAAGATACAGGGGGAATTTACCGAGATATACAGTATACCGAAAAGAGAAGGTGCTTCCTTTGACAAAAACATTCCTGCTTAAATCCTTCTTAGGTTAAAATGTACTTTTTTTAAAATCATTGTCTTGAGATGATTATTTTCATCAAGCTAGCGAAAAACCAAATTTCTATTTGAAATTTCAAAATGGTCCCTTTTATGACCCTTTGCCCCGTCTCATTTCTATTTAATTAAACGGAATTTCCTATACCATGACTAAATCAACCATAACTTCTTCGGAGACGAACGTAGGACAAAATGTATTATTTTTAATGCTTACCTTGAGAAACTTTATTAACGAGTTGACGAGAGAAAAAAAAATACATTTTATATTTCAAAGTTGATCCCCATATCACTCAAACCGTTCTATGTTCCCTAGCTCTTCTTTTTCTTCTTTTAATTCAGAGAAACTCCCCTTCAAATTGAACTTTTTTTTCTTTTTAAACAGTTTACAGAAATTTCAGATGTTTCCGAAATACAGAGGCAGGAAAAGAGCCTTTTAGTGAACCCTGACTATGTGATCTTGCATTTGCATAGATATACATATGAATCTTTGCTCATTTATATATATATATATGTGTGTGTGTGTGTGTGTGTGTGTGTGTGTGTGTGTGTATCGATATTCTTTGCTCGGATTCATATACATATATATATATATATTCCTGTACATAATATTTCGAAGTAAATCAGTGACTAATAGAATGAATGATGTACGATTAAGAACTATTTCAGATGGTGAATACGTAGAAAACGTTTTCTCATGTTGTGATATGCTCATAAATATTTGTCTGTATGAAAATCGTCAAATCTGAAAGTTTTCATGGGAAGTTTGTATGTTTCTTACTTGCAGCGTGAGTTATTGACAAAAATGTTTCTTAAAAAAAAAAAAAAAAAAAAAAAAAAAAAAAAACGTGTTTTTTTTTTTTTTTTTTTTTTTTTTTTTGTCCCTTTGTGAGAATATTTTTTTTTTTTCAAAATACTTTAAACTATTCCTTCGTTTTTTATGAATTTACAAACCATTTATGAATTTATGGGTCTCTGATGTGTATGAGAATTATTCTCGAAGACATTTGTTAATTTAAAATAAACGTATATGACATAACTGACATATTTTAATTGTTATATTTTTATGTATCAATTTTTGTGTAATTATGGTGCCATACTTTTTCTTTCTGCGCGTAAGTTGAGAAAAGAAAATGTTACAAATATTAGTGTCCTCTATTTAGCAAACAAAAATCAAAATTAAATGAACATAGTTTTAATAATTAGCATCTTTTTATTTAATAAATTTAATGCTATACTATCCTATATGTATTTAAACAGACTAGCAGCACCTACTGTTGAGCAATATAAATTAAAATTGAATTAGCATATTTTTCCTAATATATAGCTTACTTATTAAATTTAATATGATTTAATAAATAAAATGACAAGGCATAGCTGTCACGAAACTGTTTCATAACAATGTCAGTTATTGGGTGATATATACTAAAATATACTCAACGCGAATTTATGTAAAGATCCAATTAACTATCAAATTTCACAAAATTCCGTTAATTAGTTTTCGAGTAACAGTAGCCACGTTATTTGTTTTACGTGCACAAATCAAAGACACTGCAAGGCACTGTTCTTAAGAACAAGGCATTGTTCTTAATCGTATTTTGCACTCCCAAAGTATGTAAACGCATCGAAAACTTGAGTCAGAATTGTCAGGATTTTAATACTTTCTTATTATTTACTATAATAAAAAAAAATTCAACATCTTTAGATAAAGAAACAAGTACATATTTAAGATAGATGATATAAGAGACTTCTTCATGATATACAAACGCGCATTAGACAGGAGGAAGCTCGCATCTTCTGGACTGATCTTCGTGAATTTCGATGCAGTGATGAACATAATTCATAACAAATGCATTCTTGCAAAATCGAATGAGCTAAGTGCCGTCTCGTTCTGGAAAAAGAAATAGGAATACTGTTGTGCGGTACTGCTTTACATAGAAAATATTCTAACATTCATTCATTTGGAAAAAATGGTCTGTGTGTCGTGGAGAATAGCTTCCACTACATAGTTGAAAAGAACGGAGGAACTTATTCTGATTTAAGTAAGGGCAATCTAGGCGGAAAATCTGTTCGCTTTTATTACAGAGAAATCAAACTTAATACGTATCCTTTAAAACTAAAAGAATTTTATTAAAAATATCTTCATATTTTTCTGATTAATTTGTTAATATTTCTTGAAAATTTCTCTTACAGCCAATAAACGTAATCATAAAATATAAAAGCTTATCCAATATGTACATACTCCTAATGATACGTTGTAGTTATACTTTCCCCATAACATCTCTCTCAATATTGTTGAAACAATACTGATTTACATTATATTTATTGTAGTATGCGGTATTAAATATTAATATTTTCCTGGACGTTTTGCATTATTCGGTTTATTTTACGTATTTTTAAACCAATCAACCTTGTACTGATTTCAATCAACGTTTTGCTTTTTAAAGTGTGAGATTTAAACAAAGATATACTAATTTTAGTACATATTTATAGGTTCAGATTATATATTATTAAGAGACCGAGTTGTTTAAAATATTCCGATATTGTAGGAAAGGGGTTTCCGTCGGTACGTCAAAGGCTTCTTCCACTATGATTTGGCCAAATTCTACTGGTGAACATTTCGTGCTAGCATGTCGGGAAGAGCTGAGTGAATTGTATTACATATAAGCTTTTAAGCTGCCTTCAAACTCTGGCAACAGCAGAGCGACAACGGCGGCTTCTTTTCACATTCCTTTGATGTGGTATTTGAGTCACCGCTCGCTGGAGTCGTTGCTCACAAACATCCTAGTGCAATAATTGCATGGAGACTTGGGTCTCTTTTGTAAAAGAGCAATAAAAAGCAATGTCTGCATTTTAAACGTGTGCAAAAGTTCAAGAGTCACTTTCGTACAATGAATAATTTATGACTTTGTCGCTCGACCTCTTTTGCCAGAGTTTGAAGGCAGCTTTAATAATTCTAAATTTATTTAAAGTAAATTTGTATGTTTAGAACTTTATATTTATATAATTCGTTTCTTGTTACATAATTTCTGAAGCATTGACAAAATAGAACTTTTACTTTTGTTTTAGAATTAATGATTTTATGGACAGTCATAATCTTGAGTTTAAAAATTAAAATATAAACTAAATTAACAACCCATCGAAAAGAACGTTTTAAAATATTTATACTACAAATATTATGTTGTTGTTACAACCCGTTTTTTAAACGTATTTATTCAGTGATAGAAAACCTTAAGTTTTACGTCATGGAACATCATCATGCTGTTATACATCACTTAAAAGATAATGTTATTTAAAATGTCAAACAGACTATTGTCTCAATACAGCCCGTCTTCTCTTAACCATAAACTAAGAGAATTGAAGTTTAAACTTCATAAATATACTCTTAGTTATTAACCATTTCCGTGATTACGAATGAACTGATTATCTATATTAATCAAATCAGATTTTTGTCTGTAAATTTGTCAGAATAAAAACATTTTGCGATATCTTCACGTTTCACACACCATGAAAGCCGAAAATGGCTTCAGAAAATTTTGCCTGTGTGTGTGTATCATGGTGTCCGTATGTCTATAACAATATTTTTGTCCGGGCATCACTTGAGAATGGCTGGACGGAATTCAACGGCGTTTCGCAGAAATTTAGGTCTTTACCCAACTTAAAATTATATCTATCAACTTTTCAGAAATCCCCCACGATCCCCCCAGGGGGGAGGGGCAAAAGACAAAAACACGTTTGTCCTGGTATCACTTGAGAACGGCTGTACAGAATTCAATGGCTAGGTCTTAATCCAACTTAAAATTATATCTATCAACTTTTTAGGAATACTCCCATGTTCCCCCCTGGAGGGGGCAAAAGACAAAAACACGTTTGTTCGGGTATCACTTGAGGATGGTTGGACGGAATTTAACGGCGCTTCGCAGGAATTTAGGTCTTTACCCAACTTAAAATTGTATCTATCAACTTTTCAGAAATTACTCCCCTCCCCCCCCCTGGGGACAAAAGACAAACACACGTTTGTAAGCATAACACGGCTCCTAGTTACTTAACAGTAAAGAAATTGTACCTGGGGAGACTAGGCATGAGTACAAATAAAAAGCTATCTGCGATTTAGGAATTTTCGATTTTTAAGGAAAGAGAGGGGGGAAATCAGTTTTTGGCCGGAAATATTGAAAATTCCTGATTTTCGAGTAGAACTCTACCAAAAATGAAATAAAGATATTGAAAAAAGGCTATGCGACTTTCTTAGAATATTTCCAAACGCACATTTTTGTTTTTTTGTGGTTTTTTTTTTTTTTTTTTTTTAGGGGAGGGGGGTTACGAGGGGGCAAAATCGAGACACCCCTTTTAGCGCTAAATTTGTCCTGAGAAATCTATGGGAGCTGCAGTCTTTGGAGGAGACAGAAGGTAAAAACACCTTTGTAAGCTTAACTCGGCTCCAAATTACTTCACAGTGAAGAAATTGCACATGAAGTGACTGCACATTAGTACAATTAAAACATTATCTGCGATTTAGGAAATTTCGAATTTTAAGGGGAGGAATAGGAGAAATCTATTTTTGGCGGGAAATTTTGCAATTTCTGCATTTTTGAGTATAACACTCTGTCAGAAATGGAACAAAGATGTTAAAAACAGCCATGCGACTTCTTTAGGATATTTCCAAAACAAGTTTTTGATTTTTTGTGATCTGCTCTTTTTTTTTTTTTTTTTCGTGGTGGGGGAGGGGGATGGCATGTGTTACAAAGGACAAATTCAAGACACCCTTCTTAGCGCTAAATTTGTCCTGGGAAATTTATGAGAACTGCGGTCACGAAGATTTTTGTTGCTATGTATCCGACACCTAAAGAAACGGGATGTATCGAAATACCCATGCTTCCTCCTTGGAAGGCAGGAAGCAAAAATCGTTTGTAAGCATAACTCGACCCCAAATTACTTCACGGTGAAGAAATTGCACATGGTGAGATAAGACTTGAGCATAAATAAAACATTATGTACGATTTTGAAATTCTTGATTTTTAAAGGAAAGAGGAGGAAAATCGTTTCTCGGAGGGAAATTTCAGAAATTCCGGATTTTTTTAGTAGAGCTTTAGTAAAGATGTTACAAAGGTATTGAAAACAGACATTTGTCTTCTTTAGGCTATTTCCAAAAATAAATTTTCGTTTTTTTGTGACTTTCGATTTTTTTTTTTTTTGGGGGGGGGGGGGCGAGGGGGGTTACGAAGTAGAAAATTCATACCCCCTTCTTTTAGCTCTAAATTTGTCTTGGGAAATCTATGGGATCTGCGGTCACGAAATTTAGTGCGTAAATTGTTTATATGTATCGACACTTATTGTAACGGGATTTTACGAAATTCCCCTCCCCCCTTACGCGCTTGAGGTCGAGGGGTCTATAAATTCGTGTAAAAACACGTTTTCCCGTTTGAATTTGCCTTAAATTATCTTAGAATGGCGAACTTTGGAGTGTGGACGTTGATTAAGTGTACGCATTATGTACTTTGGTGAGATTTTGTAAAACTTCGAACTTAGCCACTGGGGAAGGGGAAGTAAGAATCGGGTAAGTTGGTGTCGAAGGCAGTGGGAACACGGACTCCTCACGTTCCGAGCTAGAAAAATCTCTACCGAACACAGTGGGAACTTTAACCCAGGTTAATTAATAATGATATGGGAATTTGACAACTCATTTAAGTATTGTGCCCAGCGAAGCGGGAAATCCTGCTAGTGATAAATACGAAGATATGAGAAAATGCAATGTAGGCACAGTCTCAATAGTTGATTTGCATTCGATCCAATATTGTAGAAACGAAAAGAAAAACTTTCTCTATTTTTTTTCTTTTTCTTTTCATTTCAACTCTTGTTTCCATTAAATGATATTTTCCAAAAGTTATAGGAGAAGAAACATATTTCTTTGTCCTACACAGTTAAAATATTTTGTACAAGGTTGAACCAAAACATGGTACAATAATCAGAGTTTTCTCCTAGATTTAAGAAAGGGCAGAGTGCTACAAAGAAAAAAAAAACATTTTAGGTTTTTGTAGGTATTTTTGAATTCTTAATGGCATAATTAATAAGTATATACTAAGTTTTTTTAAAAGAAATAGTTAATTTGACAATTAAGCCTTTGCCGGCCTTAACGCTCTAAAGCGCTTTTAACAGTGTTGCTAAACTTCTTTTATTCAATTATCACCAAACATTTAAAGGAGCGATATTTGATATACGTAATGAACAAATAACCTATGAAATGAATACCTACCCGTTACAGTTAAAATTTAGTGGTGGATATCGCATAAAAAATTCTCCAAATTTGGCAACACTGACCAGAGGAGTGAAATTAAATAGGACCGGAAAAGGGTTAATATAACAATAGCTAGCTTTCCCCTTATAATAGGAGACATGAACCAAAAATGTTACAGTGCGACCACGTTTCCTACGACTAGCAGTGAGGCCGAGTCCAAAAGTTTGGAGGGATGCAAAATTGGCCGAGAGATAGTTATTTGGCAAACACCCAGTTATTCGGTGTTCCCTTATCGCTTGTTTTCTCTCAGTCACCCCTATTTTAACACTGGACTCGTTCAATCCGCAGTTGCGCAGAGGCTTCCATGGTCGCAAGAAATGTGGTTAAAGAATATCTTGCAACGCATTTGCAATAGAAGAGTACACTAGAATGTTAAAAGGTTGCTCCAAAAAGTAGTTATGTTAGATGTGCGAATAAGAAAGCATCTACTAGCGGGACCGGCGAGAGAGTATGTGTATACAGGGCCAGATTATGGCAGGGGCACACGGGGCACTGGCCCAGGGCCTCCAAATTTAGGGGACCTCATTCCCAAAAATTGAGAAGTAATAGTACAAATTTCTTCATTATATGTCTATTAAAAACAAAAATTGATTACATTTTTCTTTCTATATTTTATTAGAGAGCTTAAACAATTATCAAATTTTGTGACTAATTTCCTACACATTGGCTGATCAATGTGCTACAGTTTTTCATTTGTCTTGAACATAAAACTAATGATTTTGTTATAGACTGCTAAAAAAAAAAAAAAAAAGAGGAAATAGATGGTATAATTGAAGGAAAAAATTAAAAAACGCACTATTTTTATTTATTTATTTTTCATTTTGAGAATGGGTTCTTTTGGCGAGCTCTTTAGAGCAGGGTAAGGGGGCCTCCGAATAGCATCAGTGCCCCGGGTCTTCAATGCAATGTTCTTGGATGAGGGACAGGAAAGATGCTATGTTTTTAACCAAAGGGAAGGCAGGACACAACTGTCTGGGGGGAAAACTACGGTAGATTTAATCCTGAGAGGGTAAAATCTTTTTTCATAATTTTAACAAGAAAATCCAAGTTATAGCATAAAAATCACTATAGTATAGTTGCAACTGCTTTTGTACCAAGTTTTGGGTGAGCCTAGTACGTACAGCTACTGTGTCAACAAATTTTGGTTTAACCTAGATTACAAATGTCTAATACGTAGTATACGTTTACGATGTTATTCTACTAATAATTAAAAATTTCTTGTGGATTTCTGTTATAATAAGAGGCTAAATTATCAATTTCTTTTTTCTTTCTTTGCAAACATTCCCAGTTACCTTTTCGAAAAATGAATGTATTTTAGAGTTTATTAAGACTTTTATATCTTTGCCTATCATTATTATAATTCCCTATGCTCGACAAAATTCATTCAATTATATGCTTTTTAGACGAATTCCCGAATAAATCCATGCAAAAGAGAGAAAAGCATTTTCTTGCCGAATAAAGGTTATTGACCAAGCAGGGCAGTCGTATCCATTGTTACGACTACTCTTTTTCTACAATGGGTGATAGCTAACTTTCAACATAGCGTGGGTCTTTTGCGTGTTTCAAATGGCATGCAGAATTACGCACACCACAGGGATTTACACCTTTGTAAATTAATTACCGTTTTGGCTTGCCCTTCTTTATTTTTTTCTTTCTCAGTTTTCTTTGAATTTTTACTTCCTGTTTTCACATTTGTAATTTTTAATATATACATATTATATATTAAAAAGGAATTACATATTAATTTTGATTTCGTTTGTATAAAAACGAAACCATTTTAAATATTATAAACACTCAATCGTAAAGAATATTTCAAAATATTCTAAAATCAGTCCGTGTTATTCACAGCCGAAATTTAAATCAGTAGAAAATGTATTTATCTATTATATAGGTATCGGAAAACACTTGCATAATTATTCATGATAGTATACCTCCGTTCGTTAGAGCTAGACACTTATAAATAAATTTATTTTAAAACGTTTATAACACTATGTTTATTTAACATTAGGATTTTAACTTTTCTCTTAAATCACGGATAAATGCAAGTACAAGTTTTCCATAACATGGCATCATGGCCAATGTCGTTTGTGTTCATGACCATCTCGTATTGTCTTTCTTACATAACGCATGTGAATCATAAATTACCATCTTTTTTGTGCACCTTGAAATAAATATCCAACTTCGTTTGCTGCATCCGGACCTCGAATTGTTGGTGAATTGTCGAAGAGTCAGTAAGGGAAAATTAAATTTGACGCTTCTTTTCTTTCCACTAAATAACATTAAAAATTTAGTTTTATCATTTTAGCATTACGAGCTTTATACGCTACTTTCGATTCGAGCAATTAAACAATGTTGATTAGAAAGTAATAATTGATTAGTGATTGAATATTATCATTTAGTATAAAAAATGAAGTTAACTTTTGTTGCCATCTAAAAATTTTTAAGTTGAGTTCAGATTTTAAACTAGTATGTTGTAACTTGAGGCCATCACGAAACTTTCTTCTGTAATTTTCTATACAACTTCACGCAGTGCAAAATTATTTATTAAAATTATTTTCCATGATGAATGCAGATGATCTCTAAGAAGCATAACACTAAATGTCGAAATAAAGTCAATTTTGGGATCTACAAGCGCCATACATTTCTCTCAGGTTTTTTTTTTTTTTTTTTTTTTTTTTTTTTTTTTTTATGTTAAATAATAATTAGTATCACCCAGTAGTCTAAACTTGACCACTTTTTTTCAAAGGGAAGCAAAGCAAAGTGACTGTCTTCTCCTAAACAGAATTAAATTGCAACACAGTGCGGCAATTGTTTGTCGATATGCACTCAAACTGAATCAGCAGAGTTTTATTTAATACATTTCTCTAAGTTTAGTGCACTGTAGATACTGAGCCTTTCCTAAAATGAGAGGAAATCGCAACGTGGAAGCGCCCCCTGTTGGGTGATATAGCCCAATAAACTAATCGGCACCATGCCAAACCAAGGTCCAACCAAATGTCAAATTCGATTAAATTAATTACCTTGGTTCATAAAGTACAGTGTTTGAGCTCAAAAAGACAAATATTTTCTAAAAATGGTCGAATTTAATTCGGAAAATCGCAAAAGGTGCAACTTCATCGAAAATCTAAAATTTTTCTGAATCTTACACTTTCTTCTTATATATGAAGAGGATCGAATAATAAATCTACTTTTTTAAAAATAAGTAGTCAGTTTCAGTTAATTGAAATGCAAGGAAATCTGAAAACGTGTAAATTGATCGAAAACCGGAAATCGAAATTTTTTCTGTATCTTCTACTTTCTTATTATACATGCAGAAGATATAGTAATAAATATTTTTTTTTTCAATAAGTAGTCAATTTTATTTAATTGGAATGCATTGTGTTTTAGTTTAAAAATGTGTCTTTAAATTAGAGCTAATGTAAATAATAATAATAAAAAAAAAGAAAAGAAAAGAAAGAAAGAAATTAGATCTTATATAAATTAGAAAAAAAAAAAAAAAAAAAAAAAAAAAAAAATAGAACTTTCATAAATCAAATCCTTTTTTAATTTGCATATATTTTCAACAGTATAAACTTTCGATCTAACAATCATTCACTCAAATTTCAACCATTCTTATGACTGTTTTCTCTTAGAATAAAAAATCTGTAGTCGAGAGTATATGCTACAAGCTACATCTATACAAATTACTGTGTCAATGGTTTTATTTGAGTTTTAAGAAATTGCCAGATTTAACAACTTTCTACTTTAAGTATTTTTTAATATAAAAGAATATGTATATGAAATGGAAAAATACATAAAAAATAATAGAATATTTAAATACCTTCTTGACATCGTAAGAAAACAATTTTTGTATTCTGCTAATCTGGCTAATCATATTTTCCGAATGATACCATTTTTAACCCTCTATCCCATAATTAATGTGTTAAAAGTGTACCACAAATTTCACGTTTGCCTATTAATATATAGATAGTAATAATAATAATAATATATTTTTTTTATTATTATTATCGCAAGTATGAGGTTCAAACATTCGTTTTAAAGGTACTGACGAGTTATTTTGAAATATACTCACATTGAAAATTTACATCCTTAAGGAGGTACAGTGATGCTTCTACATAAAATAAATAAATAATTAAAAAGTAAAAAAAGAACTTTATTGGATGACTATTATTATTATTATTATACATATATATTACAAGTGATTGAGTGATTGATTAAAAACAATTCTAATTGTGTGCGCTTACACGAAATTTGTCCTATATTGCCATACTAAAGATTATGAAATGGTCTATAGAGAAAATGAGATAGCAGCGCTACTTTCTGGACGATTTGAACCAAAATCTGATAGGCACAAATATATGTTAATGTGCAACTACATATATGAATATATATACATATATATTAATTTTGTTCATCAGTTCTTGAGAAAGAGCTGTTTTTTGTCCCACTCAGACAGACATTTTAAAAAAATAATCAAATCGTTTTCTCGACCTCTCATAAGGTGTAAATCCATCGAAAATCGAAAATTGAAAATTTTTATTAATCTAATATTTTCTTGTACAAATAAACCAACTACCAAAAAGGCCCGACGTCCATATGCAAAATCTGTTTCTGTAAATTTTTATTACCTATTTATTCGTTGTGTAAATCATATTTTAAAAATTATTTTTCTGCATTTTCGATGATTCTGTCTTTTCATTAACACTTTACTTAACAATTTATTACGGAAAAAAAAAAAAAAAAAAAAAAAGCCTTTTTGAAGGTTAAAAAAAAATTAATTAAAAGGAAGAAGAAATTACTGTAAAATTTCCGATTTATCGTTTGAATTTCTTTCTTTTGCATCCTTCATCGGAGCAAATTATTGCTAAATATCAATTATCATTACCCCTTCAGAAGCCAGAAAAGAAGTCGTGTTCAAAAATTTATTTTGTTGCAGTTTAATAACATTCATAACACACCTTTAAAAGGAAAAACGAGAAACAAACTTTCGATTTTTTTTTTTTTTTAAGAAAATAGTTTGGTTCCTAGTTGGGTAAATGAACCTACACTTATACTAATATATGTCTCCACAGGATTGAAAAGGGGTATTATTTAATGTGTTTTAAATATGTTACTTTTTTCTCTGCATAAAAGTATATTATTTGTTCGTATACGTGCCATACTATTTAAGATATTATACATGTACTCCTATACAAATTTTTTTAAATTGCTATTATTATTATTAACTTAAATAGACATGCTTGTTTTTATAATTTGATTAGGGGAAGGTCGGGTAGTATCAGACACTGAAGCTTCTCCTCTATTATAAAATATTTTTACCGCTCAATTGAACTAGATTATATTTCATACAAAACTTTATGGTTTTATAAAAATACCGAGCAAAACACATTTTTTTTATGATAAAAATTTCAATCATTTTTTTTACACTTTTTATAGACATTACATTTTCATTCATTTTATTTATGGAGGGTTGTATCGGGCATGTAGAAAATGTACAAGAAGATGATTACTTTTGGATTATTAGACAGAGTTACTTTTGAGAAATTTATAAAAGTACAAATTACAGATCCAAAAACTAACTTAATATCTACCCACTTTCTCCTTACTGAAGCCTTCTGCCCTCTGCAAGCTAGTAGATTCAGCACTCCTTAATCGCAGGTCATTATTATTATTATTATTATTATTATTATTATTATAATTATTATTATTTTATATAAAATCACAATAGAAGTCTTTCCCGGCCCTTTGTTTTGTTTTATTGAAACAGTGTTTTATTTTCAATTTTTCTGCATATTGATAGATGAGTTTCAAAAACTCTTCTCTATTTACGGGTATGAGATGGCTGTCCAAGCTCTTAATATGATTGTATAATACCATATCCTGTTCATCACTGAATGTTCTTGGGAAAAAATTATAACATTTCCCAAACATGGTTTTATTTCTACCTCTTTACCTTCTGCATAACATTTTACTTTATCTCCTAGTGTGCATTGGGGATAGAATATCTTTCACTCGCTTCTCTAATTATCATTTCCTTCGTTCTAACTTTTTTACAGCTTCTTTCATATTATTTTCCTCCCATTTCTGATGTAGTTTACCCATATTGTCCTGCAAAACAAAAGAATTCCTTGAGAATATAATTCTTATCAACCTTAAATTGTGTCCGATACAACTCGAAACACATCTGTCCGATACAACCCGAACGTAATGGAATGAAACATCGGTTATCACGTACGTATTAGTAAGCTTAAGGAAATTTACGGCCTGCAACTTAAAGGAAAACTAACGTTGTTTACAACAATACACAAGAAAACAATTTATTCTCACTTTCAGACAAGCTATGACACAATCCGAAATTATCTTCGTTCTCCCAAAACACTGATGCAAAATTAAAATTTTCTGCCACGGTTCAAAAGCACTACCGGTTCTGTAAATATAGCGGCATCTCAGCTTTCTTCCTTCACCCAAAACGCAGGTGTTTTTAACAAGTGCTACCATCTGCAGCAAATATTAGGAAAGACGGGCATGGGACAACTCCGCCGAAAAATTTATCAGCTGTTTCCCCCAGCAGGACAACTCCGCCGCATTCCTTTCTGCCGTTTTCCCTCAATAGGACAATTCCGCCGAATGAGGGGGGAAGGCATTACCTTTGGCGAAATAAATGTTGGCGAGAATGCTAAAACTTCAGGCATTCAACTTTTGTTAAAAACAAATACACAAAAGAATGGTAATAATCTATATATTAATTCGCAAACATGAAATTTGTAGTACGTTTTTAACATATTAATTATGGGAGTAGAGGATTGAAAGTAGCATTGTTAGAAAGTTATGGTTAATGAGAATTTAAGGGAAAAGAAAATCTCTTATTAGAATCTCAAAGAGGCATTCAAAAATACCTTTATTTTTATGCACTTTTTCATGTTATACACGTAATCTTTTGTATTAAAAATTTTTATAGAAGAAAGTTGTTCAATTTGTCAATTTCTTAAAATTCAATAAAAAGCATAGGCACAGTAATTTGTATAGATGTAACTTCCCTATATTTTCAACTACAGATTTTTCATTTTATAAGGCAACAACCTTTAGAGTGTTAGAAATTCTTATTGACTAAACGAATGCAAAACCGTAATTTAATACTATTGAACATGGAGGCAAATTAAAAAAAAAATAAAAAAAGATTTAATTTATGATTTATTAGTTTTTATTATTATTTATTCATTTATTTATGATGTAATTATTATTATTATTATTATTATTATTATTTTTTTTTTTTTTTTTTGTGATTTACGTCAGCTATAATTGGAATTTTTTCTTTTTTTATAAAACGTAATGCATTCTAATTAACTGAAACTTGATTACTTATTTTTTTTTTTTTTTTTTTAAACTGTATTTATTACTATATGCTGATTCATTATAAATGCATATTGGACGAAAAACGACACTGCTATGTACTGCAATTTAACTCTATTTACGGAAAGACCATATCAGCTTTTATGCTATATACCAGCAACAAAGTTGCTATATAAAATAGATATCATGAAAGATAGTAGAGAAAATACTGTTTTTGGGTCAAATTTTTGAAATTGAGTTTTTGTTATATTTATACGTTGTGAAGTCCCCTGAATCCGAAAATCATGTTTTTGCGGTTGATCTATGTGCCTGTCATTAGCATAGTCTAAGAACAAATAACAGCAGAAAGATCTAACTCGATATACTAAATCTGTATCGTATAGGAAAGCTGAACTAAAGTTTTCGTTGAGATCAAGCAAATGATTCGTGTTAGTATTCCAATTAGATTCCAATTAGTATTTCTAGTATTAAATTGTACGGTAAGCCGAGTGAGTAACATATCAAATTATTATTAAACTGTTGACATATTATTTCGATGCAGACAGTATTCTTTGCTATTGAAATGGTCAGGAGAAGAAAGTAAATGGATACAAACGTTCATAGGTATATGCATCGTTACGCAAATAATAATCAATGAAACTATAATAATCAATTTATAATTCTTATTACTAAAAGTCGTTCATTTAAACGAGTTATTTGCGGACATTTCTGTTCCATAATTATTTTCTGTTCCATAATAATCTGTCTTCCTTCATCAAGCCAGAATACCATAATAAAATTCTATATACATTAATATGTGGGCTCGTTTTTTTTTTTTTTTTTTTTTTTTTTTTTTTTTTTTTTGGGGGGGGGGGGGGGGGTGTATTTTTCGTGGTAAAATTTTCTGTTTTTTTTTTTTTTTTTTTTTTTCAGCCTCCCAACAAAATTAGCTATGTTACTAAAACCTGTCTTCTGAATGTTCCTCCAATATCAACTAGTATGTTGTAACCACCATGAAACTTTCTTCTACATTTTTTCCATACAAATTATTTAATAAAATTAATATTTATTAAAACTATTTTCCAGATATATACATATGGAGATGATTTTCATCGCACAGAATTATTACTGTTGTTATTACTGTTATTTATCACTGTTGAATAAAAAATTCAAGAAATTAAATTAAAGAAAATAAGTAAAAAAATTTAATATAAGTTAAGTAATATATATTTGAATATTATGTTAAAAAATGAAAATTTAATTTCTTATTTATCCTTTAATAATTTTGTAAATGTAATTGGAATAATTTAAACTAAGATGTAAGATTTTTTTAAGTTAATTTTTACTTGAATTTTATGATATTCAAGTGCTACACGAAAATTAGAAATAAATTTATTAATAGCAGAATTTATTAATACGATTAAATAATTGCCAAATAAAAGAACATATAATAATAATGAAAAATTAAATTAAATGCATGTTTATGAGTAAAAATTTTTGGTTAAAATCTATTTTACTTTTACTCATCTTTCCAAAGCGAGGGGGGGAGGGCTCTTATATAATGCTCGATGTGCCGCCAAAGTGCAATGCGTCGCCAAAAATGGAAATACTGCTGCAGACCCCCTCTTCTCGTCTCAGGAAAATGGCGCGGCGTAGTTGTCCTCTGTGGGAAAAGGGGGGTTAAAATTCTCGGCGGAATTGTCCTATGAGGGGAATAGGGGATTAAAATCTCGGCGGAATTGTCCTGTTCCGGGAAAGACGCTTGTCCGATGATAGCCGCCGTCCATCCCGACCTTCCCCTATCACTTTTATTTATGTACCTGATTTCAAGAGTTCAAAAACAAATGTGTGAATAAATAAAAGATATATATATATATATATATATATATATATATATATATCTGTAGAGTAATCGGGGTCCCGTAATAGAGTGTTGGTATTCCCGCGATGTGAGCATCTTAGAAAGGATAAGGAGTCCATCAGATTAACTAACAATCCTTTATTAAATTCAAGATGCAGTCTTGGCCGGAAAGTTAGACATCCTGAGCGTCATATATCCCATAACCACGCCGATGGCTGACAATTCGCCGTTTAGTTAGTTAGCTTTTACACGATGAGAATAATATTTAACGTAGGTTTATTAAGCAAGTCAATATCGGAAAAAGCCACGATTTCTCGTGTGTTCCAGCTTAAATGCCTTATTTTTGGGCGCGAATATTTAGTCCTTCCCTGCTTAATCATTGGCTATTAACTTAATGATTGATAGTTTATCCTAGGCCCAGATTTCCGGGATTAATTAATATGCATCACTTAACCACAAGAAACTGAAAGTTGCGTTTACTCAGCACTTTTTATCATAAAAGTTGTTCATTTTTTCTGACTTTAGCGTTATGATCGTGCATTGTAATAAAACTTACTTTACAGGGGAAACTAGAATTACTTTACAAGTTAAGAATTTTAATGGGATTTTCTCCAAGCTATCAGTCAATATTAATTTAAAATAATAAAATAATAATTTAAAATCTTACCTTTCGTTTATCCTTTCATATATATATTATAATTTCCCTCCTTTTTCTTTTTTGAAGAAGTAGGCAAATTTTTAATAACAAATAAAAATTTATGAAAAAAAAAATTTTTTTTTAACAGTAGAAGCTTTTTATTATGGAGTCCTGAAAAACATAAAATAAAAATTTATTCTTGCAGAGACATGCTATAAACAAATGAAAGTTTTAACACTAAAAAATTTTAGAGAAAAATATAGATATTTCACTTTTGCAAGAGATGAATGTTTTTAAATACTCAAAATATTTTAAAAAGCTATCGCGACCACAATATTCTTAGTCATTAGTTTCTAAATAATTATTTGTTAAGATATAAATTTCAAATATCTCGAAAGCTTTTTAATATATTTTAATATTTTCGAAAATTTTTATCTTTTGTAAAAGTGAAATATCTACGTTTTTCTCTAAAATTTCCTTAGTGTTAAAACTTTCATTTATTTATGGCAGGTCTATGCAAGAATAAATATTTATTTTATACTTTTCAGGGCTCCATAATAAAAGCTTCTACTGTTAAAAAATGTTTTTTTTTTTTTTTTTTTTTTTACATAAATTTTTATTTTCTGCTTTTTAAATAGTTATAAAAAAGCTTCTAAAAAAAAACAAATAAAAAATTCTTAGGAGACTGTGTAGACTTTGAAAGACTTTCTTCCATCAAGTGACACCTCTTCTATTAATTATCTGCAAAAAGTAACACAGCCCCTTGGAAAATCGAATCCAGGACACGCTCTAACCAAAAATCGAAGAACAGTAAAGAAAAGTCATAGACCATGCTAAATGTTTCAAACAAATACTTATACAAAAAGAATGTTGTTCTCAAATGCTCTTTAAAATATTTAGAATATTTAAAATTTGTCATCTCTTGCAAAGTGAAATATTTATATTTTTCTTTAAATATTTATATTTTTGTTTCAACAATTTTCTTATTGTTGAAACTTTTATTTATTTTTTTATAGCATATCCTTGCAAAAATATTTTTTAATGCTTTTTAGGGCTACACAATAAAAACTTCCAGTGGTTTTATTTATTTATTTATTTTATTTATTTATTTTTATTTTTTAAATTACATTTTTATTTTGTGCGTTTTAGTAACTAAAAGAAGTTTCTTAAAACAATTAATCAAAAATATTTAGGATAGTGTGTAGAGTAGACAACTAAGGATCTTCATTTTATCATTTGATATCTTTGCTATTAATTACCTGCAATAAAGTAACACATCGGTCTTAGAGGATCGAATTTACAACCATCGCGTTATCAATATGACGCTCTATACAATTGAGCTTACAAGTGACGAAAAAAGGTGCTACCATTTACGTTAAAGTGGAGGCGTTTTGTTTTTTAGTGTGACACGAAGACACGATGACGAAATCCAATTTCAATAAAATGCTTCTAAAAATATTTATTATTTTTATTTATTTATTTTACTCAAAACTTTTTATTTTGTGCTCTTTTGATATAAAAAATATTTTGTGTTTTTTAACGCACACACACACATATATATAAAAGATCCTTAAAAAAAAAAAAAAAAAAAAAGAACTTCAAATATTCTTAGAATACTGTATAGTCAACGAACAATTTTCTTTTATCAATTGACACCTTTTATACTAATTATCGACAAAAATTAACACGCCAGACCTTCGGGGACGTCGCGTTATCAACTTGACGCTCTATCCAACTAAGTCAATTAGCGACAAACAGGAAGGCTTATATTTACTTTAAAATAGAGGCGCTTTGTTTATTAGCTTGACACGAAGACGCGATGACCAAACCAATTTCATATAAGAAGCTTCTAATACAGATAAATTTGAAATATGAAAAGCTTATTCAAAATTTTATAACAAAAATCAGTTTTTTAACTAAAATAGAAAAGTTTGACATTATTGTTAATGCTAAGTCATAAGCGGTAGTACCCAAATGTGTACACGTTACATGAGTTCACAAAAGTAATGAAAAAAAATAAATAAATAAATAAATAAAAATAAAATACATTTAAATTTATTTTAGAGCACTTTGATGCGTCAAACTTTCTGAACAATATTACACAATATTTAGTAAAAATTCCTTTCATAAAAAGAAAATTATTTACGTTTTGCACCAAAAAAAAAAAAAAGACTAATTTGTCATTTTTGTTTAAAAATGATTTTCTCTAAAATTCACCGTATACTATCATCTACAAATAATAATAATAACTAGTATCGCCCAGTGGTCGAAACTCGACCATTTTTTTTTTTTTTTTTTTTTTTTTTTTTTGCAAAGCGAGGCAAAGCAAAGTTATTGCCTTGTCCTAAACGGAATGCAATTGCAACACAGCTGCGGCAATTGTTTGCCGATATTAACTCTATCTGAATCAGCAGAGTTTTACTTAATATAACTATTTCTCACTGTAGATGTTAGCCTTTCCTAAAATGAAAGAAAATCGCAACGTGAAAACCCTTGTTGGGTGATACAGCCCAGAAGCTAATAGGTACAATGTCAAACCAAGGCCCAACCAAGTATCAAATTCTGTTAAATTAATTCGATTGGTTCATAAAGTACAGTGTTTGAAAAAAAAAAAAAAAAAAATATTTTTCTTCAAAATGTGTAACTTTATCGAAAACCGAAAATCTAAAACTTTTCTGAATCTTATATTTTCTACTTATATATGCAGAGGAAGGAATAATAAATCCACTTTTTAAAAAATAAAAATAAGTAGTCAATTTCGCTTAATTAAAATGCAAGGAAATCTCAAAACGTGTAAATTAATCGAAAACCGGAAATCAAAAATTTTTATGTATCTTCTACTTGCTTCTCCTATCCACAAAAGCTAGCAATAAAGCCACTTTTTTAAAAAATAAGTAGCCAATTTCAGTTAATTGAAACGTAAAGAAAGCTCAAAACATGTAAATTCAGCAAAAAAAGGAAATCGGAATTTTTTCCGTATCGTCTACTTATACATGCAGCAGTTAGTAACAAATCCATTTTCCTTTTATTTAGTTTATTTATTTCCTTTTCCTTTTATTAGTTGAATATTTATTGTTTAAATATCACCCCTTGAAATGAAATGTTTATGTTTCGAAAGTGGAAGTTTGCCATTTTTTTTCTGGAGTTTTGTGATTTTAAATTAAAATTTTATCAATTTTACAGAAAAAATAACTCAATCAAACACATGTAGACAGTAACTTATATATAACTATGCCCAAATATTGGAATTAAAATTGGCAGATAATTTCCGTTATTTTTTAATATTTTTTTACAAAAAATCCAATGGATTAACATAGAAAATATTTTTCATGGCTCCATGGACAGACAGTGACGTCATCACTTCGCTTGCGTATAGTGATGCTACATTATACAAATTACTGTGTCTATGGTTTTATTTGAGCTTTATGAAATTGCCAGATTTAACAACTTTCTACTTTTAGGTATTTTTTAATGTAAAGGAATACGTGTATAAAAGGGAAAAATGGGAGAAAATGCATAAAAAATAAATGTATTTTTAAATACCTTCTTAACATCGTAAGAAAATAATATTTGTATTCGCACCTTCCGGCTAACCATACCTTTCGAATGATACCATTTTCAATCCTCTACTCCCATAATTAATATGTTAAAAAGGGACAACAAATTTTATGCTCGCCTATTAATATATAGATAATAATAATAATAATTCCTTCGACAATGTACTTAAACGGGTACGCTTGCTTTTAAGTAAATGTTGAAGAAAAAAAAAATCCTTATTTTTTAAGGTTCTCATGTGGGTATACTCAAGCGGGTACACCTAAAATGAAGAGGATCAAACGTTTCTATTCCTCCTTTCTTTTCTTTTCTTTTTTCTTCCTCTATCTTACAGACTCATTTAAAAAGTTGATTAATTCTAGCTATTTTGGGGGTAAAGGCAATCAGAGAATCGATTTAATATTATTACTGATTTGGAAAGTATTAATCACGTTGACCTGAAATATATTAAGTATATTGAAGACGAGCTTTTAGGTTAAAAACTATACCCATAGTTTGATTCTTAAGAATATAGATTTACGGATTTTCAACTTAATAGTATCCAGGTTATGGATATTGTTTTGAATTTTTTCAAAGATAAAATGTAAAACCTTTGCTTATTAATTGAAATGTGAACATAAACCAATGTAAAATTTAGAATTAAATTTAGTGGTAATTTTTTTTACCTTTTTAATATAAATGTTACAGTTAAAAAATGTAATGAATATTTCAATCCATTTAGAGATTGTAAAAATAGGCTAGCCTTTAGTTATATAAAACCGCTGAAAAGATTAATTTGTAATTATGCTAAATATAATAAGAATTTAGATTTAACTAAAGATACAAAGTACTTATGTAAGTTAGAAATATATAGATATTATATTAATCAGAATGATGGTCATATTGTTAGAGGTAATTTATTTAAAATAGAAAATGTGTTCTTCAGAAATGCTATGCATTAAAGTTCAAAATTTAGATTACATTTTAATTATTATTATAATAAGAAATGTAAAGTTTTTGAAAAGAAAAAAAACATTTGGATGATTTAATATTAAAACTTGCTTATATGTTTGGCCTTTCAAGCAATTAAAAACATTGTGTTCAGTTTATGCATGTGCACCACCCCTTCTTAAAAATCTTTTAATAACATTAATAACTTTCACATTTGGTCTTTTATTTTATTTTACTACTTTCACAACATTGTTTGGAATCAATCGCGTTTACAAACATAAATATATTGAAAAATAATCTGGTGTGTCACTCACACGACTTTCTCTTGCCCTGAAATTTAATACTATAAATACAGGTTGGAGATTAAGAGGTAAGATAACGATGTTATGTAAACCTATCTTAAACAATTCAAATTAGGCTTCGGAAGAGTTTTATATGATAATTAATTCTGTGTGAGGGGGCGGTAGCCCCCCTCAACCCCCCGTTTCATTAATGCACCTAGATTTATATAAAATTTAATTCGGTTATTAAAAAATAATTCTGTTTTTAAAAAATAATTTATTAAAATTATTATTAAAAAAAAATATTTTTTATGATAATGCAGACGATTTCCATATTAGAGAAGTAGTATAACACTAAATATCCAAAAAAAGTCCATTTTATTCTCAATATTAAAAAAAAAAAAAAAAAAAAAAAAAAAAAATTTTTTTTTTTTTTTTTTTTTTTGTTAAAAGTGAAAAAAATCAATAACTTTGTTTTAAATTATCGCCGATCGATGGTTCAACCATTCGTTTTAAAGGTATTGGCGAGCTCTTTTGAAAGATACCCATCATGAAAATTTACTCCCCTCGAGGGGGGACTTCCCCCCCCAGGGGGGAAGGCGAGGCTCCTACATACACAAAATTTTTTTCCTAGTTGACTATCTCTATTATAATACATATATATTCGTTTCATTTGGTTTAGTGCAGTCTATAGACGTTAAACTCTACTTACCTGCAATTTCCCCCATAGACGTAATGTATTAGAATTCTCTTGATTGTCCCTGTACACGAACCATTTGCTTGATCTTAACGAAAAGCTTACTGTCGCATCTATATATGATACACATTTAGAATACCAAGTTTGGAATATCTGCTACTATTTGTTCTTGAGATATGCTGATAACAGTCAGACACACACACATATATATAGACACACACACAGACACACAGACATACACACAGACCATTTGCTAAAAACATGATTTTCGTATTCAGGGGACCTCAACACGTGTAAATATAACAAAATCTTGCGTTCGAAAATTTGACCCAGAAACAATACTTTCTCTACCTTTTGGGTAAGAGAAAGTAATAGTTCGTAAAGAAGAAAAAATAAAATTAACATTTTTTATCATACACTTGTGAGCTACCAACTAAATTTGACCTGAATGGAAACATAGAACACATTGTTTGAACTCTATTATGTTCACCGATACACACGTCCAAAAATTACTTAAAATCATATTTAAATATTAAAACTTTCGGTGTGTTTTTCTTAAATATCTGTATAATTATTTCGATAACAAAATGTATTATACTTATGTAACATTTCTTTATTATTTCTAAATTTATTTGTTTTTAATATCAACATGAGAGATACCATTAATTTTACTTTATTTTTTGAAACACATTTTTTGTGCTAAAGTGTCAATTATGTACAATTTCGTCATTCTCGAAGCAGTCTATATACAGTCGGCAGCAAAATTATTGAAACGCTAGCAGTAATTCGTATTTAAAAGATGTGCACCTAATATTGTTTTGTTTAGTAAATATTTGCCGCATCATGATCGTAGTCTTTATGCTGTTTATAAAAAAGTAAGTTTGTGGAAAAAATTAGCGATCAAACTAAAAGAAAAAATTGAAAAATGTAGATGTGTGCTTAATTTTGCTGCTGACTGTATCAATTAAATTAAGACATTTAAGTAACTTTAAAAAAAAAGCGTATTTGTTATCGCATTTATAAATATGTATTCATTAAAAATTCTTTTGTTAAGAACCATTGTTCCGGTACTTCAAAAATCAGTCCATTTTATCTGATAATGAGTAATTCATTCATCTTCTAAATAGGATTTCAATGAAACACACCATATGGACGTTATCACGTTCGTAAACGCACATACATTAAAAATGGTTGAAAAATAGTTTAAATACCAAATATATTCGCGGATTTTTTAAAACCTTTACAATTCCACCAGCAGTAAATTACAATATACAGTCGGTAGCAAAAGTGTCCGAACTCTAGCAAAAATTCCTATGTAAAAAATGTACACTTAATACAGTTTTGTTAAATAAATCCTTGTCGAATCCTGTTCTTAGTCAGTCTAAAAATAGGATTCGACAAGGATTTATTTAACAAAACTGTATTAAGTGTACATTTTTTATATAGGAATTTTTGCTAGTGTTCGGACACTTTTGTTGCCGACTGTACTTGTCAAATATGATCATGATTGAACGTTTTGATAAAGTTCTTTTTTACACTTACGCCTTATATCAGACAAACTACATATTTATCGTTCTGAAAAAAAAATTAAAGTAATAATAAAATAAATTTATTTATTATATGCAGTTAAGGAAAATATTATTAATATATAACTCATGATTTTATTTTTATTTTATTATTATTATTATTATTATTCTGATTTACTTTTTTCATTGTTCATTGTTGCCTTTTACAAAAGTTCATGTTTTAAAATATTATAATAATTAACTTAATATTAATAAATTAATAAAAATAGTTTATATACTAAATGTGTTGACGGATTTTTTAAAACCTTTACAGTTCCACCAGCATTAGGTTACAATATACTTGTCAAATATGATCATGGCTGAACGTCTTGATAAAGTTCTCTTTTACACTTATGCTTTAAATCAGACAAACTACATATTTATCGTTCTGAAAAAGAAAAAGAAATATATATATATATATACATACAGTTAAGGTAAATGTTATTAATATGTAACTCATGATTTTTTTCCCTCATTACTCTGATGAATTAAATACATTGTTGTCTTTTTCAAAATTTCATGTTTTAAAAAATTATAATTAGTTTAATATTAATAAATTATTTTATTTAGTTTAAAAAATCTTTAAATGCCACAAAATATTTCATTCTTAAGAATAGTTTCATTGCTCAATAAAACTTTTAATTATCCTTTAGCTAGTTAACTCTTTCTAGCCACATAACAGGTACTTTCTTTCCAACGTAATAATTTAAATTTATTAAGTGTTCCTAGCACCAGTTTTCGTGTGACTTTTATGACAGCGCATTTTTAAAGCCATCACGCTTAAATCATAAATTCAAGTTTTTATTGAAATTCATATCCACGAAATTTTTCTGGATGCATCACGTCGAAAAGATAAATGAAATCTAAATCCTGCTTTTTGTATGTAAAATCCTTTGTCGAGTAATTTCATGGGATACAAAATACCCTTATATTTTTTTCACCTGACTACAAAACTGGACGAAAAATCTTTCAACACGTTTGAATGACTATAAATTCTACAGATCGTATGCAAAATTACTTCAACAAATATACTGAAATATTCATTTTTCTTTCTGGCAACACTTTACAAAAGAATTGTTCATTGAATTTTGAATTCTAAAATAATTTTGTAGTGGCTGTATAACAATGCATATTTTTATAGGTTTTCTTTCTTTTTTTTCTTTCAACAAAACTTTTTAATTTTGTTACTGTCTGGAAAATTCATTTTTTAATATTGTTTTATATAATGGTATTTAATATGTAATATCCATTTAATTTATGTAAGTTTTAGCATCCTCAGGAAATGCTATGTTCATTTATTTCAAATATTTTCTTTCGAAATAAAATACTTGAGATTTAAATGATATTTAAAACCTTCGTATGCACGGTTTTTTTTTTTTTTTTTTTGTAGTAATTGAGTAATTGATACTTTGAAGAAACCAGCAGAGAACAAAAGGATGCATCTATATATATTTCGGATTTTAAAATGTAAGATTTTTTTTTTTATTTTTATTTTTTTATTTTTTAGATAGAAGTAAAAGTAATTTTGAAATTCTTAAATGAAATTTGTCTAGGCAAACAATAAAAACACTAAATAATATTGCTATGCAACTGAAAAATAAATTGGCAATAGTTCTTAGAGTTTATATAGTATTCATTACGTCAGAAATAGAAAATTGATAATTTCCATTCATTCATTAATGCAATCGTAGATATACGTTTTAACTTTCGTGTCTGTCTTTAAAAAATAAAATAAAAATAAAAATAAAAATACAAAGAACAAAAGTATGCATTATATATTACAGATTTTAAATATAAGTTTTTTTTTTTTTTTTTTTTTTTTTTTTAATAGAAGTAGAAGTAATCTTGAAATTTTTAGATAAAATTTGTCTACGGAAACAATAAAAACACTAAATACTATTGCTGTGCAACTGAAAAATAAATTGGCAATAGTTCTTAGAGCTTATATGGTAGATTATAAGATTATAAAAAAAAATAAAGTAGCTTATAGAGCTTTAAAATAAATAAATAAATATTAAAATAAATAATATTTTAGATAGTAATGTGTAAGGGCAGCTAGTGGTAATGTGTAGGGTAATGAATAGGGGGTAATGTGTAGGGTAAATGTGTAAGGGCAGTTTTAGCAAAATTTATATTTCTTTATTATTTTTTTGGAAATTAACAATTAATATTTCTTAACTTCCAGTGATTGTTATTAGAGGAAAGTTGGGCAAACGTATACTGGCGGCCGTAGCGACCTCTTTCTATTTTGTGAGATGCGTGCTGCTATTTTACAAAAATGGCATAAAAAATACTCTTTACAAGCAGTTAGAAGCAGTTAGCAGAAATATTGACAAACAGTTGAAGCTACGTTTCTATTCTGTCAGTCACGCTGTTTAGTAATTAATCAATTTTGAAGTTTTCTGATTTTAGTCTGACAAAGTTATAACTTTACATTCAGTACTCTTGTTAATTTAATGAAGGTAAGAAAGTTCATGAAGCAGCGTATTTAGTAGCATATTTTACCATAAGAATGAAATATAACATTTTGTTATATATCTGATAATGACAATATTTGCTTTGACATATATTGTGGAACAAAAAGCACTCTACTGCATGGTACAAAAATCATGTCGGTTTTGCTCATTACCTTTTACTAATTACGAGTTTTAACATAAAAGTTTGAATAGAATTTCGTTCTTTTGTTTGAAAACATTATACAAATTTAGTATATCCTCTATACTGCAAAATGCTATAAAGAGGTCTAAGAAGTTTAGGATATATCTATTTGATAATAATATATTTCCAGAACACAATTATGCCCATGTAAAACAACCACTACCCGAACTAGTTCTTGACGTCTGGTGGAGGATCAGATGATGTAGAATCTCAGTCCTCGACTTTTTAGGAAATACCAGATGATGCAGAGCCTCAAATCTCGACTTCTGATTAGGTATCATATAATGTAGAAGCACTTTGTTGTTTTCTGGTGAAGTCTCACATGCGAGGAAGACTTAACACGAAGAATTTAACAAGCGTCACTCTTAACACGAAGAATTTAGCATCAGCCCTCAGGAATCTCAGGGTTGAATGTTCAATTTCGCCTGAATCTGTTTAAAATTTTGCCTGAATTACTGGCTCTTCCTCCAGAGAAAGCTGAAGCAATTTTAAAAGAAGAAAGTTGGAAGTAAACAGGAGAAGACAGCAATCATTACGATATATTTTAGAACTGGAATATGAAACAAAGAAAAGATAAGTTAAAAAAAAAAAAAATCAGAAAGAAAGAAAAAAATCAAAAATTAGTAGAACATACACACACACACACACACACACACACACAACAAAAAAAAAAAAAAAAAAGAAAAAGAAAAAGAAAAGCGGCTGAAAGAAAATAATAGAAAAACGAAAATAAGTAAAATGAATCCTAGCTTTTATATCGACAAAATAAAATGAAAGAAAAAAAGAAACCTAAGCAGTTGGAAAGAGGGAATAGCGCAAGATTAATCCAAAAAATTCTATATCAATTCCTGTCAAATATAACCACCCATCTCGGGAAGAGGATGATGCAGAAAATGCCTCCAAATTTGCAATAAATCATGAGCTAAATTGATGGATACTGAGGGTTTAGGTTGGATTCAGTGCTGTAAATGTATAGGATGGACCAAGAAGCTTGTTCCAGTGCGTCGAACAAAATGATATTTTCGTTACGAATTTTCTTTTAAAACTTAAATTACTTGTTTAGTCATATATTCATACTTATTTTATACTCTTTTGTATAATCTTATTTTATTTTATTTTACTTTCCTTTTTCATTAAAGTTATTGAAATAACACTTTTTTTTTTTTTTTTTTTTTTGATTGAAGTTTCTGATTTTACCCCACTCAGTGAAGGGGGGAAATTCACTTTGCAGATATTGAGAAAATAAACAATATTAAAAGGAAATCGTACATATTACTACTTTATAACTCAGAAAATTGCTTCTTAAAAATATAAGGAAGGCTACCGATAGCTTTTTTTCGTTCAAAAAAACCTATATAAATGACTCGACCATTTACTTCAAAGCTTAGCAGCAAGTCGGTTTTGCCTCACTTTTCCTTCATATCAGACATTATTGAAGGGCACAGCCATTCTTTGCGTGTTAAATAAAAATTCAGGATAAAATAACATTTTAATTTATATAATAAACTAGAAAAGCCCCAGTTCGGTAACGAACTGAATGTGGGAAAAATTTCAAAATCAAACTCGAAAAGTACAAAACTCTGCCTGATGCTGCTTGCGTGCCAATAGATCAAAGATTGTTAACGAAACCATTTTTAAATTCATGAAATCAATAAAGGGATCGAATCAACGAAGGCTTTGCCCGCCAGTTCGGTAACGAACCGAATGTGGGAAAAATTTCAAAATCAAACTCGAAAACTACAAAACTCTGCCTGATGCGTGCCAATAGATCAAAGTTTCTTAACGAAACCATTTTTAAATTCATGAAATCAATGAAAGGAGCGAATCAACGAAAGCTTTGTCCGCTTTGCTGGTCACTATATTTAAAGGAAACTATTTTCTATATTGTTTTATAAACCGTAAAAAAAAAAAAAAAAAAAAAAAAAAAAACATGAAATTGCTCTAAAGCACGCATTGGTTCCCCTCTACCCCCGGCATCGACCCACTAATTCGCAGGCTCTCGGGTGCCTGTCCCTATTGCCTGTAACAATAGCTTACCAGTGGGCTTCCATATGGGTGCTTATCAGATGACAGTTTTGAAACGAACAGTATCGAAAAAATTGAAGCAGCAAATTTATATTTGAATACCAGTTATATATGAACAACACTATGCGTGGTGTACATAATATTTTCTTTCACGTTATTTTCTATACTTATTTGATTTATTCGACCAATCATAAAATGACAACAATTTCACGCCAAATATAATATTACAATGTGCTATGATCGGCTACGTCTATCGCATGAGACAATAAATTTTTGTGGTTATAATAGTACTTGAGTTAGTTAATCGCAGTTAGTTGGTATATAGAAAAATAAATAATGAAATATGCAAATTTGATCATGGTACAGCGTTAAAATAGCTCCCCTTGGCGACTTTTGAATTTTCATGAGCACTTTAGACAAAAATACATTATTTATGTGATTAATTTTTTCTGTTTCTTTCTTTCCTTTTCTTTCCTTTTCTTTCTTTTCCGTTTTTCAATATTTTATAATTTGTTTATATTTTTTATGCGCTACTTAGCTTAAAGTGGCTTTTACGAAAGGGGAGTTCTTGGCGAAAAATATCCGATCTATTTCAGCATCAAAATTATAAAAAATACAATATAAAGCTCTTTAATATAATGCTGAATGAGCTTTCATGCCAAGCGCGATTCATCCGTGCCAAAAACATACCATTTAAATAAAAGAAAAAAGAAAATCTAAAATTAAAGTATATTAAAAAAGTTTTTTTTTTTTTTTAAACTCTATTTTCGTATTCATGAGCAAATTTAATATTTATTTATTTCCCGCGTGAAAGCACATTTTATTTTCTGGGGGGGGGGGGGGGGACCTCTTTTTTTTTCAGCAATTAAAAATTTAACTGTCCAACGTTGAAGCTATTACCAGGTTATTATTTTCATATTTTAATTAATTTTTAAAAATCTAATAAAAATTTTGTTACAAATAAAATACCAAATGAAAGGGGCGATTTTTCTGAAATTTGAATTGTCGACTGAATCTGGACTGAATTGTCGGAGCTTATCAATTGGAAAATTAGATTTTTTAAAATTAACTAAGTATGAAAATTTGGTGGCAACTTGCGTCCGCACACAGACAAACAGAGCCTAAGGAAATCTCTTAGCCATTTATATGTATAGATTGAATATTAATATTTTTGCTCTTAAGAACAATGTTTACTGAATTCGATTCTTTGTTTTTCAATATCCGTGATTGAGCAGACGACTATTTTATTTATTTAACGTTCATTTATATTTCCATTAATTTTTGGAACTCTCGTGCAACTTTATATAAATTGTTTTTTTTTTTTTTTTTTTTTTTTTTTTTTTTACTCCATTTTTATATTTTCATTTTTTTATGTGCATGAGCAAATTTAATATTTAATATTTTTCTATTTTTCGCGTAAAAGCATATTTTATTTAATGTTGAGTCGGGGGAAGGGGGGGGGGGAGAAGTAATTTTTTTTTTTTTTTTTTTTTGGAAACAATAAAATTTAAATGTCCATTTTTAAAGCTTTTACCAGGTATTATTTTCATATTTTAATTAATTAAAAAAAAAACTAATCAAAATTTCGTTACAAATAAGATACCAAATGAAAGGGGCAATTTTTCTGAATCCGTCGGATTAATTAACTTATCGATAGGACGATTCGATTTTTTTAAATTAACTAAAGTATGGAAATTTGGTGGCAACTTGCGTCAACACACAGACAAAAAGAGTCCAAGAAAATCTCTTAGCCGTTTATATATAGAGAGGCAACTTGCGTCAACACACAGACAAATAGAGTCCAAGAAAATCTCTTAGCCGTTTATATATAGAGAGGCAACTTGCGTCAACACACAGACAAATAGAGTCCAAGAAAATCTCTTAGCCGTTTATACATAGAGAGATTTTTCTGAATCCCTCGTATTAATTAACTTATCGATAGGACAATTAGATTTTTTTAAATTAACAAAAGTATGAAAATTTGGTGGCAACTTGCGTCAACACACAGAGTCCAAGAAAATCTCTTAGCAGCCGTTTATACATAGAGAGGTAATAACAGTTATTTACTTATGTGGCGTCATCGAAAATGTTCTTAAAAAATAACAATTATTTTCAGAAGCAACAAAATTGGTTTCTTAGAATCCATTTAATTTAGTCAATTGCATTACATATTTTAAGTATTTGAATTTGAAAACGTTGTAAACTAACCTTGTGGCATATTTACTTTTAAGTTTATATTCTAAGGATCTTATACTCATAATCAGTTTTTACAACCGGGTAAAAATGCAAAGACGTCGTAATACGAATGAACGTTTAATCTTTTTCGTTTGGAAATGCCACTAAAAAAATGAAGTAAGGTTGAAAAAATGTGTACATTAGTTTGCAAAACGTGTAATTTCTAGTCGAAGAGCTCGTTTAAATTTCTTCTGTATAGTGAGCAATGTCCGAATAATTATGTTGGAAGTTTTTCTTGTCGCAAAATAAAGGCTATTCAAAAGATACCAAAGTTTATTCGCTGTGTTATTTTGAGTTAAAATTAATGTGTTTTATTCATGTGAATTTCAGATTTTTTTTATAATGTTTATTTTTGGTTGTGCAAAGTTCCATGACCCAAAAAGCTTGGAAGTGAAGTTGTGTTATTATTTTTATTTAATGAAACGCACATAATAAAACTAACACTTTTTAAAGTTTGATAATAACACATTTCTGCAAAAATCATGTTGGCAAAATTCAATTTGATAATTTTTTTAGCTGATACACATGTTTTTGGTGAGCTGAAACCGAAAATGAAGCCAGTTTTTCTCTATCACGTATAATTTTTTGTCAATATAAAGTTTCAACCGACACAATTTCTTCATTTTCGGTAGTTTCTAGTATATTTTTAGCATGTTTCCACAATTATAATTAATTATGGAAACATACTATAAAAATTACTATTATATTGGTGGAAGAGTAATGGAAGAAATTGTATAGGCAGGCACGCTGTATTAAAAAATTCTATATGTGATAGAGAAAAACTGGTTTCGGTTTCGGTTTCAGCACACCAAAAAACCTACCAGACAAATTTATCAAATCAAAATTTTAGATGTAGACCTTGTATTTACAACAAGATATCGTAAAGTCTTAATCAGGATGAAGTTGGGTGAGTGTAACTACCGGATAAATATAACCTTGCCCTATAACTTAACTGAAAAGCTGAATTTGGAGCTAATAGTCATCATATCTGTTTATTTGAACTTTTTTGTTATATTTTGCCTTAGATAAATAAATAAAATATTAAACAGTAATAGTTTTAGAGGTTTTAAAAATTGAAAACATTTCTCTCTCCGAAAGAGAGCCCCCCCCCCCTTCCCCCTCACTCAAAATTCGAAGTTTTGCTGTGAATTAAACGCCACAGTTTTTGGCATGGAAGGAAAGTAAGTTTCGTATATAGAGTTTGGACATAACTTCAGATATTTCAAGCTCTTAAGAATTTTGGTTTGTCACCCGTGGTTACACTTACACCAAGAATTTTGTAAATAGAGGAAGTGTAACCAGAGTATTTACACTTGCCTCAAACACTTAGACTGCATCACTTATTATTATTAGTAGTAGTATTATTTTTCAGTTTACGTTTTTCAGCTCTGTCTTTTAACTTTCAATGAAACCTAATATTCAAAATTTTTGGTTTTTTATTGGAGTATTAAAAAAAAATTAGGATGTGAAATATCAGTTAGAGACGTACGGAAAAGTTTGTAACTTTAGGAATTGAGATATTTTTAAAATACAAAATATCCCAGATTCATGAAGGTTTTTACTATATGGAATCTTGACCTGCATATCCCATAATGTGCAGTATATGGGTTATATGGATGTAATAGGCGGAATTTATACTTTCCTTAAAGTATGGAGCAAGTTGAACCACGAAACATAAAATTTTCATCATTTTTTCTTTGAATAGCGCATTGATAAATTATAAAAAGATGATATTTTTTAAAAGCCAATTAGTTCTAGTTTATGCCTAAAATTTTTCATTAGTGTGAGCATGCAAGAAATTAAACATAATCAAGATATAAATTTAAATTTTATTTGTTAATATGAAGATTTTTTTACATGGTCACCATCCAATGTTGTACATTTATTTCTTGACCTTTCGAATGCCATTAATGTTGAACAGGATGGATGTGTATTACTCCAATCTACGGCTTTCTGAAACCAGACAAATAAACACTGATAGTTGTAATTTACATTATATATATATAAGGATCCATTAACATGCCGAACAAATTTTTTCAAGATATCTCGGTTAAATCTTGCAATAATTAAAACTTTATTATAAATCCTCATTTTGGATGTGGGGATGTGGCGAATGCGTTCTACGGCTTCCTGAAATCAAATAAATTAACATTAATGGTTGTTATGTAGAACATTATGCACATAAGGCTAAATTAATATGCAGAATATTTTTCCCATGTAATCTTGATTATTTTTTAGAAAGAATTAAAACTTTACTGTACCTTTATGTAATTTTTTTTTCACGTTATACAGTAGCCGCCGCTTTATAAAATCACGTTTGTTTTCATCAAAATGATTTTATTAAGCGGCTGATTTTAATATCCGGTGAACATGCCCGAACTCAACAAAAGAGTATTTATTACCTAAATATGGAAATAAATTCTTTTTCGCTCTTCCCTCTATCAACTAGCCATCTATAGAAATGGAGTTTTTGCTACATATCATTAATATAAAATTTTCAGCTTTTAAGGACAAAATTACGTAAAAGATGGAAATTTTCTTTGACCTGACATTCTTGTACCTTTCTAGAAGTGCTGCGTTGATGATTTCTGCTCTCCGTATTCCTTTTCGCTTGCGATTTACTCTTCGGTTTGGTACAATTTAAGCACTAATATCATCTTTATTATTGTGTTCACATGAAGCAAACTGAGATATTTCAAGTTTCGATGTCGCCATTCTTTGACTATCCATTTGAAGAAAACTATCATACTTTACAAAAATTTTACGCTTTACCTTCAAAATAAAATCATAACTACGACACATGGTGGGAGTGGTTTTTTTTTTTTTTTTTTTTTTTTTTTTTTAGCATAAAATTTTCGACAAAGACGAGTAATAATGTAATGGCTTGCTATGTTTTGTTTCTCTTCTTTTCAAAAATCCGGTGAGAAAATATAATTTGTTGTTTAGCTTACATACATGGTTATGTTTACTGTTAAAGAGATTTTTTTTTTTTTAGTTTATTAACCGGCGATGCTGATTTTATTAAGCGGCGGTTTGTATAGATTTGATTCCGGACCCAGCTATTTGATCAGATTAAGCGGCTGATTTTATTAACCAGTGATTTTATAAAGCGGCGGCTACTGTATATATATATATATATAACAGAATTCAAAATGAGTTTCCAATCATAGTAAAAATAAATAAATAAATAATGTTTGATTTGATTTATTTCTGTATCAAAAATATAGAACAATTTATGCATTTAATTTTGACTTAATTTTAATAACTAAATCTTACTATTAAAAAAATATACACACACATTAATTTAAATTTAGTGCAATGAATGGTAGAGTCAAAGAATGGTATGTCGGGTATTATAAATGTGCCACTTGATTTAATTATTTGTACGTATCTGTCTCTTTTTTACTTTCATTACCCGACTACCGTAGATAATGGGGGTATTGTATTCGGTGAAAAATTTCGGTATTGAGTTTTCACCTGATTTACATGTTTTAAGATCTCATGAGTCAAAAAAATAGTTTTAGCAATTGGTCAGTGTGTATGTGTGTATGTGCGAATATGTGTGTGTGTGTATGTGGGGAATCTTCTGACTATCATATCTCCTAAATTAATAACGATAGAACGACGAAACTTTAGAACAGAGACAGGTCTGGTGTACAGATGATTTTTCTAACTTTTGGTGAAAATTGGAAAAACAGAAGTGGGACAGTAAATTCGTATCTCAAAAACGGCTTTAAAGATTTTCTTCAAAGTTGCTATATAAACACCCTAATTAGATATTTTTAGTATGTATTAGTTGGCTAGTTCAGGAAGATTGATAGGCGTTTTGCATAAGTAGGTCAATTTCAGGTTTCGAAAATGCGTTCCTTTAAAAACGACTGTACAAATTTTTTTCAGGCTCGTGATATTAGCTCCCTTTTAGATATTTATTCGTATGTAATTGTAGTTTTCCAATCAATAAATGAATTTGCTAAGTTTGGGTAAAAATCGGAAATGGGATCGAAATTCGGTATCGCAAAAACAGCTCTAACGGTTTTCTTGAAAATTACTACAAAAAACCTGTTATTTGACGTGATGTGAAGATAATAATAAATACTCGTTCTTTCATTCACAAACCAAAACTATATTAAACATACACACATTTGATATGCGTTAAAGACAAAAGTTGTGCTGAAACATTGCGACTGAATATTTAACATAAACAATATAATGCGAAAATAATAATGTGAAGTAATTATTGCGAATAATGCGAAAGATAGCATGCAAGCTACCGTGCGGATGAAAAAGAATAAACTGTTCTTTTCGGTTTCTGTTCGAGTAGAGTTGAGATGTTCGTACCTGTTGAACAGAAAAAAGTAAAGTTGAGATGAAAACAGTTAAATCGAAAGTGTCATTGAGTGCGGAGTTCGATTATGTTAAGAATCGAACATGACTGGATGGTGGAAATCGAACATGACTCCCACCCTATCAGGGCGCTAGTCCTGATATAAAGGGAGAACAGCAATTTTGTTAACAGTTCTTTTAACAACAGAGTCTTTAGTTTTTATAGACACCACTCTTACCAGTCCGTCGGTACCGGTGTGAACCTTTGTAATTCGACCAATTGGCCAGGATAAAGGTGAGCAGCTGTGGTCTATGATAATCACTAATTCTCCTTCCTTGATATTTGATGCAGGATGTTGCCACTTATTCCTTAATTTTAAGGAGCTGAGATACTCCTTTTTCCAAGCTCTAGAAATATCTCGTCTCATTTTTTGTACCATTTGCCATGGGTTCTTGAGATTCCTGCTACAGGATAATGGTTCATCTGCAGGTGAAAGCATGACATCACCTGTAAGAAAATGTGATGGGGTGAGAACATTAATAGAGTATGTATCAGAATCAGTACTTGTAAAGAGGGGACGTGAATTTAATAGGGATTCGATTTGTGTTAATAAAGTGCTCAGTTCTTCAAATGTCAACCGTGTATCACCGATTACTCGTTTAATGTGAAATTTACAGGATCGTACTGCAGCTTCCCAAATTCCTCCGAAATGAGGTGATGCGGGAGGAATAAAATGCCACTCTATTGCGGCTTGTGTCAAATAATGTGCTAGGCATTCATTTCTTGGTAAAGACAATATTTGTTTTATTTCATCGAGTTTCCTTTTAGCACCAACAAAGTTGGTTGCGTTATCGCTGTAAATATGACTAGGCGAACCACGTCTAGCACTGAAACGTCGTAAGGCAGCTATAAATGCGTCAGTCGTCAAATCGCTGACAGCTTCGATGTGTACTGCTTTTGTAGCAAGGCAAATGAATAAAGCTATGTATCCTTTTGCTGTTTTAGAGCCACGACCCTTGTTAAATTTTATATACATTGGACCAGCATAGTCCACACCACATGCAAAGAAAGGTCGTTCGAGATTTACTCGATGTGGTGGTAAGTTTCCCATGAGCTGGGGTGTAGAAGTAGCTTTGAAACGGAAGCATTTCACGCATTTATTAACAAGCTTATTGATTAATCTTTTTCCACCAATGATCCAATATGCCTGTTTTATAATGTGGGATAACAATGCTGGTCCTGCATGAAAGTGTGCAATATGTTTCTCTTGTATAATAAGGTCGCTCAATTTGTGTTTAGCAGGCAATATTACCGGATGCTTTTCGTTAAATGATAACTGAGCATTTTGTAAGCGACCTCCCACCCGTAACAGACCGTTCTGGTCAATGAATGGGTGTAGAGAGTGTAAATGACTTTTTCTAGACAAAATATTTTGATTCTTGATGTGTCTTAAGTCTTCGTGAAAGTGTTTATTTTGTACCCATCGAATGATGTTCTCTTCGGCGTGTTTAGTTTCCCTACATGTGAGAGGGGAACAAGAATCATTTGTTGAGACATGAACTTTACTTGCTGATTTGCAGTTATTTATGAATCTTATGCAATATGCCGGATTGCGTTTGATTTTAAAAAATGAAGAAAATTTATTGAATAGATGATCATAAAGATCATTAGATGTATCAATATGGTAAGACAAAATGGGATCAGCTTTCTTTTCAGCCGAAATTTGATCCTCGATTTCCTTGGACTTAGGTGCGTCATTTGGCCAATGTGTAGGATCCAAAAGTAGCCAACTTGGGCCATTCCACCACAAGTTGCATTCAGGTAAACTTTTAGGATCGATGCCCCGAGAAGCGATATCAGCGGGGTTTTCTTTAGATGGAACGTGTCTCCAATGTTTTGTGGGAAGAACATCTAATATTTGTGAAGTTCTATTTGTAACAAAAGTTTTCCACTTACCTGGATGTGCGGATAACCAAGAAAGAACAACTGTTGAATCTGTCCATGCGTAAATGTCAAAATTATAATTTTCTAATATTTTTATGACTGAAGAAAATAACTTAGATAATAAATGAGCACCACAAAGTTCCAATTTGGGAACGGAAATTTGCTTGATAGGAGCTACTTTAGTTTTGGCAACTAAGAGTGAGACTTTTGATTTGTTATCATGAGTCTGTCGACAATAGATTGCAGCGGCGTAAGCATGCGTTGACGCATCGCTGAAACCATGTAATTCAAATGTACTATCGGATGAAAGCGTGACGCATCTAGCAACAGAAAATTGGCTAATTTTATTGAATGTATTCTCATATTTAATGAGCTCCTCTTCAAATTGTTGAGGAATAGGAGAATCCCAGTCTCCTTTTGTTAACCATAGCTTTTGATAAAATATTTTTAACACTACTGTGCAAGGTGAAATTAACCCTAGAGGATCAAAAATGCGTGCGGATTCAGACAAAATGCGTCTTTTTGTTAGTGGTGGTTTGAGAGTAAGTGCGGTTTTGAAAATAAATGTACCTGCTAAAGAGTTCCAGTAAAGCCCTAGAACTTTAGAACTTTCATTGTTGTTTCGTATTATTTTAAAGTCTGTATCTGTGATGCAATTTTCTCGAAATTCCGTAAGGAATTCATTCGAATTGGAATTCCACTTTCTCAAATGAAACCCATGTTCTTCCAAAACATTAGCAGTTTCCTTAGCAATTGATATTGCGCTATTAACTGAGTTTGAACCAGATATCAAGTCATCCATATATACATCTTTTAACAAAGTGCGCGAGACGTGTGTATTTTGATTATAATCTAGAGCGATTTGCTTAATGCACCTAGTGGCCAAAAAGGATGCTGGAGCAAGGCCATATGTAACTGTCTTCAATTTATATTCCTTTATTTCCTCTTTAGGGTTGTATCTCCAAAGGATTTTTTGATAATTTTGATCGTCCTCAGAAATTAAAACCTGGCGGTACATTTTCTCCACGTCTGCAGAAAAAACTATCTCCGGTAATCGAAAATTAAGTAAGATCTCAAAAATGTCTCGTTGTAATTTAGGGCCAACACCTAAAACTGAATTTAATGATTTACCATCAGAAGTTTTACAGGAACCGTCAAAAACGACTCTTAATTTAGTGGTAGTGCTAGAAGGTTTAATAACTGCGTGATGAGGTAGGAAATATTGTTCCCTTTGAGAAATATTTAGTGAATTCTGAGTACTTACCTCCATGTGTCCTAATTGTTCGTATTCATATAAAAAATCTTTATATTGTTGTTCGAATTCCGGATTTTCAGAAAATTTCCTCTCCATTGCATGTAATCGGGAAAGTGCAGCGGGCTTTGTATTATATAATTCCGATTTACATTTATAAAATGGTAGTTTTACCACAAAACGGCCTTCTGTATTAATTGAATAATTTTCCTGAAAATGTGACTCCACAAACTGTTCCTCGGGTGAAAGTAACTTCTCACTTGGATTAAAAACTTCTTCTAATTCCCAAAAACGTTTTAACTCAGTATCAATATTAGTTTCGTAAATATGTAAATTTGAAATCGAATTAGATTTTGTCTGAGATTCAGGTAATTTTCCGGATACGAGAAAACCAAAAATTGAATTTTGAGCAATTAAACCATTCTCAGTACAAATTGTTTGACCAGGAAGTAAAATAGAAAAAAAATAATCAGAAGCCCAAAATCATATCAATTTTACTTGGAATTTCAAATTTGGGATCGGCCAGTTGCATATTTTTTAAATGCGAAAAATGTTCCTTGTTTATTTTCTCTGATGGCAATGGAGCTGTTAATTTATCTAATATAAAAACTCGCATGGATAACTTGACATCGGAATCGTGAATGGAAATTAAATTAATGTCTGTATAACCTTTAGTTATTGCAATCTTTGAATTTGCCAACCCTTTGACGGGAAATCTTGCATTTTTTCTCTCATAACCTAAAATACTTATACATGATTCAGTGATAAAAGAACTTTCAGAGCCCGAATCGCATAAAATTTTTAGCACGTGTCTCTGACCCATTGAATCATAAATATAAGCGCTAGCTGTAGGAAGTAAAGCGAAAGATGTTTGTATAGAATGGTTATGAGTACTTGTTTGCAATTGAGATATGCCAGATGACTCTGTATGATTCTCAGAATTTTCAAAATTATTACCAGCAGATGAAGCCGAAGCTGTATAAGTTTTCAAATTATTATCGCATATACTAGAATGATGTTTTGCATTACAAAAATGACAGGTATAAGTGGAATTACATTGAGCGATAGAGTGTTTATTAGATAAACAATTGCTGCATAATGAGTTCTTTCTAACAAATTGTTTTCTATCCTTAACAGGAAGTTCTTTAAATTTAAAGCATTTGAACAAGAAATGATTATTGTTTTTACATAAAATGCATTTGTAATTAACGTTAGAATGAAACTTAGATAACTTAAATTGTTTATCCTTATTTTGTTTATACTCATTCTCTTTACTCTCATTTTCATTGCATAATTCCATAGATGCACATTTATCATTAATAAATTGTAAAAAGATCTCTAAAGTAGGAAAATCAATTTTTGTGGAATATTGTGCCCATTCTTCATGTGATTTATGGTCAAGTTTTTGTAATAAAATATAAATTAACCATACATCTCTTTCAGTAGCTTTAGTGTCAATAGTCTTTAATCCCCTAATTACTTCATCCGAAGTATCTGCTTTCTTACGTAAGTTATATGCAGTAGCATGACTTACAGTTGGTTGATCCATAAAGGTTTTAATAAGTGCAGAAATAATTTGTTTTTTCTTATCATACCTAGTAAGTAATTTTTCCCAGGCTTCTAGATAACTATTCTCAGATATTGGAATGTGTTTAATAATAGAAGCCGGTTCATCTTTTAATAAACCCTTTAGGTATTGGAATTTTTGTACATTACATAAATTAACATTGTCGTGAACTAATGATATATACAAATCCTTAAAAGACATCCAATCTTTATAATTACCGCTAAACGGGCAAATATTTAATTTTGGTAAACGAAAATTACTAGATATAGCATTTGTATTAATGGTAGGATTTTGAAAATTTAAAACATTAGATTGCATGTTCACAGATAAATTTTCAAGTTTTTGTTGAAGCTTGGCTTTGGTTTCATAATATTTTATCTCGAATTCTTCTATTTCTGAAATTTCATCAGGTAATTCAGAATCGGCTTTATCAAAATCAGAATAAATAATTTCAATCTTTTCAAGTTTATTTAAGAGATCATGTTTTTGAAAAATTTGATTTTCATTATTTATGAAATTCATAATTCTAGTAAGCGCAGATTTCGCTCTGCCTCGATAATGTTTTGCTATTTTTTCAGCTTCTTCTAAAGCGACAGTTTCATTACTGTCATCGTCATTGTTCTTTTTGTTTGACATTACTACGTAATGGAGTAATGCGAAAAAGCAAAGTCAAACTTGTAAAATAGGAAAATAAGTACTTATCTGTTTTATTCCTTAATAGCTGCGCTTGGATATCCAAATTTGTAAGCTAGCCAAAATTCACACAGAACATCTCGCCGGTGCCTCCAAAAAATGTTATTTGACGTGATGTGAAGATAATAATAAATACTCGTTCTTTCATTCACAAACCAAAACTATATTAAACATACAATACACACATTTGATATGCGTTAAAGACATAAGTTGTGCTGAAACATTGCGACTGAATATTTAACATAAACAATATAATGCGAAAATAATAATGTGAAGTAATTATTGCGAATAATGCGAAAGATAGCATGCAAGCTACCGTGCGGATGAAAAAGAATAAACTGTTCTTTTCGGTTTCTGTTCGAGTAGAGTTGAGATGTTCGTACCTGTTGAACAGAAAAAAGTAAAGTTGAGATGAAAACAGTTAAATCGAAAGTGTCATTGAGTGCGGAGTTCGATTATGTTAAGAATCGAATATGACTGGATGGTGGAAATCGAACAAAACCCTTTTTAGATATCCTTTTCTATGTATTCATTGCTTATTACAGGAAAATTGACAGTCACATCCTTGTTCGGTAGGTTAGTTTTAGATCTCGAAAATGGATGTTTCATAAAAAAGCTCTACCGATTATATTTTACTTTTTAATTATTATTATTATTATTATTATTATTATTATTATTATTATTTAAACCAGCTATGCAAACTCTGTTCTGTGTGTCTTTAGACATGTTTCTGTTTTCTCTTACAGAAAAATTGTTAGGTGTATGATTTGCTAGGTCAATTTTATGTCTTCTGACCATATTATCTCCAAAAAATGTATAAAATACGTGTAATAGTGGGTAATGAAAACCATGTGTTTGTTACACACCAGATTTTTTTTCGTTTTCTTTTGATATTTTTAAATTATCATACAAAAGTATTAATTAAATACCAATTGAAATTTTATAAAAATGATGTAATTTACTTTAATTATTTATAAATTTACCTGTTTCATTAATTTTGTTTGACTTTAAATAAATATTACCCAGCAGCATCGCAGTTTTAAATTGCTACCTTTATTAGTACAACAGGAATATTTCTTTTAGAGAGCGATTCTTCGTTGCCACCATTTATTGTATTACGCCTTAATTTTTCTTTTTTCTTTCTTTTTTTTTTAGATGATATTTAATTTAGAAAATAAAATATGTGTTTGGAGAATGAAATATAATGATACTGAATAATTCAATTTAATTTAATTTATAGATATGTCAATGATATAGGAAAAACTACTCTAGCCATTCTAATAATAAACAGAACGGAAAACGGATATTATTTTACCTGAAGATATTTTGTGTATATTTAGACCAATTAAAAAATGTTTTTTTTCTTTTTACTGTCTCTCATTAAGGTAAAAAATATTTAAAATAAAATTGAGAAAAATTTTGCTAAAGCAATGAAAATCTTCGATTTCTTGGCGAATTTTGAAATTTGGCACCGAAGTAGCTTGGATGTTTTTCGCCATGATATTTACTTACACAATTACGATACCCATTTTAATTCATCGCCAAAATAGCATAAAAATTTAAAAATCCGCAAGGGGAAAGTCCTGCATTAGCTCTAACTAAAACATTTTACCAAATGAATATAGAATCCATTGTTAAAGACCGCAATGCAGTTACCGCATGTCTTTATATGGAAAAATAGACAAAAAAAAAAAAAATGGTCCTGTCGCACTAAATTAAATACTGTTTTCTGCAGAATTTTACATCTATTATTAAGAAAAAAAAATGGCTTAGGATTTTTTTTTTTTTTTTTTTTTTTTTTTTTTTTTTCTGTTTACTCTTAGGCATAAGAAAAATGAGAGAAAAATCCTTGCCTAAAATTCCCCTGTAATTTTTTCTCAAATACGTAATTTTCCTAAATTTAATGTAATTATCTTCAAGTGAGTTAAAAAATATTAAAATAAAAATATATAAATCGTTTTTATTGAGGTCAATTATTGGCATGGACCTATGACTATAACTTTCATTATATTTCATTACATTTCGTTATATTTCAGGTCTGTGGTTATTGGTTATAAATTATTTATTTTAAAGTAATGTCAAATAAAAGAGAGAAATTTTATTCCATATAGTGTATAAAATTACAAACGAAACAAAATTGTATATTGGAAGAAATAAGTCTATAGCACTAATAATTATTCTTATTAGCATAACTCAAAAACTAATGATGTTTGAGTAATTGATTTTTCTTTTCATTTACACAAATTCTAAATTCAAATCCTTGTGGATGAAATAAATGTTAATAAAATAACATAATTCTCTTTGATTTATATGTAAAAGAACTTTTTCATCTAATGTTTTATAAAGAACTTTGAACCCATTTGTTTAGTATTTCTCAGAGAAAATATGTAAATCAAAATAAAATAAAAATCGAAATTGGAAGTTTTCTTACAATACGCTGCTACACCCAAAGCGTTGAACCTTTTACTTGGTGCAGTGCCAAGTAAAATAATCCCCCATATCTGGCCACATTGTAAAACCACTTATTCACTATAATAACAAATATTTCCGGCATCAAAGGGCCTTTTATTTTGAAAGCTATTTAGTAAATTTTGAAAAGCTACTTATTTCTGAAATTTTTTTTTTTTTTTTTTTCGCCTAGGTAAATAAAAGTAAGTTAGAAGTTTACTGAATTCTTGTTAACTCTTTAAGTCACACTATATTTCCATAAAAATTCTTAATATATGAAAAAATATTTCTAATTTTTAAAAAATAGATTTTATTTTAAGCATAAAATGGTAAAAATCTATTAATAAAAATTAATCATAGTCTCTATGTTTGTTTAAAAGTAAACCTTTAAGAATAATTTGGTGTGGCACTCACACGGCTTTTTCTTATCATGCATTTCAATACTATAAAAACAGGTTGCAGATTAAGAAGTAAGATAACAAGTACTGTGTACAAATATATTCATCAAAAAAGAAGTTTTGCTTTTTTGGAGGTAGCCCTGTATATTTATAAATTATTTTCACACCTATTTGCGTACTTATATTCATTATTATATAAAAAACCTATACTGCAGTATGAAATGCCCTTACATCAATTTTCATGTATAATTCCAATATATCCACATTCTTTTGAGTAGCCCTGGAAACGAATAGTAACGATTTTCACATCGTATTCGGCACGAATAATGTTTTTCTGCATTAAATAAATAAATGCATAGATAAATAGATGAATAAAAACGTTCATTTGGTTTTATTTAGTGCAGGCTATTAATGTTAAGCTACATGTATCGTAAATTTTGCCCATAGACGTAATGTATTTAATTTCTCTTGGATGCCCCTGTACACGTACTATTTTCTTGATCTTACCGTTTGGTGTAATATCCCTGTATGATACGGATTTACAATTTCCTGATATTATTTGTTCTTGAGATATGCTTATAAAAGACTCGCAGATAGAAGACCAACCTCTAAAAACATGTTTTGGTGGTTCAGAGGATCTCAAAACGTGTAAATATAACAAAAACTCAATTTCGAAAAATTGATTCTAAAACAATATTTTCTTTTCCATGTATGGGCAAGAGAAAGTAAAAAAGAATAAGAAGATATTTAAAATTTTCCTTTTAGGATTTTTTAAATGTTAGAGAGCGACAGAAATTATTAGTTTTCATTATAACACGTAATAATAAGGTGCGAAATGTAAGATAGTAATTGAATATGAAATTCAACTTTCTTGAGGTAAAATGGCGAACTATAAAATTCTTTAATATAAACTAATATAGATGTATCATTTCTATCTTCTGAAGATAGAGACAATAAAATAAAAAAATTATTTAAGACTTTCCATAATATACAGCACATCTTCCTCCTAGATCTTCTTCAATATGTCTTGGAGTGAACAACACACGTTATCCCCAGGACATCTCGAAAGTGTGTAATAAGAATTAAAAATAAAAATTATTAAATTGAATTCAATGTAAAATGTTGGTTACAATTCTACTTCCATTATCCAACTTGCAGGTAATGGAAGTATTATATTCGGTCCAGATTTTCGATATCGAGCTCTTACTTAATTACACGTTTTAAATTTTTCTGAGTCAAAAAAAAAAAAAAAAAAAAAAAAAGAAGAAGGGGAGGGGGGAAGATTTTTTTATTTTATTATTATTATTATTATTGGTTAAGGCTTGTGTATATGTATAAGTTTGTTATGTGTATGGTGGGAGAAATGTCTGACTATCATATCTAAAGCGAACATTAAATATATATATATATATATATATATATATATAACAAACGAAGCATTCTAATTATTAAGACAGATTAGGTGTACAGATGCCAACTTTTGATTGAAATAATAATAATAATAATAAAAACGGAAGTGAGATATTGAAAACCAGAAGTTGAATCCGTAAATCTGTATCTCAAAAACCGGTATAGTGATTTTCTTAAAAATTGAGATATGAATCCCCTTTTTTTAATGCCTTTTCGTATATATTAGTTGATTACTTCAGGAAAATTGATAGGTTACCTGATTAAGCAGACCATTTTAATGTCTGGCAAGTGGATGTTTTAAAAAACGGTGCTACGGATATTCTTACAGCTTGCCATATTAACCTCCATTAAAGTGGCCTTTCGAGTACATGTGAAATGTAACAGAGTAATTTGGAATAGAAAAATCAGCTGAAAAATTAATTTACAATATGATATATATATAGTTACGCTCATCAGTGCCTGACTCTGTAACGCTTTACGCTTAAGAGATTTCCTTGGACTCTGCCTGTTTGTGAGCGCAAGTTGCCACCTAACTTTCATACTTTAGTTAATTAAAAAAAATCTAATTGTCCGATCGATAAGCTGTTTAATCCGACGGATTCAGAAAAATCGCCTCTTTCATTTAGTACCTTATTTGTAACGAATTTTTGATTAGATTTTTTAAAATTAATTAAAATATGAAAATAACAGCTTTAAAATAGATATTTAAATTTTTAATTGTTGCCATTTTTTTTTTTCAGCATATGAAATGAAATATGTTTTCACGTGAAAAAAAAAAAAAAAATATATATATATATATATATATATACATATATAACATTAAATTTGCTCATGCATATGAAAAAATGACGCCTGTAAAATAATAATAATAATTTTAAATTTTAAAGGTAACGATGAGATAAAGAAAGTGCGAAATTTTCTCAGGGACTTGCTAGCAAATGAATTATTTGAAGTGAGAAATAAATAAAATGAAATGATCATTTTTCAACGGGTGCCTTAGTCGCCCTACAACTAACTAGTCAGCATATATAGTCACTGACTGACTCTGTCACGCTTTAAAAAAGGCTAAGAGATTTCTTTGGACTCTGTCTGTGTGTGAACACAAGATGCCACCTAATTTTCATACTTTAGGTAATTTTAAAAAATCTAATTGTCCGATCGATAAGCTGTTTAATCCGACGGATTCAGAAAAATTGCTCTTTTCATTTGGTACCTTATTTGTAACAAATTTTTGATTAAGTTTTTTTTACTTTCCGAACACTATAGTGAGGAAAGTATTGTAATCATGTCAAAAATCCGAATTCGAGATTTTGATGTTTCTATACGTTTTGAGGTCCCCTGAGTCCGTTTTCACTATTTTTACGATGATGTATGTATGTGTGTGTGTATGTGTGTATGTGTGTATGTCTGTGGGTGAACACGCTAGCGTCTAAACGCTTCATTCGATTAACCTGAAAATTGGTACGCATATTGTAAGTCACCATAGTACGAACCCTATAGATTTTGGTGAATCTAGCACTTATAGTTTTTTTACAGGGACACAAAGAAAAATTCTTTATCATTATGGCCTATGGGAGCAAAATCTTAAAAGTGCGATAGCATCTAAACGCCTTATTCAATTGAGCAAATATTTTATACACATATTATAGATCACAAATACTCAATCTGTATAGATTTTGGTGAATCTAGCACTTATAGTTTTTTTACAGGGACACAAAGAAAAATTCTTTATCATTATGGCCTATGGGAGCAAAATCTTAAAAGTGCGATAGCATTTAAACGCCTTATTCAATTGAGCAAAAATTTTATACACATATTATAGATCACAAATACTCAATCTGTATAGATTTTGGAGAATCTAGCACTTATAGTTTTTTTACAGGGACACAAAGAAAAATTCTTTATCATTATGCCTATGGGGCCAAATTTTTAAAAATGTGATAGTGTCTAAACGCCTTATTAATCCGAGCAAAAAAATTGTACACATGTTATAGATCACAGTTGAACTAACTGTATAGATTTTGGTGAATCTAGCACTTACAGTTTTTTTACAGGGACACAAAGAAAAATTCTTTATCATTATGGCCTATGGGACTAAATTTTTAAAAGTACGATAGCATCTAAACGCCTTATTGAATTCAGCTGAAAATTTATATGAGTATTATAAATCACTGTTGCACTAACTATAAGCATTTTGGTGAATCTAACATTTATAGGTTTTTACAGGGACACAACGAAAATTTCTTTGTCATTATGATCTATGGGCTCAAAGTTCAGTAGCGTTAAATAAAACAACGTGTAATAGATGGAGAAAAATACTCAAACACTCTATTATGGTTTTCTCTCTTTTGTTTGTTTAACAACTACTCTTTCTTTACTTTATCTACAAAACTGTTAATTACTCAATGTTCGGAAAGTCGAGTGGAGTCACTCCAGATTTTTTTTTATTATTATTAATTATAATATGAAAATAGACATAGCTTTAAAATAGACATTTAAATTTTTAATTGCTGTCAATTTTTTAATTTTTGTTTTTTCAGCATAAAATTTTAAAAGTAACGTAGAGATAAATAAAGTGCGAAAATTTCGCACGGGCTTGCAAGCAAATGAATTATTTGAAGTGAGAAATAAATAAAATGAAATGATCATTTTTCAACGGGTGCCTTAGTCGCCCTACAACTAACTAGTTCTTTTAATATAAATAATTATTTTCAAAATAAAGAAATGTAAGAAAAAAATCGCGTGTGGTCAAATATGAATTTCACTATATTTACTATATGTACAACAATTTCATAGATTTTTTCGCTTATTTTTGTATTTTTTATGTAATCACAAATAAATATGACATTTAGTAAAACACCCAATGGTTTCTAAACTCTTCATAATTGAGCTGAATTGAGAAAAGTCAAACGTGCTGATCTTTTTGACATGTAAAGAGAAACACCCACTTTTATAAAGAATAACAAGAAGAAGATCTAAACATAAGATTGAGTGATATTAAAGTAATTTTATTCATGATGATACGCCCTGATATTTCACGCTTTTTCACCTAAAATATTAATAGTCTTTTCTGCATAATTGCATTAAAAATGAAATTAGAAAACGACGCGACTGTGGGAAGTATTTTCTTTTCGTTTCTTTTCTCTTTCTTTTCTTTTCAATTTCCTTTCTTTTTACTGCAAGTTTCTTTTATTCCCTAGTTTGATATCAAAATTTAGCAAATGTCTTGATGTTGCAAAAGCTGCATAATTATTTAAAGGATTCCAAAGGTATTTTTTTTTTCTCGATATTTTTATAATTCAAAGTCGTTATTTAATTCAAAATTTTATAAAAACTAGGTCACATAATAATTCAAGACCACTTGAATGTATATTTTTGATTATTATATTTTCGCGTAAGAATAAACCAATAATACATTTAATAAAGAACATTTTTATGTTTGATTGAATAAAAAACGTCATTTTTACTTTCTATTACCTACAGGGTCGAGAAAGTATTGTTTTAGGGTCAAATTTTCGAACGTGAGTTTTTGTTATATTTACATGTTATGAGGCCCCTGAATACGAAAATCATGTTTTTAGCGAATGGTCTGTGTGTCTGTCTGTGTGTCTCTGTGTGTGTTATCAGCAAATCTCAATAACAAATAGTAGCAGAAATTCCAAACTCGATATGCTAAATCTATATCATATAGGGATGCTACACTAAGCTTTTCGTTGAGATGAAGCAAATGGTTCGTGCACAGAGACACTCAAAAGCATTCAAATACATTACGTCTATGGGGGAAATTGCAGGTAAGTAGAGTTTAACATTTATAGACTGCACTAAACAAAATGAAACGAATATATATTTTTTGTAATAGAGTTAGTCAACTGGGAAATTTTTTTTGTGTATGTAGGAGCCTCGTCTCCACCCCTGTAGGGCAGTAAATTTTCATGATGGGTATCTTTCAAAAGAGCTCGCCAGTGCCTTTAAAATGAATGGTTGAATCATCGATCTGCGATAATTTAATAAAGTTATGGATTTTTTTCGTTAAAAAAAAATTCTTTTTTAATGTAATATTCAGAATAAATTCAACTTTTTTTTTTTTTTATATTTAGTGTTATACTACATCTCTAATATGGAAATCGTTTGCATTATCATGAAAGATAATAATTTTAAATAATAATTTTAATAAATTATTTTTACTGAGTGAATTTGTATAGGAAAATATAGAAGAAAGTCGTGTGGTGGCCACAACACACTAGTTATTTGTTGTTAATGGATGTGCTTTACTAATAATATTTTACCATTTCCAGGTAAGCTGTTCGGGAATTGAAAAAAATTCCCCATAGAGATATGATAAATAATGTATGTTTTAAGCTAAATATTCATCGCTTGTTTTTTGTATATTTCCGCGTTCTGAGACTTCCTGATTACCGTAGTCGAGTTTTTTAACGTTTGATCTTTGTCTGTGTCTCTTAGAGTAACTTAAAAAACGAATAATTTTAGGAGATCCAATTGTTGTATTTTGAAGTTAATATAAGTTTGTTGCTGGAAAAGTCTGATCAAGATTGATAAGTTTCAGTGAATGTTGCGTGTGAAAATTGTCTGTATAATTTTAAGTAAACTTTTAATTTTAATAACATAATTAAATTTTGCATAAATGTAGGCGCACTAATGAAACGGGGGGTTGAGTACACACAGAACTAATTATCGTATAAAACTCTTCCGAAGCCTAATTTGAATTGTTTAACATAGGTTTAGATAATAGTACTCGCTATCTTACCTCTTAATCTTTAACCTGTATTTATAGTATTAAATTTCAGGGTAAGAGAAAGTCGTGTGAGTGACACACCAGATTATTTTATTATTTAATATATTAATACATTAAACATAACGAAGAGGACTTTTCCTAGTGAAACAAGTTTACTATTACTGAAAAAATCTGGAATGACTCCACTCGACTTTCCGAACATTAAATAATTAACGATTGTTTCAAGAAATTAAAATGAGGGAAGTCGTTAAATGAACAAAATAGAAGATTGTAATAGGATGATTTAGTGTTTTCCCCCAAATGGTATGTTGTTTAATTTAACGCTATTGCTCTTCAAATAATTTGAGACCTAATGATAAAGAATTTTTCGTTGTGTCCCTGTATAAAAGTATAAGTGCTAGATTCACCGTAATCTATACTGCCCGTGGGATGGTAACCTAATACATATATGTAAAATTTCAGCTCAATTACGTCATAATGATAAAAAGAAAAAAAATTCTTCGGGCCTCTGTAGAAAACTATAAGTGCTAGATTAACCCTAAAATGAATAGGGTTCATACTAAGGTGACCTATAACATACGTACGGACTTTTAATTCAATCGATCAAAGTATTTAGACGCTATCGTGTTCTCTCGCACACATACATACATACAGTCGGTAACAAAAGTGTCCGAATACTAGCAAAAATTCCTATGTAAAAAAATACACTTCATACGGTTTTGTTAAATAAATCCTTATCGAATCATGTCCTTACACTGACTAAGTACGGGATTCGACAAGGATTTATTTAACAAAACCGTATGAAGTGTACTTTTTTTACATAGGAATTTTTTGCAAGTGTTCGGACACTTCTGTTTCCGACTGTATATACATATATCACCGTAAAAATAGCGAAAATGAACTTCAGGATTCTTAAAACGTGCACAAACATCAAAATCTTAAAGTCGAATTTTCGCCATGATTACGATTATTTCCTTACATATGTATGTTCGAAAAGTAAAAAGTAGGAGGTTTACCAAAACAGGAAAGCCAACGCCCTCACCATAATTTAAAAATTATAATAGCATGTCTCCGAACCACCCCTATGGGCGAATTTCAGACCGTCACAATTTGCGAGTTGCGTAACTCTAATGCGATGTAAATCCCACCCAACCTCAACCTGGGCCCGAAAAAGGAGTCCCCTTTATGGAAGATAAATTTCTGATGCAAAATCTTCGGATTATTTGATTCAGTCGGCAGCAAATGTATCCGAGCACTAGCAAAAATGCATATAATAAAAAGTACATTTAATACTGTTTTGTTAAATAAATCCTTGTCGAATCATGTTCTTAGACTGACTGATTCGACAACGATTCATTTAACAAAACTGTATTAAGTGTACTTTTTTATATAGGAATTTTCGTTAGTGCTCGGATACTTTTGCTGTCGATTGTATATGGCTTTAAGTTTACAATTATTTTTTTGAGCAAGACGAAAAAAAAAAGATTTTAATACAATATAAACCAAACTAAATTTGTGTAAAGGCAATGATAGTCATCCTTTAGAATTATTTTTTTCTTTGTAGTATTGAAATATACAATTATTTATTTTGCGTGAAATGCTGCAAACCTAAATGAAAATTTAAAAGTTTCTTGAAAATGTATTATCTAATGCACTAGATTTATTTAACAGGGAGCAGCCCCCGCTCATCGCTATTAGAGCGATGTTGAGCGATTCATTTTCGAGACAAAGGGAACTACTCCGAGGTTTATTGAAAAAAAAAAAAAAAATGCAAAGTTTCGCTAGGCTTGTATCCCAAGACCGACAAAGGGCGAGAGAGGTTAAAGTAATAATTGAGAGAAAAGGTCTTGGTTTGAATTAATTCTGGTCGATAAAGTTCATTTAGAGTTCATGAGGTAAACAGCTGAAACATATTAAGATAAGTGCTGTGGTGCAATCACCTGTTGCCGGGTGTGCGCTCCTCGCGACAAGGGGTAACAGGTTACTACCTGTAATTGTTGAATCCATTTCTACAGCAGAGCATGTGCATGATACTCTTGTATACGTTGCTCTAGAGGAGGTCTAGGTTCCTGTCTGAGCCAGTACGCAGTGTTATGATACTCTCCCCGAATCAAAATTTTGTTTTTATTAAAAGGGCTTTTAAGGAAAAAATTTCCACTCAAAAATATTTTATGTTTGTGCGCATCCTTTATTCGTGGGTCTGAGCGGATTAATCCTAAAATTCAAATTTCTTCTGAGTTAGCTCTGCTGTTATGTAGACATTTTAAGTTTAAATAAATATTCTTGCTGATTCTTTTCTTTGCTTTTCTTTATAAATCGTCCACAATTTTAAAAATAGTTAACCAGCATGGTAATAATTGCTGCAAAATTTAATCACAGCCAAATCTGTATGAACACGAACAATTTTCTACAGCAATTACAGTTTTTTTTTTTTTTTTCTGTTGTTTCAAAAGCATCGTGATAATTAAAACACAGCAGCGAAAGCTTTTTTTTTTTTTTTTTTTTTTCGACTTTTTCAACAAGTACAGTCGGTAACAAAAGTATCCGAACACTAGCAAAAATTTCTATATAAAAAAATAGAGTAAGTACTGTTTTAATAAATAAATCCTTGTCGAATCCTGTTCTTAGACTGACTAAGAACATGATTCGACAAGGATTTATTTAACAAAACAGTATTAATTCTACTTTTTTTATATAGGAATTTTTGCCAGTGTTCGGATACTTTTGTTACCGACTGTAGGTTTAAATGTGTAATAATCAAATATTTTAATAAATATATTTGTATTTTAATTTAGTTTCAATAGAAGAAAGTATTGTATTGTAAAAATTTTTAACTTCCGGTTTTCAACGATTTTATACGTTTTAAGTTTCTGAAAGCATTTTGGCGAATTTTTTGAAAATGTCTATTTTGTGAATGATGTGTGTGAAAAAAACTTTTTGGGCAGATCCAGATCAAGAGCTAATGCACAAAATTTCATAAAAATTTATATTCAGTTGCACATTGATGTCAATTCCTTGGCGTTTATCACCCAACAAGTGCCGCTTCGATACTGCAATTTTTGTTATTTAATGAAATGTTTTATCTTTGCTTCACTAGTATATTATTGCATAAGACTTTATGCGTAAGAATGCCATTCTGACAATCTATATTGATTCAATTTGCTTACATATCGACCGACATGTGGCACTATTATGCTGCAATTTTCCCCGTTAACGAGAAAGTGATATCTCAACTTCTGTAGCCTATAAATTCAACAAACTTAATATGTCAGATGACTATTATACAGGTTGAGCAAAAACTTCCTAAATACTTTAAAAATTCATAAAACCCGAAAAAATAACCAAAATAAAAAACGGTTTGCAGGTTTAGCATCGATAAGTCACGGGATTTTTTTTTTTTTTTTCTTTTTTTAAAATAAAGAAAAAAAAAAGTTCAAAAAACAGCCGATAGGGGGCGTTTCGTACATAAGTGAAAGAAAAGATGTGTAAATAACAAAAATAATGGTACCAAATCATTTATTATAGCAATATGTGCATGTGCTCTACATGTCCACCACCACAGGTGATAACACATTGCAGGTGTGTCACAAATCCAGCAACGGCAGAGTGCAGCATGTCCGGCAGTATACATGACAGCTCTCGGCGGATTGCATTTTTCATTTCCAACAGGTTGGATGTACGGGATCGATACACCCATTATTTAAAATATCCCCATAGCCAAAAGTATTCACAATCACCTGTCTCATTTGCATATTTCCAAATAAGTCGTTCATATCAACGCCATCTGTCGGCTATTTTTTGAATTTTTTTTTTCTCATCCTAAAAAAATCCCGTGACCTATCAATGTTAAACCTGCAAATCGTTTTTCATTTCGGTTATTCTTTCGGGTTTTATGAATTTTTAAAGTATTTACGGACCCACCCTGTAGAAATAAATGCTGATCTAATTTGCGTTAATATCGACCGACAGGTTGCGCTGCTCTTACTCATCTTCTGCTATTTTCCATATCGCTATATAGGAATATCTATTTGTTGTACAAATTTCACAAAACTGCATGTATAAAATATTTATTGTAAAAAGCTATGTTGATTAAATTTTTGTACTTTTTAACTTGAAGGAGGTGCTGTTTTATGAAATGCTACTGAAGGATGATTTGTACAGCGTACTAGTTTTTATGTAATCGATTTTAATGAGGGTGTTGTCGTCGTCCAACTTCAATTGAAATATACCAACTGCCCTCGCTAGTCTAAATCCCCCTTTCATTAATTCCCTTGCGAATTTCTATCTTAACACCTCTTTGATCTGAATAGGAAGAACCCAAAAGTTTGCTGGTAGAATTATACCAACTGCCGTAGCTGGAAGTTTTTTGTTAACAAGAAAGTGGATCTTACATTAATTAACAAATAGAAAGGTAATTGCGTGTTATCCGGATGCCAGGGAATAATTGCCAAAGATCGCCAAATTTATATCAATACAAATATAAATGATACTACGGAAAATTTATAATTAATTATTGTTTATATATATATTTTTTATTTTTATAATGTTTGTATTAACGAATTATAATGAAGATTAATTGTGCTTACGGATAATACGTAAGTACAGTCGGTAACAAAAGTGTCCGAACACTAGCAAAAGTTCCTATGTAAAAAAAGTACACTTCATACGGTTTTGTTAAATAAACCCTTGTCGAATCCTGTTCTTAGCCAGTGTAAGAACATGATTCGATAAGGATTTATTTAACAAAACCGTATGAAGTGTACTTTTTTTACATAGGAATTTTTTGCTAGTGTTCGGACACTTTTGTTACTGACTGTACCATAATTTTGTGCACTTTTGAGATTCATGCACATCGAGGTATGGGTATCTAATGATTTTATTTATTTATTTATTTTTTAATACATGAGTGATAATGATTGCTGTGGAACCGAGTTCTGTGCGTTTTCAGATTCATCATAGCAAGGTAGTGGCAGACAGTTTCTTTTTTTTTCTTTTTTTTTCTTTTTTTTTTCTTTTTTTTTTTTTTTTTTAATGCGCAAAGCGTACGTGCATACGTGATAGTGATTGCTGAGGAACCGAGTTTTGTGCGTTAGCGTTTTCGGATTCCTGCACAGCGGGTAGTGACGTCCAGTGAAATTTTTTTGGTTTTCACGAGTGCGACGCGCACGTACATATGCGTGATAGTGATTGCTGCAGATCCAGGTTTTGCGCGTTTTATGATTCATGCACAGCGAGGTAGCGGCACCAACTAATTTTATTTTTATTTATTTATTTATTTATTTTTGTATTCATGTGCGAGAACCGGACATACATGCGTAATAGGGATTGCTACAGAACCGAGTTATTGTGCGTTTTGAGATTCATGCATAGCCAAATACCATTAAATTTATTGGTACATATAAAGTACAGTAGGTAACAAAAGTCTCCGAACACTAGCAAAAATTCCTATATAAAAAAAGTACACTTAATACAGTTTTGTTAAATAAATCCTTGTCGAATCCTGTTCTTAATCAGTCTAAAAACAGGATTCGACAAGGATTTATTTAACAAAACTCTATTAAGTGTACAATTTTTATATAGGAATTTTTGCTAGTGATCGGAGACTTTTGTTACCGACTGTACAATTGTACTGGTATTGTATAGTACCTTTGGTACATTTATTAACGTACCAGCAAATAAACAAAAGTATTATAAACAATTATTAAATATAAATTTTCTGTATGAATTATATTTATATTAATATAAAATTTGGCGGTCTTTGGCGATTAATCATCAGCATTTGGATAATACGTACGTAATAAATAAGAATAAACTTGATAAAAGAAAATGTTTTCCCATATATATCTTTCAATTTCTATTTCATTCATCCGCTCGACACCACTCCTGGAGTGGTGAGCGGCTCCTCCACCCTGTTAATTTATATTTCATTACTTAATCCGTGTTCATTCAACACCACTTGTAATAATGCCTTCGAGCTGAGCTCTACGTCACGGAAGATCGGCCGATTTCATCCAATCCCCACGATCCAACATGTATCATAGGAAGTGTTGATTGGATAAAATCGGCCAATCTTCCATGACGTAGAGCTCAGCTCGGAGGCATTATTACAGGAGGTGTTGGTTCATTACGTTAAGAGGAATGATCCAAATTCATAACGGGGGTTTCAGATAGCAAGAGGCGATTGGATGTCCGAGGGCAGTTGGTACTTTTTTAAAAAGTGAGGGGGGGGGGGAAGCGAGGGTAGTTGGTAGTCACCCGTTAATGGGCGCATAAAATTGTGCTTCAAAAAATTTTACATTGTTTTCGTCTTTTTTTTTCCCCCTTAAATTATTATGTTATTTAAAGATGTTTACTCCATAATAATCCTACAATAACCCTTGGTTTCACAAGAAAAAAATTATATTGTTTTTTAGAGAACAATCGTCCGAATGGCCAAATTAAAGTGGACATTCACAACGAAGAGAATACTATCCGAAATAATGCTGAAAACGGAAACAACAATACTCCGAAAATACCCACATCTCCCAGGCTGGAAAAGAAAGAGAAGAAAGAAATGGACGACGATGATGAAAAATCATTAGAATGGGTAAGATTTTAAATATGCAATGATTTCTGTTGAATAATAATAATAATAATAAAATAAATCAATAAATAAGAAACAAAGAAATCGGCTCAAAAGAATTGTTGCAATTTTTTGGAATTTTTAGTGCGTTGCCACTATGATGTTACATTTACACCAAGTTTTATCACCTAATGAAAGATCGTCACAGCTTATTTCAGCTAGAAACAACTGCTGCGATATTTTACAATTTATGGTGTTTGCTTGCAAAACATTCTGTTTATTAGTAACATAAGTTTTACGATGCATTTTAATGTCAAGAACATATTATGTCTTATTTATTTATTTAAATTTTAGTGATTTCTAATAACAGTTATATATATATATATATATATATATATATATATATATATATATATATATATTAATCAAACTAATAATTTCTGTTTAGTTATGTTGGAATAGTATAAAATTATAAAATTACATCGCAAAATCATTAACCTTAATAAGGAAAAATATGCTTTAAAATTGATAAGGATAATTTGAAATATTAATGGAAAATACAAACCCTGTTTCCATTAATCAATTTTTCTTATTGAAATAAAAATTAGTGTTTTTTAATACTTATATATATTTTAAATGTTGATCATTAATCAATATGTATGAATATAATTGATAATTTACAACACTTTTAACAGTCGGTTGCAAAAGATATAAAATTATTTGATATTTCCCTCAATCCTCCATTAAAGTATCTTATTCAATAAAACTTCTTTCGTAATTTGCTTACTTTTCTCATATATATCTTCTACATAAGTGTCTTTTTAGTAAAAACACTGCAGTGAAAGAAAATAATCAAGTACATGTGAAAATTCGTAAAGCTAACACCCTTTTCTTTTTCAACAATTATAAAAGTGGCCTGAAATAAGGTTTATAACTTAAAGTTCAGTCCTTGCCTTCCATAGTAAAAATTGTTTACCTTGACTTATTCTTTTATCCATTTTCATTATGCTGATAACATTCTGGACCACCTATAACAGTCAATTTGATAAGTGAATACAATAAATCTTAAATGTTTTAATATCGTGGGAACTGCAGTTAAGTAATGAAGTTCGCAGAAAGTCGTTTTCGAACTAGAAATACTGCAGTGATAATTAAACCTTGAGAATAATGTGTGAACAATTTTATGATTTGCAGTAAGAAAGTGGAAAATTTTATATAAAGTATTTTAAATTTTGCTTTTAGATTTGTGTTCTATTTTTTTGAAAATAGATTCTTTAACTTTAACTGCGTTTTCATGACATAGTCATTTTAAAGCGAAATGTTTATATTCATATGTAAAAAGCTGGCAGTGCTTTGTTACTATCAATCAAAGCCTGAATAAAGTTTATTGTTTTCAGATTATTTGATATATGAAGCTTATATGAAGCTCTGTGTTATTGTTCTTATTATTATTGTATATAACTGTTCATGTAAAAATTATTTAAAAGAGCAGACAATTTCTAAATTAGAGGCCTATTTGTGCTCATTTTTTATTTAAATCTTGATATTCTTATAAGCGGAGTCCGGTTACGCATTTTCACGAGTCTGGTCTCAGACATGGCACGAGAGTATGATTTGGATGCTAAGTGATAAAACCTAACTTTAATGCGTGTATCTTGTACATAACTTTTCTTTATATAATTAGAAATGTAAAAGGAAGTTTATCGTCTTTTCCCCTTTTATTACACATATTATTTCCCAAACACATACATTTACATGCAATTTACGTATATTAAAATTGTATATTAAATATATATATATATGTTGAGCATGAATTCAATAGAAGATAAAAAGTGTTCGTTAAACCAATGGTTGCCAAAACGCAGCCTTCGGGCCGCATGTGGCCCGGTATGTACTATTTTGTGGTCCGCGACGAAATCCACAGAATTTATACTATGATAGTTTTGGTTAACACACTAATAATTATTAAATTCGTTCTGACGCTCTTCGAGTGAAAAAGAAGCCACAGAAATAAATATCGCACTGGTTACTGTTAATAAAATATTTTCTTAGATAGATTGTTATATTTTTAAGATTCTTACTGATGTATAGTCATAAATTAACATTAGAACAATCGAAAAATATATGAAAAAGAAAATCTAACACTAATATTAACGTAATATATTTCAAATATTTATTCCACCTCACCCAAAAAATAAATAAAAGTAAAGTAAAAATAAATTATTTATATATCTATCTATATGTGTGCATGCATACTACACAAACACACACACATATAATAATAATACAGTCCGCCTGAATAAATTGTATTTCCAATGCAGTCCGTGTTTTGGATTGGATAGGCCTGTGTTAAACGACAATACAAGCCACCCGACTCAGACGCCAATTTTTTTAGCTTCATGGCTGGAAGGTTTTGGGTTTTCTCACTGTTAATATTTCATATTTTTATATTTTTTCGTTGTCTTTCAGTTATATTAGGCCTTTTTAAATATGCAATCTTCTTTTACTTGGGTTGTTCAATAAATTCTTAATTTTTTTTTTTTTAATCATTATTTGCCTCCTGGTTTCTACACTTTTAACGATGAAATATTAATTATATAATATATGTTAATAATAATATATAAATAAATTAATGATATATAATGAAATATATTAACGATATATTTATCGGTATATACCTGTACATGTATAAAATAATTTTGTAACATTTACAAGAAAGTTGCTAAATACCATCATAGAAGCCATGCTTTAGAATTTTTTGGTTTATAATATTAAAAGATTGCTATTTGGAGACTGTTGTTAAAAAATGTATTTAATATAGAAAACTGGTACTATTGGAAGGGAGTGGATAAAAAAAAAAGACGGAATAAGAATACGAATACGAAATTAAAAAGAAAAAAAAGAAAACGGATTAAGATAGGCTTATTAAATCTATTCCTTGTAATTACATATGTTTGACACACCTGATAATCTTTGCAAGAAGAACGGTATGATCAAGGATGTAATTTGCACAGCTATGTAAAAGAAGACTGCAAAGTGATTTTTACATGGAATTTAGATATTGATGGAATCTGAAATTATAGTGTATTGTGTCACCATATTCGCCACAGACACAATTTGTAGAAAGGGATTTTGATAATATATACATATGGAAAGGGAACGTGCCGTGATTAGTAAAGAAATAGAAGTGAATATTTCGGTACTAAATTTCATCAATTTAGCGGTGTTTACTGCTGAAATGGTAAAACATAGCGCACCAGATTTCTAAGAATGCTAAATTTGAACCATTGCAGCTAAAGTTCAACCATTTTTCTGTTGAAACATATGATTTTATTTTTAACAGTGTCGATAACACCTTACATAAAAGGCATTAGAGCGATATGTTTTAAACACGTTTTTCTTAGCAGTGAGACGTAACATTCCAATAGTTACACATCAATTTTTATATTTTCTTTGCTTTATTTTTACCTTTAGCAGTGGTCAGATACCTAACACTTTTTGCTAAATACTCAGTTTAACAATCCAGAACTGTATTACTAAATCGAGAATTCCAGTACCATTCATATTGCTCTTGATAATCATGCATAAATAATAATAACACAATGTTTCATTATCTATCAATTATCCTAGATTTAAAATTATATGATATCACTGTCTGATCCTATATTACCTTAAAATAAATGTCAACGTATATGTTGACTCACAAAAATTAAATTTGCAACATTTTAGTTAAAGCATGGTATCCAGTTACATGATATTTTCATAAACGTTCGTGTTTCAAGTCATCTGAAATCCCTTGAGCGAACTACATGTTAGCAGAAATTGCAGTATTGATGCAAGGAATACGATATTATTGCTGAGCAATTTTTTATTATTAGAGCTATAGATCCGTCTGTATAGATAGTCTCGATATAGATCTCGTCCTTAAAAGAACATATAACTACCATTTTACCTCGGTAACAAAAGTGTCCGAACACTAGCGAAAATTCTTATGTAAAAAAAGTACACTTCATACGGTTTTGTTAAATAAATCCTTATCGAATCATATTCTTACACTGACTAAGAACAGGATTTGACAAGGATTTATTTAACAAAACCGTATGAAGTGCTCTTTTTTTACATAGGGATTTTTGCTAGTGTTCGGACACTTTTGTTACCGACTGTACTTATTTAGTTGGAGAAATACAGTCGGCAGCAAAAATATTCGAGCGCTAGCAAAAATTCCTATTTAAAAAATGTATACTTAATACTGTTTTGTTAAATAAATCCTTGTCGAATCCTTGTCTTAGTCAGTTTAAGAACATGTTTCGACAAGGATTTACTTAACAAAATAGTATTAACTACTATTAAGTGTACTTTTCTTTTATAGAAATTTTCGCTAGCGCTCGAATAATTTTGCTGCCGACTGTAAATAACAATATCACATTTTAGGAATAATGATCCTAATATATACTAAACTCATTTCCTTCGTACCACGTTTTAGCAGCAACAAAATCCAAAAAATCGTTATTCTCAAATAAATTAATACAATAAGCTTAACATTTTTATTATCGAACGATTCAGAACTTTTTATATACCTCAAAACTATATTTGTTTGCATTAAAGTTCAACAACACTTTCAAATTTACACTAAATTTCTTTTAAATATTCGTAAATTTTGCAAGAGTATTTTATGCATTGTAACAATGATTCTCAAACATTTTACAGTCGACACGCTTTAAAATTGCACAAATAAATGTAGGCAAACTAAATATAAATTTCTGAAAGATATAATAATTAAATTAAATATTTGGAAAGAAACGTTTTGTTTCCTTGTCAACACGTTAATAGATATAGAAAAATTCTTCTTTTTTTTTTTACGCTTAAGTGAACTGAAAAATCTTAATTTACTCAGATGCGAATTTAAAAATAACTTTCATTAAATTGCCGAATAAGCTGCAACTTTGTTTTTCTACTGTCGTTTAACTTTTTTCTTAATACTTGAATATAATATAATTTTCTTTTTTTACTTTCCCATCATACTACAAGTGTAGGAACTTAGGTAATCGTGAAAATTTTCGACCTTGGTTTTTTTTAAAAATGTTTTTACGCTATTTGAGGTGTCAGAAACTGAATCCGAAAATCACAAAATTAGTATGGTTTCCGTCAGTAGGGTATCAAGGTGTTAGTGAGTTAGTTTGCAACATTCTAATTTTAAAAAATTGTACGTTATTCAAAATTTACGATTTTCTTAACATGTGATAATAAAGAAAATTTTTGCTTTAACATGCATTGAAGGAATTTTTTTTTATCGTAAACATGTTTAACCAGCTTTTAAATATTATTTATGATACTACCATGAACATCATTAACTATGAAAATTCTTCGTTGAAAATTTCGTGAGTTATTCGAAATTTACGGATTTGTAAACATGTCAGAATTGGGCGAAATTTCGCATAAATGTTTATATTACTGGATATTTTCATCGCAAAAATGCCAAACTACTTTCAAAATGTCTTTTAGGATTCTGGCTTTAGCATTATTAACTATGAAAATTATACTTTGAAAACTTTGTAAGTTATTCAAACTTATTCAACATTGAAGAATAAGGTAAAATTTCTCATAAATGTCTATTATGAGAAATATTTTTATCGTAAAGTTTTCAGACAGTTTTAAAATATCATTTATGATATAAGGTTGAACATCATTGACTACGAATTTTATAATTTAGAAAATTCATTATTTATTCGAAATTTACAACTCAGTTTCTTAACATGGCAGAATACGACAAAATTTCACTCAAACATCCATTATAAGAAATATTATTATCGTAAAGATGCCAGACTACTTTTTAAATATCATTCATTATACTCGCTTGAACACCATTTACTATGAATATTCTAATATTAAAACTTCGTAAATTATTCAAAATTTAAGATTTTTATATCATAGCATAATAAAAAATTATTTCACATGAATTTTCATTGTGAGGTTCATTGCATTGGAAATAATATAAAATTTCATGAAAACTAAAATACGAAAGTGACTCTAATAAAATTAGTCAGCGAATTAGGATAAAATAACTGCATAGAATTGAATTTTGGTAGCCTACAAGGTTGAATATTTCATTCTGAGATCGTGTCGAACTATTGGTGACATTCATTTCTCTTAAACATTAAAATAATATGCTTCGTAGTGTAAATTTATAAGAACAAATACATGATGGGGAACTAAGTAAAATCCACTTATTCCAGCTAGTTTTTTTTTTTTTTTTTTTTTTTTAACCTTTAGAAATTTATGCATTTAATTTGAGTATATTTATAACACTAAATCTAAGTAATATGCACATAACTCCTACTTCCAAAATTTTCAATTTAAGCAATGTACACAACAAGAATAAAAGTCTTCTTAAAATAATAATAATAAATAACAACAATAATAATAATAATTGCTGTTAATTAACATAATTATCATTTTATTATGTGTTGATGAAATGATCAATACATCCTTAAAGAAATAAGATAATAATAATTATTTTCATACCTGAACACATATTTCTTTGGAATAGCGCTGTCCACATTCGGAAAGCTTTTAGGGCATACCAGTGTGCCCTGGCACATAATTTGAGAATCATTACATTATTGGTATCATAGAAAAGCATACTTGCCAACTTTTCCGGTTTTCCCGGAAGACTTCCGGTTTTTTAACGTATCTTCCGGTCTTCCGTTTTTAAAAAGTCGCGGATATCGTTCGTTTTAAAAAGAAACCCAAATGTTCTACAAAAACTCCTGATTCCCAATCTTTTTCCATCCATAACGTAAATGTCAATATTCATTTCAAACTTGCTTTATGAGATTCTAGAACATGTAAAGAAATAGAATTGTTAAATATTTCTTGCTGATATAATTATTTTTTGCCCCCCCCCTTTATTTATTTACAACTAGTGATCAGCGATCAAATGTTCTGCAGAAGTCTTTTGTTTCCTAATCTTTATCCATCTGCAGCATAAATGATAATATTAATTTTAAAGTTCTTACATTAGATTCTAGAAGTAGAGTTGAAAGAGTTTAAATATTTCTTACTCTGTAATTATTTTTGTACCCCCCCCCCCCTATCCTTTCCCCGGATTGTGATCAATTCTAGAAACAATAAAGCAATGAAAGTGCTCAATATTTCTCACATATGTAATTATTTTTAGATCTTTATTGCTGAATTTAATGAATCTGTTTATTTTTCCTCAATTAAATTAAATATTTGTATGTCATATTTATACCAAATGTGTATACATGGGAAAAAAATGAAGAATAATTTTTTCAGGTAGGAAAATTTTTCCCAAATCAATTTAAGAAAATTAAAACTCAGTTGGTTTTATGCATGTTTGAAACTGATAATTAGCTACTGCTACTTTTTCTTATATGTATGATTAATATACATACACAAAAATCATATTCTATATTTATTTAAAAAATTAGCTATACTTTAACTTAACTACGTTTTTTTGTCTATTGTTAAATACATTTCTTACTGATTCTGTTTTGTAGATATTTATATGTTGAAGAGGAATAACTTCATTTAAAACTTTTATATATTTAGTATAATCAATCTATTGTAAAACTGTATTGTTTAATACGTCAAAGAGAAGAAAAAAATCTTCCCTTTTTTTATGAAATCTTCTGATTTTTCAACAAAAATCTTCCCTTTTTTTATTAAAATTGGTTGGCAAGTATGGAAAAGAAATATTACAATATTTCGAAGAGATATTATATGTTATATTATTGTAATACGTAGATTATTGAAATATATTAGAATACCTTGAAAATTTAAATTAATCCCCTTCCCTTTTCTTTCTTTCTTTTCTTTTTTTTTTTTTTTTTTTTTTTTTTTAATTACTGAAGCACTTAAAAGATTGTTTGGAGAAATTAGCAATTTACGATGCAGTATGGATCCTGTCGAAAGAAGAGACGTTCTATCAAGTGTTTTTTCCTTGCGAAGGTCCAGGTATGGAGTGCGATTTTGTTTTACAATCTATAAAAGACAGAGGCATCGGTGAAAAAGGGCTTTCAACCGTCGGGTAGGTGTATAATGATGTTAATTTGTATTATCCCTTACATAGCGTTATCCGTCTCTTAATATTTGAAGTGAAAATAATATAAAATTCTGAAGTAATTCCATGTGATTATTTACTAATTGCTAGTGCTCAGAAGTTTCAATAATAATAATACTTTGAAAAGTTTTGAAACAACAGTTTAAAGAATATTTTTTGGTTTAAGCTGATAATATACTAATAAATATATCATGTATGAAAAAAAAATTGTTTAAATATTTTATTCATTGACTGCAAGAAAAAGTAATGTGTTTATAATTACTGTTTATAATTTGCTTCAAATAGTTCAAACTTTAAGTTTAGAACAACTGATAATAGAAACGTGTTTACTATTGTCAATTTAAATAATGTGGTTCTAACTGAATCTTAATTTTTCTAATTTTTCTAGAACTATTATTTACTAACTTTTAAACCAAAACTTTTGTAATACCAAACAAATCTTTAAATAAAATACCAATCTCTGTAATACAAAGATTGGTATTTGATTTAAAGAATAAAATTATTTGATTTACAAAATAATAATAATATTATTATTAAAAGATACCGTAAGAGAGTAAAATTCACGGAAAGATAAAATTTCTGAAAACAAAATCATGGATATTCCTATGTTTATATTATACCAATAATATTATACATAAAATCATCCAGAATCTGGATGAACAAGTATTTAATAACTAAGATTAAAAACTATTAAAAGTTTAAAATTATAAAACATTTCATGTGTATAAATAATATATAAAAGGTAACAAACCACTTTAAAACACGTAGATAAAATATTTTTATTAAAAACTACACAAAGCTTTTCGCCATTAAAACAATCTGATATTGAAATGAAAAATTTTTATTGTAACCGTAACTTTAAAAAATTTTTATTGTAACCGTAACTTTAAATCGTTTGAACTTCTTTATTTATATATTGGTGGTTCTATGTAACGCAATTACACCTGATGATGCTATTGTTTTAATGGCGAAAAGCTTTGTGTATTTTTTAATAAAAATATTTTATCTACGTGTTTTAAAGTGGTTTGTTACCTTTTATATATTTAATAACTGCAAAAAGGAATTTTTCTTTTAACTGAAATAGTCTCTTGATATATTTTAAAAACAATGTTCCTAATAAATACAGTGTTTATGAATATTTTAATTTTGATTAACGCATTTAAATTTCAGAATCATGCCTTGTGATGTATTCTATCGTGATTACGGAGAAGATGAAAGCATGCTGGGAGAAGATGAAGAAAACGAAGAGTAATTATATTTTTCATTATCAAACTGAATAGTTTTTTTTTTTTTTTTTTTTTTTTTAACCTTTAAATAGTTTTTGAAGTTAGTGTGTATTGGTAATTTTTTTCTCATTTATTTTCTAATAAATTACTATTTGAATGCATGAAATTTTAGAAATCATCATTAAGGCTGTACATCAGTCAGATAGCTCCCTTTCTCTATTCCCATGTTATCCAATGGGATTTTCGTTGCTTGGTTTTATAAAAAATATCTCATTCAAAAATGAAGTTTTTTGAATTTTGTTTTTTGAATATTACTCTTTGACAGATAGTCTTTTAGCTTAGTGAGCGATTTTTTGAAAAAAATAAATTTAAATATTTCATTTAGATATCCAAACTTAGAGTCCTAAATTTACTTATTGAAATAAAATATTTAAATTGATTTTTTTGAAACATTGCTCACTAAGCTAAAAGACGACTTGTTCAAAGACTAATATTCAAAAAACTTCATTTTTTAATAAGATATTTTTAGAAAACGAAGCAACGAAAATCCCATTGGACAACATGGGAATGGAGAAAGGGAGCTATCCGACTGATGTACAGCCTTAACGGCCCGCTTCACTCACCGTCGCCGGAAGCCCGAGCCAATGTTATTCTATGGGGAAATTTTCCTTTACAAATAACTTATTAACTAATACATATTTTTAAATTCTGTTTTCACATTCAGAAAATTCCCTACTGTTAAATTGACGGACCTTTTTTAAAAATGTATTTTTTTTAATTTCTAATGTTTTATTTTGAAATTGCAAAATGAAAAAAAAATCACATATTGAAAATTCGTATTTTGCAGCTTCGAAGTAAAATATAAAAAAAAAATAATAATAATTTTCTAAAAAAGGTCCGTAAATTTAACAGTTGGGAATTTTCAGAATGTGAAAACAGAATTTAAAAATATGTATTAGTTAATAAGTTATTTGTAAAGAAAAATTTCCCATAGAATAACATTAGCTTCGGCTCCCAGCGGCGGTGAGTGAAGAGGGCCCTTAACGATTGTCTTACTTATCAGTTATCCTGTATATTTCAATGTCCGTATTCTGAAACAGTTCAATTAACATTACTTCAATTACTTCCATTAACATTTTTTATGTATTTTTAGACATTATTAGGCATTTTATTAAAGATAGGGCACATATGATGTTATGGAAATAATTTTTAGAAAAGTCGAGAAAAATTCGGTAACGTATAATTTTTATAAAAGGGAAAATTAGTCTGCAATGCAACAATCTATTCAATATCTAGACGTATCCATCGTTGGAAAATTTTATAGTCTGTCTATTCCTTATATGTTAATCGATTATTTCTATTATTTTTGTCAAATCCTATTTTCAAAGGTTTATAGTTATATTCCAGCGAAGTTTGATATAAGTTTTTTCTATAAAGGAAAAAAATAACAGAGTAATAATAATAATATTACTCAAAACAATCTTGATTTAATTTTTAAGGATTTTAGAACTTTCCAATTTCAATAAAATTCAGAAGTTTACATAGTACATATTCGAATCATATGAATTGCACAGAACTTTTAATAATGTGTATTATTTATAACTGATCTGTTTTCGACCTTTTTACTTTCTTCTATATTCAATAGAAGAAAGCATTGGACTCGTAAAAATTTTCGACCTCGGGTTTTTGATGGATTTACACGTTTTGAGAGCTGTAGAACACGATTTGACCATTTTTAGAAAATGTCTGCTGTCTGTCAGTCTCTGTGTGTGTGTGTGTGTGTGTGACAAAATTTTGTGGCAACTGTATCTCAGAAACTACTGCGCAGAATTTCATACAAATTGGTATGTAGTTGCACCTTGACATAAATCAGTGCCTATCAACTTTTGGTAAAAATTGTCTTACAGGTTGCATTGCCATCCCGCTTTTTCTAAATTTTTAACATGGTGGTATAGGACAAAATTTTGTATAAATGTGCATAAAGAGAATTATTTTTTAATAATCATTATGAAATTTACCAGAATTATTTATAATAGAGATAGTCAACTGCGAATTTTTTTTTATATGTGTAGGAGCCTTGCATTCCCCCCCCCCCCCTGGAGGGGAGTAAATTTTCATGATGGGTATCTTTCAAAAGAGCTCGTCTGTACCTTTAAAACGAATGGTTGAACCATAGATCTGCGATAATTTATAATGAAGTTATCGATTTTTTTCGTTTTTAACAAATAATAATAATAATAATAATAATAATAATGACAATAAAATTGACATTTTTTGGATATTTAGTGTTATACTACTTCTCTAATATGGAAATCGTCTGCATTATCATGGAAGATAATTTTTTTAAATAATAATTTTAATAAATTATTTTTACTGAGTGAATTTGTATAGGAAAATATAGAAGAAAGTCATGTGGTGGCCACAACATACTAGTTAAAATTGTAATATTATTGTAAATTTATTGTAAATTTATTGTATTTTATTTTTTCTGTTTTTAATATTGTGAACAAGATAAAATATTCCATATTGATTTTTAAAAATCCAAAAAATTTTAAAAATGTTTTTTCATTTTCTATTAGATCAGTAGAAATAATAAACAGTGAATTAAAGATTAGGCAAAGAAATCATCTGTAATGTTAAGTTTGCTTCATAATTCAATTGAAATTTTTAAACATAAATGGAAAATTCAATTAAAATTTCATTTTTTCTCCCTTCAAATTGTTAAAGGTTTGTTTATAAATTGTTTTTGGACATAAATATAATAAAATCAAAATTATGCGTCATGCATTATACATTTGGGAGAAATTTGAATAACAATAAATTTAAATCTGATAATGTTAAAAAATTGTTTTACATGCCTGTATTTAATTCATCGTTTTCCTTTGTTTATTTGTCTTAGTGATGAACAAGCTCCAGAGAAAAGGGGGAAAGGTTTTAAAGCTATGCAAAAAGAATTCTTGAAATCTGTAACAGCCCGTCTTACAGTAGCTCAGGTAAGGTACTTTATTATTATTATTATTATTTAAAATAAATAATGATAAGGTGATAAAACATATTGATTAATACAAAATATCAATCAGAAAAATCTTGGCAATTCGTATTTATGCAGGTATAAGAAATGTTCGAAAAAAAAAACTTATTTTAGAATCGTGGTACTTAAATGCACCTCAAGTAAATAAACAAGCCTCAAAGGATGTAAATAAAATTTTGTATCAAGTGGCATGCACTCTGCTGAAGAATCCACCCTCAGAAATACGGATAATACATAGCATAACAGAATAAGTTCGCAAAATTATTTCTGCACATACACTACATAAACAAAAGTATTTGGAAACTTTCGAATTTAAACGTTTTGTCTAATATATAAAGAAATATTTCATTCTTGGAACTTCCTGAGTTTAAAGAATATGTTATACCGCATATATTTCAACAAACGTATTTTCTCCTGAAACAAAAAGAGAGTCAGTAACAAAGTTAAAGAAAACAAATAATGCTTAGGATAACCCTGTAAAAATTAATATTTGATATGCATTGTAGCTGTGGCATATAATTTTTCAAAATTTGTTAGCGAAAATAACCAAAATAACTAAAAAAAAAAAAAAAAAAAAAAAAAAAAAAAGCAGACATCGCGAAAATTCTGAAAAATATCGACCATAAGTTAAATTTTAAGTACTCTCAGAAAGAACTATACCTATAAGGGGTTTTATCCTAATTTTTTCTCTTGAATCAACGTAAACTCTATTACCATTAATTGATTCAAAATAAAAATTTGGGTAAAACCCCTTCTATATCTGATTCTCTTTTGGAGTATTTAATATTCTACTCATTCTATCAATGACATCGTTCTGAATTTTCATGATATTTATTTGAATTTTTTACAAGAGTAACTCTATGCGTTTGGGTAATAAATTATGGAAAGTAATTCCTGGCGCATGCGCAGTTAAAAATTACTTAAGATAAATGGTCATATTTTATCAGATATTTATTATTTTTAAAGTATCAAGCCTCTACTTTAAGGGTATTAAATATTTGTTACAGCATCAACAGCACTAAAATTACTACTTTCATTGCTGTTGATACCTTGTAACACCTTTTAAGCCATTGTTGAGTTTCAACAGGATTTTTTCCCATCAAAAAAACAATGTTTAATGAACATGCGAAATTTAGCTTTGCCTATCGTTTTGAAAATATCAAAAGTAGAGTCCCTAAAACTTTCATGTGTCGGTAAAGAATAGTCGAAATATCATGAAACTTTGACGTGTATCTTTTGAAGGTTAGTACTATCTTACCACATAACATAGAAATATTTCATTTGCGACGCCATCTGTAAGTCCCGGGACTTTTTAACCACTGTGCTATATGATTTCAAAATGTCTCTTCCCGTTCGATTTTCACAAATAATTCTATAATATCTTTAAAATGATAAATGTTATTCCAATTCATTGTAGCATGTTTCCTACTGAAAAAGGTATAACTCTATTCCTACTACTTTGTGTTCAGGCACTCCCAAAAGAATTACAATACAAAACTGGGAAAAAAAATTTTTTACACATTTTAATACTTTTCGTCAAACAGTTTGATTTTTCATTTTCATTCAGTATATGCGTTTTTTTTTTTTTTTTTTTTTTTTTTTTTGTAATTTGGAAGTTTTAAAATAGAAACTTATAATAGGAGATCTATTTTATACTTTCTCTTTAAAAGTAAAACTATGAAGGTATAGTCTTTCTTGTTCCGCATTAATATCCATATTAATTTGTTCCCTAAATAAAAAAAATACATTTTAATGAGTCATCAGGGAAGTAAAATACATTGAAGGTGAAACGCAGCAGTGGATAATATATGCTGTGGGTGGACATATAGTGGACAAAAATATAGTGGGTGGCATATAGTCGACAAATATGTTGTTCACATTTGACATTGTAACAAGATATCATTATATTTTGAATCATGCTCATAAACTTATAATTAAATATTTTAACGCTAGGGTCTTGCGGAAAAGATAGAGTTGACGGGCCCAACCGAAGTTATTTAGGTTCGTGTTGGGTTTCTATTCCTCACTTTTTTAAAAACCTTTTAGTGAAGTTAATGTTGAGATATTAGCAATATGAATATTTTCCTTGTGTGGAATAAACCAGTCATAGTTACTACACACATTTTTGTAGCCCAGTATCAAGCATTGCATTCCTAAGTTCGATTTTAGTATTTTCCTTAGTACTTGTGCTAGTGAATTCCTTTTGATGTTTTTGGAGTTGAATAATACTGTTGAATACATTGTTCCGGTATCAGATGAGGTATCTTTATTAAAGTAGATTCTACCATTCGAACTTTACAATTGCCGTCTTGATTCTGCCTACATTTAGAAATCCCACTTTTTCCATTTTTAAGTTGAATTTGAAATTTTTATTTCAATCTTTCTACTTCATGTGTTTTTCAGTCATACGTGTTTTCTAGCCTCATGCTATTTTATTGCAAGTTTTATATGACTATGATATCGATTTCTTTTTAATGAAACATTAACTATTGTACTATAGAATTCTACGTGAGTAATATTGGAATAAACTGAACAAAAGTGTGATTGTATCACACAGTCAATTCCTTTTCTTTGTAAGTCAATTCCTTTTCTTTGTAAATCAATTCCATTTCTTTGTATTAATTACACATAGCATATGCATGACCACATTAACCCTTTGCGGCGAAAGGTAATTTGGATCATTTAAATTACACTGCCCCCGGAATTCACAAACAAAATTAAATTAAAAGGAATTTTAAATTTTAAGTTAAAAAAAAAAAAAAGCGGTCTTTTTTGCTACGTTATAAACGTAAATTTTTGTTAAAATATTTCCGGGGTGAGTTTGTGAAGCTGGAGCTTAATAATTGCGTCCTCGCAGCGAAAACAGCGCGCCACAAAGGGTTAAGTTAAAAATGGATCAATAACTTTTTTTTTTTTTTTTTTTTTTTTTTTTTTTTTGCGTTAAAAATAACTGTAATCATCCATGCAAGACTTTGTATTTGTTGAGCATATTTATTTACGACTTAGCCTGAAGATGAAAAGTATATAAAAATGATTCCTTCAAAATAGGTAATATTTTTAATTTACGATGTTTTTTTTTTTTTTTTTTTTTTTAAATTGATAGATTTTAACAACTTTATTCCTATATTCATTATTATTTTTATAACTTTCATATTAGTTGTTCCAATAATTTTATGATTACATATCAAGTGTAACCACATCTGATGTTAAACATCGTTTATGTAACGCATCAAAATTCACCAGGTACTTTTAAATACAGAATTAAAAGCAATATATTTTTCAGACTGATCATTTAATAATATTGACATCTTTGATGTTTTTATTCCTAAAATTGTGTTGTACATTTTTTTTTTTTTTTTTTTTTTTTACTATTCAATAAATAGATTTTGGAGAAAAACTGACGTATTTACATTTTTAATTCTATCTTTTTTTCCCATCAGAAATTGCATTGTTTTGCTAAATGTTATTATTATTTTTTTTAGGTCGTCGAACGAGTTAAAAGCGATGGAACTTTGTCATTTGATTTCATTATGTTTGTATTCATTGCGAGGTATTTAATTTTTTTATTTTTATTTTAATTTTTTTAATTTTTTGTGCTTTATATTTACGTTATACACTGAGAAAAAAAATATACCGCCTTCATCTAGAATGAATAAATGGTCATTTTCTAAATCCTTAAACTAGAAATATAGATTTCCGAGCTATGTGCATAAGGCACGCCAATAAACTGAATAGATGAAATGGTCGAGAATTTCTAGTCTACACATTTCTAGATGGGGAAACAATATTCTGAATATTTTGTATTACGAGAAATTCTTACTTAATTTTCTAGAATTGGGTCATAAACCAAGATTATAGCTGCTGAAACCCGCCTCTTGTATTCTCATTTATTTGGAGATATTTTCAAATAGGTTTGTCCTCGATAGTATAGGCAAACGCTCAAGAATTCTAATAGAGGTCTCTAGAATTCGCTTTCGAAGGGGACTTGAAAATTTTTTATAAGAAATTTATAAGGATGATATGGAACTATTTTTTCTAGAGCCACAATTTAGATTCTAGATGTCAGTTATAGAATTTTTTCTCAGTGTATTGGCGTGCCTTATACTCGTAGCTCGGAAATCTATATTTCTAGATAAGGGATTTAGAAAAGCACCACCTATTCGTTCTAGATGAAAGTATATTTTTTTTCTCAGTGTATTTTTCATTAATATCAATAATTAAAACTTCTTTTATAATGAAAACTTATTTGTTGGTGACAAGTAGAAGATGTAAAGTTTAAAGAAATATATATTCCACTTATATATGCTGTTAATAATTATAAAAACAGTAATAAAATATACTTTCAGCATATCACATAATTTAAAATATCTTTATTCCGACGTTTCGACTTAATATTCCATATTTAACCATCTTCAGGGAAATGATGTTCAAAAACTATAAACATAAAACAATTTAAGACATTCTAGGATATTATAAATACAATTCACAAAGAAATTAATACGTGATTACATAAATTATATAAAAAACACTCTATATACATTTTTAAATGAGTTAAAAACACCTAAATAAATCACAATCATGTACATTACTAGAAAAATAAAACTCTTTAATAAAATGGAGTCAAAGCAGCAGTGATGCCAGATGGTCGAAAATTATTTCCCCAAACAGTTCTTCAAATTTCCCCAAATCAGGGGTTTTTTTCGAAAAAATCCCCAACTTGATTTCTACTAAAAAGGGAAAATAAAAAAATTTTCAAAAAAAAATATCAAGCAGATTTTTTTATGATTTAAGCTCAGATTTTTCCCCAAATGAAGATAATTTTTGAAAAATATCCCCAAATAACAATAAAGCTATTGAAAATCCCTGGTCGTAGGGATAAATCATTATGTTGCCAACATTGACAGAAAGTTGAAGATCTCCCCAAATTTGTCCCCAAAAATTTTAGAATTCCCCAAAAAAGTCCCCACAAACATTTGGTCCCCAAAATTGTCCCCAGAAGCCTCAAAAATCCCCAAAATGGGGGACAAAATCCCCAATCTGGCATCACTGCAAAGCAGATCCGTCAAAGTATTATACTGCAGGGTTGCCAGAACAAACAATAGCAGGGTTACCTTAATTTATTACTTGATGCAAAACCGTAGAAGACAAAAATCATTAAGGTGAAAAAAGGGAAATGATTCGTATAAAAAAGGCTACTTTAAAACAGTAATCAATATACAGAAGAAAAATGGTTTAAAAGTTGACTTATAATTCATTTTTCTCTCTCTATAATATATTTGTTTTTCATGCGAGAACTGTTTGAGGGAAGAAGGAAACTAAGTTTAGTAAAACTTTTTTTCACTTCGGAGTTCTGGTTGATGGTTGATTGAAAGAGGATAAAATTTATCGTGTTGCTATCTACCAAACAGAGAAGGAACAGAATTTAAAAATTGATTAAAACAAGGGGGAAATGTTAAAAAAACTGCTGCATAAAAATTGTTAAATGGTGTCAAATGTTTGGTTTCGCTGCGAAACCAATGAACGCTAAAGAGTTAACATTTAATTACATTTTCCCCAAAAATTTTTAACAAATGGGCGAGGTTGTATCTCAATTATTATTCATCTTATATTTCTGTACTCAGGTCAATCCTAATAAAATGTTATTTTTTAAGAATCGAGAAATGGTATGCAGAAGAAGAAAGGGAGAGAAATACTTGAATAAATTTAACGTCAAAACATTATTTATTATTTGTTTTATTCCTTGCCATTATTTATTACATTTCTTTAATTCCTTAACTTTTTCGTTATTATTATTATTTATTTGTTTATGCATTTATTTATTTTTACAGTTGCATCGCTGCTCTGGGGTTGAGTGAAAACAGTGCCATTGTGATTGTAGCTGCTATGCTTATTTCGCCAATTATGGTATTTTTTTTTTTTTCTGCCCATTAACAACTGATTTTTTTTTCTTTCTTCAAGCAATAATAGATATGATTCTTCATTTTTATTATAAAAAAAAAAAAAAGTCTTAAAAGAAATATCAGCACATGAAAATTACGATACATTACTTACTTACAGAATGTCCACAAAAGGACACCCTAGTTTAAAAATAAAAATCTTCTAAGAGAAAGATCTAGAAGACTGCAACAAATGGTATGATTATTGCGAAAACTGTAATATTTTTATACAAAAATTTCAAAATTAGTAATAAGAGTCGTCAATAGATAGCGCGGTGTGCTTTAATGAAACGGGTTGGCTCGTGGGAATTAAGGCCGATTGACTGCACTAGGGTCCTAGGCCTGGGAGGGGGGGGAGGTACCCTACCTTGCGGGGAGGTCTTTCTAGGGGGTCCTATCCCGTATTTGCGCAAATTTCGGAGAAAACCACGGAAAACTCCGAATGGTTAGGCCGATTAAGAATACATAATCCCGACAAGTAGTGGTGTGCGTAAAGCGATCATTTCCAGCATTGAAACGTGAAAGTGTGACGTTTCTAAATTATCGCTTTGAGAATCGGGACATTATTTATTAGTATTTCATATGTGCAATTACAGCGTACAAAGTCATTTGTTGGAAACTATTGCTACTCATTTTGAAATTTCGCTATGCATTTTTTTACAGCTTTTACAATAACCGTATCATTTGTTCCAGATTTCTATCGATCTTTGTTTTCGAAATTTTAAATCTGTCTTTCTGGATTTATTTTTCTGGACATCTTGTAAAAGCATAAAAATATTTTTATAATAGTAACTTTAAATCAATTATTTTTCAGTGATGTTTCAAAAATTTCTTTATATTTCTATATATATAATATATATATATATATATATATATAAGATAAAATTTAAATATAGGATGGAGTAAAACTTGAATTATTAAATATATAGAACTAGAACAAAGATATATATATATATATTATATATACAGTCGATAACAAAAGTCTCCGAACACTAGCAAAAATTCCTATATTAAAAAAGGTACACTTAATACAGTTTTGATAAGTAAGTCCTTGTCGAATCCTGTTTTTAGACTGACTAAAATCAGGATTCGACAAGGATTTATTTAACAAAACTGTATTAAGTGCACTTTTTTTATACAGGAATTTTTGCTAGTGTCCGGAGACTTTTGTTACTGACTGTATATATATTTATTTAAAAATATGTACTATATATGTATTACTTTTTATAAATATTGCACCATTTATTTTATTTTATTAAGATTTTATATCATTTTAGATAATAAAGGTCTCTTGTATTAATAAATATATTTTTTTTTTATTATTTTTTTTTTTCGTAATAAAAATCATGTTTTCCATTTTAATTTTACCAAATAATCTCTGGTGTTAGAATATCTAAAAATTGCTTTCATTGTTGTTATTATCCTTTCTAGGGAAATTCTAACTCATAATCAATATATTATAAAAAAATATTTTGAAAATTTCTTTTGTAATTTTAATTTTAGGGTCCTATTATGGCTTTCACATTTGGATTAACCATTCGTGATAAGAAGCTAATTAAAATGGCAATGAGAACAGAATTAATAGGACTGGCAACTTGTCTAATATCAGGTAACACTCTCGTTTGTAGAAACTGAGAACTTTAAAAAGATTAAACAAACACAGTTGTATCGAAAAAGATTGAATGATTTGACTGCATCATCGATATACTTAATTAATCGAATTGTGGATTACTGTAAATAATATTAAGAAATAAAGAATTATTTATTATTATTATTACTTTTTTCCTAAATTCAATGAAAGAAAGTATTCAGTTAGTAAAAATTTTATACATTTTAAATTTCGGAAAGCATTTTGACCAATTTTCAGAATGCTGTTTGTCTACCTGTGTGTGTATACGTGTGTGATAAAAATTTTGTGACACCTCTAACTTACGCACTAATGCACAAAATTTTACACAAATTTATATTTCGTTGTACTTGACATAAATTAGCGCTTGTTAAACTTTGGTGCAAATTGCCAAACACGTGGCGCTGTCATCTTTTTTTTTTTTTTTTTCTTTTAACCGGGAAAAAAAAAAAAAAGTATACTTAGAAGCTTTGCTTCTTCAACCCCCTCTCAGACGAAAATCTTTTCTGAGAGGAAAACCGTCTGCATTCACCATGGAAAATAAATTTTAATAAATAATTTGTATTGCGTGAATTTGTATAGGAAAAATTGAAGAAAATTTTGTGATGGCCAGAACGTACTAGTCATTGTTGTGCATTGTGCGAGTGTAACGTGTCGATATCCCCTTTTTTGTCTTTTTACATTATTTATTTATTTATTTTTGTTATTGTTAACGGCTTTTTGACACAATTTAATGTCTTATTTGAGCAAATGCTAAGACTTAACAAATTGTTTGTTTATTAACTGTACAGTAATCAACGCAAATCATATTGCGTACTATGCTATTTTCTCTCTAACTTGTATATATATATATATATATATATATATATATATATATATATATATATATATATTTGTGTGTGTGTGTGTGTCTGAAGAGGAAAAGAGGATAAGTAAAAAATTAAACAAAAGTCAAAATGCTTTGGATCACCCCGTAAAAAGTAATACATTAAATGCGTTTTGGTTGTAGCAGGTTATTAAGAGGATTTTTCTCATTATCTGTATGAAAATTTTTATGAGGCTACCACATATATTCATGGAGATATAACGGTTTCTTTAAAAAACTGCAAAAAAAATCCACTTTTTAAAATATAGCACATAGGTTATCCCAGTGCAAAGACATTTGTAGAAAATTTGGCATATTAGACACAGCATACTGCAATCAGAATGCAAAAATGTTACTTATCTTACGAAATATGAGCATATTTACTAAATAATTTTTAACTACGCATGCGCTAGCTTTTAAACAAATTTCATTTACATAATTTAATAGCCAAAAGTATTGAGCAACTTATATGAAAACCCAAACAAATATCGTATAAATTCAAAAAGTTATGAGAGATAGAATAAACAGAATTTCAGTTCTTTCGAAATAAAAACTAAGGGGTTTTACTCACATCTTCATTTTGATTCAATGATTGCCCAATGGTAATACAGTGTTCGCTGATTGTAAATAAATATGGATAAAAAATCCTATTATATTTCTCTTTTATTTTAGAGAAACTGAAATTTTGTTCATTCTCTCCCTCATAATTTTCTTGAATTTATACGATATTTGATTGGGGATTTCATATAAGTTGCTCAATACTTTTGGCTATTAAATTACGGAAATGAAATTTTTTTAAAGCTAGCACATGCGTAGTAAAAAATTATTTTGTAAAAATGTTCATATTTCGCCAGATAGTTAACGTTTCTGCATTCTGATTGCAATATTCTGTGGCTAATTTAGTATGCTGAATTTCCTAAAAATGGCTTTGCACTGTGTCTAATACTCTACGTGTTATTATTAAAAAAGTGGATTTTTTTTTTTTTTCATTTATTTAAAAAAAAAAAAAAAAAAAAAAAGAAAGAAAAGAAAGAAAAAGAAAGAAAGAAAGAAAAAGAAAAACGTTATATCTTCGTGAATATACACTCATGGACAAAAAAATTAGCGCACCAAGAAGGAGTCGTCAAAATGAAACGAAATTTTACATACGTAATGACTACTTTGATATAAGTAAATGATTAGAAAATCAAAGAAAAAGGATAATTTATTTCAGAGAAAAAGGCAAAAGAACGGAGGATTTAATACCCTGTTGGACCCCCTCTAGAGCGAATGCACGATGCGATACGATCGGGCATTGAGGCATACAAGTTCTGTATGGTGTCTTGAGACATTTCGTTCCATATTTGCTGTAACCTTGCCTCTAGTTTGTTCAATCTCGTGGGATGCCCAACTCGCCGTCCCAAATGATCCCAGATATGCTCGATTGGAGACAAATCTGGGGATCGGGCAGACCAAGGAAGGGTAGTAACAATGCAGAGACAGTCTTGTGACAGCCTTGCCATGTGAGGCCGAGCATTGCCTTGTTGAAAAATGGCTCCTGGGAGCCGTTGCATGAGTGGCAACACATGTGGTTGCAGGATGTCATGGACATACAGCTGGGCTGTCATGGTGCCATGGATCAATACTAGGGGTGACCGTGTATTGTAGGTAATGGCACCCCATACCATCACACCAGCTGTGGATGCAGTGTGCAACTGTAAAGAAAATGCAGAATTGAGGCATTCCCCCCGTTGCCTCTACACACGTACATGTTAGTCCTCCCTGCCCAAATTGAATCTGGATTCGTCGCTAAGCACGATGTGGTTCCACTCGGTTGCTATCCAACCCCGTCGAGTGTGACACCACTCACTCCAAACAGAGCAGAGGGGTTGGGTATTATTGGCGGCACATGTAATGGACGCCGCGATACCAAGTGTCCTTCAGCCAGGCGCTTTCGTATGGTTCAAGAGGATACAGGGGCGGGCCCCTAGTGAAGGTGCTACCTCTGCTTGGATGGCAGCCGATGAAGCAGTTGGCTGTACGCGTGCATTTCTTACGATGTGGCGGTCTTCTCGACGACTGGTCTGTCGAGGGCGTCCTGAGCCTGGTCTTCGTATACATGACATCTCTCGGGTCCACTGGTCCCAACACCTCCTCACAACACAATCAGAGCGGCCTAATTGACGAGCTACTCGCCTAGCTGACCACCCAGCTTCCATCATGCCGATGATTCTCCCCCTCTCAAACTGCGACAGCTGCTCATATTGTCTTCGAAAACAACGTAATGGCATGTCTACCTCAGCTCTTCCTTTGTAAACGAGTCAGCACACTCAAATAAGCTTTGGTTACCTTTTTTATACTCCACAGAGAACGACAATAAACGCCCTCTACCGGCTATACATAATGCGCAATCACGCTGCATTTCTAATCATTTGCATATCTCCCTGACATGTACATTCATGCCAAGTTTCGTTACGATCCCGCAATTATTTCTTGGTGCGCTAATTTTTTTGTCCATGAGTGTATGTAGTAGCCTCTTAAAAAATTATACAGATAATGAGAAAAATCCTCATAACTATATGCTACAGCCAAAACGCATTTAAAGCATTACTTTTTGCAGGGTGATCCAAAACATTTTGATTTTTGTTTGATTTTTTACTAGTTCCCTTTCCCTATTCAAGACACAACTTTTACTGAAATATATGAGGTATAACATGTTCTTTACACTACCAAAGTTTCAAGATGATTCCTAAAGAACTTTTCAAGATATTTGACAAAACGTCTAAATTCGAAAGTGTCCTTATACTCATTGGTACACAGTGTATCAAAATTTTAGTGATAAAGTGAATTCGCTTTTACATCAACATCGTATGCTTGAATATTCTGTATACAGTGCATTCAGAAAATTAATTCATGATACGAATACATGGTGTTTTTGGATTTCCTTTTTTTCTTTCTAATTCCTTCAAAATCGAGAATAATTCCAAAATTAGAGAAAAGAAAATATTGTTTTGAATTAAGAATGCACTTATTTTAAAATTTATTACTGAAAAAACCTGATTAAATAAAACTCTAAATTGCATTTAACAACTTTAAGTTGATTTTGTTTTTAAAATAGTATTGTTTCAGTAATGTAACATTACAAATTGTTGCTTGCTATGGAGGATTAACTATTCGCAATCAGAAATTTTTAAAAAACAGAAAATTAAAATTATCTAAAATATATTATTAATGCTTATTTTATATATGGCTATGGAGGGTTGATTCGTTGTGTAGATTAACGCCAATTGACTACGTTATGACTTTAGGCTTGGGTGGAATGTACTCCGCGAGGGGGTTTTCTAACTTTTTATGGGACATTTTCTCTAATGCATCATGATATTTGAATATTGCTTAGCTAATGGAATTTACCTTTTTGCAGGCTTTCTCTTTGGTTTTATATGTGGTAATTTTAGTGAGACATGGGGAGCTGGAAAATGGCCCACATCAGAAATGGCTGGAAGGTAATAAATTGAAACTTTTTAAATTTGTAAAAATTTTTCTAATGTACTGTGTAGTGCACAAAAGTATGCATAAATCAAATATGTATGTACATCAAGTTATGTATGAATCAGTCCTTATATGATTAAACCGCTTTATTTTTGCATACAAAAATTGTTAAAGCCAAGTCATTGAATAATACACGCTTTTTTAAAAATTTATTTCTTCAGAGGAATGGTAAGAAGTTTATGGTCTGGATGCCTGATAGCTCTACCTTCTGGTGCAGGAGTTGCAATGTCAGTGTTGGGTGGCAACGGAGCATCACTTGTAGGAGTAGCTATTTCCGCATCTCTTCTCCCGCCTACCGTTAATTGTGTAAGTGTGACATAAATATTGTTGAAATGTAACGAGTCTTCGAAACAGAACTCTTATTTTTTGAATTTTAAAATAGAAAATAAAATAAATTATTTCAAATTAAAAATAATCGATTTTATTACTATTATTGTTATTATTAAAAGGAGTCTAAAGGAATCGAAAAAAAAAAAAAAAACTCTAAAACACCCATAAGTCCTATACTCCTCAATATCTATGCACATCGTGTAATAGAGACCTATAACATTCCTATTCAAATTGATTAAAATATTGTTCTTGCATAGAATATCTTCGGAAAGTAAAAAGGATGAAAATCTGACAAAAAATATCGTAAATACGTTTCTCAAGTCTGAAACACCAAGAACTACAGCTTCTGTCGTTGCTGTACTGCATCATGGCGACGTTCTTGACGACTATTTCAAATATCATTATGATACGCTACTTTCAAGAAATAACCACAAAATTTTCGATATCAGATGTTTTGCCAAATATCTAGAAAAATTCAAATATCTAGAAAAACGAATTATTCTGAAACTTACTTCAGGAGTATAGAGAACACGTTGTACCTCCTATATTTCGGCAAAAAAATTATCTCTAATACTAAAAGAGGACCGATAATACAATTTCAGTGAAAACAGAACGTTTCGGTTTACCCTGATAAAGTAACGCTTGAAATGCGTTTTGGATGCAACATGTGATTACGATAGGCTGACCAGATCAAAGTACCTTTATAATTGAGAAGCATAAAAAATTGCTACAATTATCAAATTATGGATGCATTTTTTCATTCCTAATAAATAAGGACTAAAAATAAAGTGTTACTGATTAATAATTTAGTTTCTACAATTTTTTAAAACTTAGAAAAATGCTTTCAAAAAAAGGGCGTCTCCATTTGTCCCCAGAAAATTGGGACGTTTGGTCAGTACAGATTACGAGCCTTCCTGTAATTATTAATTGTGTATTGATTTATGAGAATAACACATATATTCATGGATATATAGACGTTTATTTAATTTTTTTGTCCTTTTTTATCGAAAAAAAAGCAAGATATTGAACCCAATGCAATGCCATTTATAGGAAACTTGACATAGTACATTAAACATAACGTACAGTCGGTAACAAAATTGTCCGAACACCAGCAAAAATTCCTATGTAAAAAAAGTACACTTCATACGGTTTTGTTAAATAAATCCTTATCGAATCCTCTTTTTAGTCAGTCTAATAACACGATTCGATAAGGATTTATTTAACAGAACCTTATGAAGTGTACTTTTTTTACATAGGAATTTTTGCTAATGTTCGGACAGTTTTGTTACCGACTGTACACTGATCGAAATATATAATAATATTAAATATCTAATGAAATATACCAGTTTTATTAAATAATTTTTAATTGCGCATAATTTATTAGGCAAGTGAATTGAGCTACTTATATAAAAAGCCCAAGCAATTATCGTGAAAATTCCAAAAGTTTTCACTAGAATTAACTGACTTTTAGTTCTAGAATAACTGGTTTGTATACAGGAATACCAAAAGCATACGAATGCATTGCGTTTTGTGAGAGAGATTTTTATAAAACGTGTTTAAATTGTACTGCACTTTTCATTATGAAATGTACATTAATTACTCATATGCTTAAAAAAAAAAAAAAAAAAAAAAAAAATGGTTTCGGTAGAATATGGTATGTTTAGAGCTAAGGTTTACAGGGCTCCAGATACATTAAGGGCTACAGTTGAAAATCGCTGGAATTCACTTCCATCTGTGTTAAACGTTTTTAACACTTTCCAACAATTTTTAAGAGTTATTATGAATTTAATTATTCTTGTCTGTGTTTCTTTGATTCAGTATGTGTGGTATTCTATCACGTAGTACACACGCTGTGACGATTGTATTATCAAGTTGTACACGTAGCATTGTACCTTGAAGATTAATCCTCAACTACACTCGCTGGTGTGCAAAATACACCATTTATAGTAAACAGAATATAAATGACTTTGGGATCCCTCTCCCCACGCTGCGTGCACATCTAACCTAACCTATCATTGAAGTATTTATTCGAAGATTTTTCATTAGTTTTTATAAAAAGTTTTGATAATTATAACTTATACAGTTGGCAGCAAAAGTATCCGAGCCAATAATTCTTATATCAAAAAAGTACATTTAATACTATTTTGTTAAATAAATTCTTGTTGAATCATGTTCTTAGACGGACTAGGAACATGGCTCGACAAGGATTTATTTAACAAAGCAGTATTATGTATACTTTTTTTACACAGAGATTATTGCTAGTGCTCGGATACTTTTGCTGACAACTGTAGCATACATATTTGTTCTTATTAAATTTATTTTTCCTAACAACGCATCTTCTCCGAAAGGCATCCTCAGGATGTCCTGGGAATAAAGTGGAAATCCTATGGAACTCCTCAGGATGTTTTGCGGACAAGTGTGTTGTTAGGGTTTATATGATATTTTGGTGGTGTATTTTGTACACCACTTGTGTTAAAATATTAAGCGCGTGTTAGTTAAGGGTTCAACGGTAAAACGAGTACGTACAGTTGGAAAATGTAAATAATCTATTCGAATCGCATGATTTTTCGTTCTTGTTTTATATATTACCAAAATATTTTGAATATTGTATCTTTTAAAAGCAATTTTTTATACATTTGAAATTTTGTTATATTCTACACTAAAGGTTTGTGACTATTTGTTAGATGTAATAGTAATTTTTTATGTAGTATTTAATTTTTTAAAAGATCATCCTTTTAATGAATATCATCTTTTCCATCGACGATGATTCTCTGTTACTGTAACTGGTATTATTGTTATACTTATGAAAATCATTTATTTACTTATTAATTACTTTTATTTTTCGACAGGGTCTTCTTTGGGGATTGGGTGCGATAAAAACCATAAGGAGCTTATATCAAAATACTTATGTGGTAAGTGTATGAACACTTATTTAATAAAAAAAATTTTTTTTTTTAAGTTGCACCTTAGGTTACCCTTTGTTTAAAGGAAATAAAAATTTGATTCAACTAAACCTCCAAGTTTCATTTTGGAAAGAGAGCACTGTGCATACATTGAATTAAAGAAGACTTATACAAAACCAACCATAACTTTTGTTCATATTTGATTTTGCTGATGCTGTTTTAAGAATCGACAAAGTTTTGGTAGTGGGTTGTTAAGATCCGTACATCGACACAATATTTATATATTATGTCTATATATCAAACGATAATTCATTGGTTAACTCACGCAGTCAATCTTTTCAGAAAATCTTTTAGAATTCAGAAATTCAATTTTTCTCTCTCTCTCTCTCTCTTTTTTTTTTTTTTTTTTTTTTTGGGGGGGGGGTTAATTAGTATGGTGTGAATATCAAAAAACATTCATAACATTTCTGTATCATTCTATATAATAGCGCTACCTACTGGTTAACATGCACACAAAATAATAATAATAATAATAATAATAATAATAATAATTAGCTTAGATTCCCACAATTAACATTTTATATATGTGATTTGGTGCAATGTTTACTAAAAGATACTGAGAAATTGAAATAGCAGAAAATATGGCAACGCCACCTATCAGCCGATGTACACCCAAAGTGGATGAGCATAGTTTTATATAATACATATCGGATTTAATGTATTTTTATACTAAAGAATCTGAGATATAGCTTTTCTTTAAATGGGAGAAATCGCAGTATAGCAGTACCACCTGTTGGTCGATATATTAAAAAAAAAAAAAAAAAAAAAAAAAAAAAAAAACTAATTAGCACAAATTTATGTCAACATCTAACCAAATACTACGTTTGGTGAAATTCATTCCATTGATTCGTTAGATACAACGGTAACAAAATTTTTGCTTACACACATAGAGATCACACAACATCTCAAAACATATAAATTTAACTAAAACTGAAAATAGAAATTTTTCACGAATCCAATATTTTTTTTTTTTTTACGTAAATGTAGCAGAAAAAATAAAAAATATTTTAACGATATTTTCTGCTTTCGGATCTGGTTAATCATTCTAATTTACATTTTTCGCGCTTAATAATGCAACTAGCACTTAAAAAAATAATAATGTAATAACAAAATGTTATTGTAAATGCATCAGTGTAAATCTTTTGGCAGAGTTTTTGATAATAAAAGTACTTTTATCAATACGAACTATCAATTTAAAATATTTTAAGAGTATTACCTAATTTACTTCATTGATATTTTTCCCCACTCAGAGACGATGATAATTTATTGAATTTTTATAGGTTTTATAAAGGTATTAAAATATACATTAAATTTCTTTAATACAAAAACATTTACAGGCATATCCTTTTATAACAAAATATTGCTACAAAATTTTAAGTAAAACAAATACAACATATTCTTATTTTCTTCTATATACTTTGAAGGAAGTATATTCGACACATGAAAATTTTCGACATGAGGTTTTAAATAAATTTACACGTTTTGAGATTTCCTGAACATGATTTGACCATTTTTAGAAAGTGTCTGTCTGTGTGTGTTTACCAAAAATTTGTGGGAGTGTATTTCAGAAAGTAATGGACGAAATTCTAAAAAACTTTATATTTGGTTGAACCTTGACATTAATTGTAGCCATTTAGGTTTTGGTACATATCGCCCCACAAGAGATGCGGATATGCTGCAAATTCACTCATTTGCGGAATGGATATATCTCAGCATATACAGGGTGATTCAAAAAAACGTGGACAAAATGACATGGTAGATCAGTCATACAACAAGGATAAAAAATCGCATAGGAACAAAGGGTCGCAACTGTGATCCGGAGCCACTACAGGGCGTCTAAAATAATACATAATACAAATAGAAGGAACAAAACCATTACAGATAATTTTATTGTTAATTACTCATTCACATGCGAATAATGCAAGCCAAATGTTGAGCCTACAGGAGATGCTCAAAGTTTTTGCCAGATGCATCGAGACACGCCTGGCATCTACGTTGCATAGAACGCCGCACCTTCTCAAAGATACCAGGTGTATCTCGAACACATCCTGCTGCCACAACGATTCTTCCTACCAAGTCTTCTGGCGTTGCAACAGGTGATTCATACACAAGTCCTTTTAAAATCCCCATAAGAAAAAGTCTAAGGTCTGGCGATCGTGGTGGCCATGCGATTGGTTCACCGCGACCAATCCAGCCGCCAGGAAAAGTAGCCTGCAAATAGGCTCTGACGTCTGTGCTGAAATGTGCAGGAGCTCCGTCGTGTTGAAATCGAATGCGTTGACGAATAGCCAACTTAACATCATTCAGCATTTCTGGCAGAACCTCTTGCAAGAATGTTAGATAAATGGGACCGTTAAGTCTTTCTGGGAGAATGTACGGACCAAGTAAACAATCTCCTACAATGCCAGCCCACACGTTAATGGAAAATTTTCGTTGTGCGCCGTGTGGACGTGTAGCATGCGGGTTTTCATTCGCCCACGTATGCAGGCTGTGAAAGTTTATCACACCCTCTAATGAGAACGCAGCCTCATCCGTGAAGAGAACACTTGCTGCGAAGTTTCGGTCTGCAGCACTTTCTTGCAAAAACTACCGCGCAAAATCCATACGATTGTTGTAGTCTCCCAGTTCCAGTGCCTGGACGCGTTGTAAATGATAAGGATGTAATCCTCCGTCGTGTACAATGCGCCAGAAGGTAGCTTGGGGGATATGGGTCTTTCGGGATACAGCTCGTGTACTCGTTGAAGAATTACGCTGGAGTTCTTGGACAACTCTTTCTTCAGCATCAACTGCCCGAGTTATTCGTTGGCGACCAGCATCCGGCTTGTGCACGTCGAACAAGTCGGTTTCACACAATCGTCGATGCAAAGTAGCAAAGAATGAGCAGCTAGGCACCTTTCTACCAGGATATTTCTCACAATATATTCGCAAGGCTTCTTGTCCATTGCAGTTGGCCATGCCGTAGATTAAATGCATGTCAGCCATTTCGCGGTGTGTGTAACTAGCCAAGTTACGCCCAACGCAGCCACGGCTCGAATGAAGACAATCTCCGTTTGCTCAGCTCGTGTTTAGAAATCCTTTAGTAAACCAGAGATAAGACAAGAGCTTAGTGCGCTTGCGCAGTGGACGGAAAAAAATGGCGGGCTGATTAAATTTAGTCCAAACTATGGCAACCTGGATTCCTAACCTTGGCGCATAAGCGCAGTATGGGCTATTTTTTTGTATGTTTCATAAGTGGTTTTGTTTGAAGGTGTTCTAGTTCAGTAGCCGCCAATTCTAAGTTGGCGCTGCAGCCTTCCCTCAGGCGGTCGAAAGTAATTTTGAACGAATCAGGATTCATTGCCAGCATTGTCGTATCTTTGGTTTACTGAAGGATTTCAGGCGGTCGAAAGAAGTTTTGGACGAATCAGGATTCATTGCCATCATTGTCGTATCTCTAGTTTACTGAAGGATTTCTACTCGTGTTTGTATCACAACGCCCTCTCGTGTGGCTCTAGTGCTCTCTACAGGCGTTTGCGATCCCCTGTTCCTATGCGATTTTTTATCCTTGTTATATGACTGATCTGCCACACCATTTTGTCCACGTTTTTTTTTAATCACCCTGTATATAAATGTACAAAATTTAATGTATGAGAGAGACATTATAAAAAAATTTGCTGATTCAATTTGGAAGCATTTTGACCGAAAGAGGCGCTGCTTTTTGCTGCAATTTTGCCATGTATGGAAAAGCTATATCCCAGCTTCTGTGATATAGAAATGCACCAAACTCTATACTTAAAATGAATATTATAAAATTCTACGCTCAGTCAATTTGGTTGTATATTGACGTTGTTATTTCTCGCTATCTTTGATTTCCCATTTGGCTATGCATCAGCAAGTATTAGAGAAAATTTCACAAAACTGCATATATAAAATATTTTTTATGTGACTATATGTTGATAAAAGTTTGTGTATGTCAATCGGTAAGTGATGGTATTATGTTTAATGTTATAGAAGAATGTTTTGTGACGGTCACAACATTCTAATCAGAAGTGTTGATTTTGCAATCATTTTTCAATAAATAAATCAGGCTGGAGTCTTGAAATAGAACATAGAACGATAAAATAATTTCAATATTTTTAATGAAACTGCATACACTTCAAAATCAACAGATATTGTTGAACACAAACATTTCTATTTACAACCTATTATGTACAAATTATATACAGAGGGCCCAGAAATTAAAGTAAATTCGAATAATACTCGCACAGTAGCGACATAACGATCAGAACAGAACTTTCTTTCTACCTTCACCGGTGGCGATAAACAGAGGCATTCCGGTATCACCCGCTTCAACTGGAGAGGAGTTTAGTTGCTCTGGTGCTATTGCTGGCCTTGTGGAAGGAACTATTACAACTGCTCTAGCTTTGCAACAAGAAGGAATAGCGCTTATTTTTATAAATAGTATGCGTCTCCTTTTAATACTTTAGGTTTGTGTAGTTTTCACTTTCTTTTATATATGTATAAGAAGAAAGTGTAGGATTCGTGAGAATTTTCGACTTCAGGTTTTCGATTGATTTACACGTTTTCAGATGTTCTGAGCACGATTTGACCATTTTTAGAAAATGTCTGCCTGTGCATCTGTGTGTGTGTATCACAAACGTTGTGGACGCTGCTGTGTCTCACGAACCAATGAATGAAATTAAATCAAACTTGGAATTTCGTTGGTCCTTGGCGTAAACTGACGCTGATTTCATTTTAGTGTCAATCGCTTTACAGGTGGCATTTTCACCCTACTTTCTGATAATTTTTATTGTGGTAGTACAGGACAAAATTTCGCATAAATGTACACAATGAGAGTTATTTTTAACGAATGACTGTGAAATTAATATGAATTATTGATAATAATACTAGTAAATTAGGAAAAAAAACTGTATGCCTGTAAGAGCATCGCTCTTTTCCTGAGGGGAAATACCCCCAGGGGATGTAAACTTTCAATATGAGTTTTCAAAAGAATTCGTTTATACCTTTAAAATGAATGATCCAATCATAGGTCTGTGTTAATTTAAAACAAAGTTGTCGATTTTTTTTTTTTTTTTTTTTTTTTTTTTTTTTTCATTTTTTACGAAAGGAAAAAAAAAATGCTTTTTTCTTTTTTTTCTCATATGTCAGATCAAAATTGACATTTTTTCGGCATTTACTGTTATAATTCCTGAGATAAAAGTCGTCTGCATTCATCATGGAAAATAAATTATAGAAATAATTTCTACTACATTAATTTGTATAAAAAAATTATGGAAGAAAATCTTGTATTGGTCCCAAGATAAGAGTTTTATTTTATTTTATTTATTTATTATTTATTATTATTATAAAAGTTGTCGGTATTTTTTTTTTAATGAATTGCACTGAATACTTTTTGGAATCGCTGTGAAACACATGCACATTTGAATTTAAACTACATCGATATTTTTGTTGAATAATGGGAAAGTATTCCTATATTTGTACATAATGCAACTAATAAATGTTTTGATATGAAATTTGTATTTTGATAAAATAGATCATTATTTAATAAGAAAGCACCATAGAGCTGGCATTATAAAATAATAAGTACAAAACTTTGAATAAACACCATAAAATGTAATAAAATCGCAGCGATTGTTTCGGGTCGAAAGAACACACGACCCTTCGTCAGGCGAACAAAGTACGCACGAGTGCTGTGATGTAGAAATCAACTATATTTTTAAAATTTTCTATTTAATTTTAATTCAAATCTATTTTAACGCCTTATATAATAATTTACTCGTGTATTCAATATTAATCTTTAATAACCGTCGAATTTTTTCTTCATCAATTAAAAAAAAAAAAAAAAAAAAAAAGAAAAGAAAAAAAAGAAAAGAAAAGAAAGGAAAGGAAAACCACACTGCAAGCAAGATCTCATGATATCAATCAAAGCGGCAACGCACCACTTTGATTGCAGCACTCGTGCCTACTTTGTTTGCGTGTTTTTCTTGCCTCATACTTTATTAAAATTCTTATTGCTTTATTTATGCTTACTGAAAGCGGATAAAATGTAAGTATATATGCGATTTATATTTTTTAGCTTTATTTTATTTTTGCTTATTTCGTTTAATTTGCTTTTATCATCTCTCCGTTGCAGGTATATGACATTTTTAATCATACTGTAAAACCCGCTTTACTTCCACCTGATACTTATACTCCAACATATTATCCTTTGATGGATCGGGAGTGTGCCGTATTAGGTATAATCAGTTTTCTCCTCACAGTAGTCAACATCATCTGCATCATCATTGCTGCGCTCATCATTCTCAAAGTAAGTAAATCTCTTTTGCGCTTATGGTACTTATTTCTTTAAAATTGGAAGAATTTTAAAATAACTCTTATTATTGGAACTATACGTATAATTCGTTGTATGGTACCTTACCCATCTAAAGTAAATTCTCTAAAAAACTGCACCTTAGCGAAGTCCTTTCTCTTTGAAATGCCAGCTTCACCCATGATATTGTGCAAAAAATAAATAAACTGGTGTGTCACTCACACGACTTTCTCTTACCCTGAAATTTAATACTATAAATACAGGTTGGAGATTAAGAGGTTAGATAACGAGTACTCTTATGTAAACCAATGTTAAACAATTCAAATTAGGCTTCGGAAGAGTTTTATATGATAATCAGTTCTGTGTGAGGGGGGCTGCTCGTTTCATTAATGCACCTACATTTATATAGAATTTAATTCTGTTATTAAAATTAAAAGTTTACTTAAAATTATACAGACAATTTTCACACGCAACGTTCATTAAAACTTATCAAACTTCATCGAACTTTTCCAGCAACAAATTTATATTAACTTCAAAATACAACATTTGGATATCCTAAAATTATTCGTTTTTAAGTTACTCCAGGAGACACTGACGAAGATCACACGTTAAAAAACTTGACTACGGTAATCAGAAAGCCTCAAAACGTGTAAATATACAAAAAAAAAAAAAAAAAAAAAGCGATGAATATTTAGCTTAAAGCATACATTATTTACCATATCTCTATGAGGAATTTCTTTCAATTCCCGAACAGCTTTCCTAGAAATTGTAAAATATTAGTAAAGCACATCCACTAACATCAAATAACTAATGTGTTGTGACTTTCTTCTATATTTTCCTATGCAAATTCACTCAGTAAAAATAATTAATTAAAATAGTCATTTAAAAGAATTATTTTCTATGATAATGCAGACGATTTCTATATTAAAGAAGTAGTGTAACACTCAAAATTAAAAAAAACAGTCTAATTTATTCTCAATATTACATTAATTTTATTTATTTATTTATTTTTGTTAAAAATGAAAAAAATCGGTAACTTTATTTTAAATTATCGCAGATCGATGGTTCAACCATTCGTTTTAAAGGTATTGGTGAGCTCTTTTGAAAGATACCCAACATGAAAACTTACTCCCCTCGAGAGGGGACTTGCCCCACAGGGGGGAGTCGAGGCTCTTACATACACAAAAAAATTTTCTCAGTCGACTATCTCTATTACAAAAAATATATATTCGTTTCATTTGGTTTAGTGCAGTCTGTAGATGTTAAACTCTATTTACCTGCAATTTCCCCCATAGACGTAAGGTATTTGAATACTTTTGAGTGTCCCTGTACACGAGCCATTTGCTTCATCTCAACGAAAAGCTTAGTGTAGCATCCCTATGTGATACACATTTAGAATACCGAGTTTGGAATTTCTGCTACTATTTGTTCTTGAGATATGCTGATAACACACACAGAGACACACAGACAGACACACACACACAGAGACCATTAGCTAAAAACATGATTTTCGTATTCAGGGGACCTCAGAACATATAAATATAGCAAAAACTCGCTTTCAAAAATTTTACCCTAAAACAATACTTTCTCTACCGTAAGGGTAAGAGAAAGTAAAAAGAGCACTTTTTTGCCACTTCTTCTGAAAAACAAAGTCAATAATGCCTGTATTATTAATGCCTCCTACACCAAGTTGTGTCTATAATCAAAATAATTTTTAATCGGGCCCTGATCTCTGGGAATAATAATCCACAATCTCTATAAGTTATAACTCTTCTTCTGTCGAATTAAAAAATAAGCTTTATTGACGTATATATATATGTGTGTGTGTGTGTGTATTTTGAGGCGTATTGAAACCTTAAATGCAAATTTACCGCATAAAAAAACAGATCTAGCACAAGTAAAACAGCCTTCTGTGCAACCTTTATAAAGAACTTGTAGGTGGCGCTATCGGAGCCCGTTAAGGGGTTTGCACTATAAATTTAACCATTTACATATCCTATCGTGGTATAAGCATCATGATACAAATATTGCGCTTTTTGGATACTTTATTCGTAGTGCTGTATGTCAAAATACGTATGTGCACTAAAACTAGTTGGTATAGGTGGACTATACTCAGTTCCCCATCGCAGAATATATGTCCTCATAAATTCCTAGTGCAGAACATTCTCTTAACATAGTTATCATGTAACGAGAAATGAATTTAACCAAACGCTTGACACAGTGACAGAAAGAAATCTCCACCTAATAGACTATCCACCGTTCACTTCGATATATTTATCTTATTCTAATCTATTAATTTATTTTATTAGGGTCAATTTCGTAGTTTAGTTTTCATGCTACTATTTCCAATGCAATAATCCTCAAAATGCATATTTATATGGAAAATTTTCAGTTTTGCTATGTTGATGAAATCTTAAATTACGAATAACTTACGAAAATTTCCTATTAGAATATTTGTCGTCAATTATGTTGAAACAAGTATTATAAATGTTATTTTGAAGTTGTCTGACATATTTATGATTCTCAAAATGAGCGTTTATGCTCAATTTTGCCCTATTCTGCCATTTTAAGTAAATCGTAAATTCCAAATAACTTACGAATTTTTTAAATTGGAAAAATAATAGTCTGTGATATTCATGCCAGTATCCTAAATAATATTTCAAAAGTGGTCTGACACCTTTACGAGGAAAATACCGATCATGATTGACGTTTATGTGAAATTTTACCCTATTCTGCCATGTTAAGAAATTTGTAAATTTCCAATAATTTACGAAATTTTCAAATTAGCATGTTTATATTCACTGATCTTCATTCTGACATCAAGACTGATATTTTAAAACTGGTCTGCCATTTTTACAGTGAAACTTTTCTATTTAATGCACGTTTAAGATAAATTTTGCCCTATTCTCCCACGTTAAGGAAATCGTAAACTTCTAATAACTTACGAAGTTTTTAAATTCGAATGTTGCAAATGAATTGGGTTCTTGCCAGTGTCAAAAGTAATATTTTAAAACTGATTTCACTTCTCTGCGACAATTTGTTCGAGAGATATCGTGTACACAGACTAACGCACTAACGGACTAACACACTAACGCACTAACAAACTAACGAGTTTGAAATTTCTGCTACTGTTTGTTCTTTAGATATGCTGATAACGCACACAGAGACAGACAGACACACGGACCATTCGCTAAAAACATGATTTTAGTATTCAGGGGACCACAAGAACTCACGTTCGAAAATTTGACCCTAAAACAATACTTTCTCGACCCTAGGGGTAAGAGAAAGTAAAAAGCTACCGTAATCTGCATTATTATTATTATTTGTATATATTTTTTTTTTTTTTTTTACGTAATTACAGCCAATACATAGGTTTTAAAAAAATATTATTTGTTTGATTAATATAAAAATATAGTAACAGTTTTAATTTTATAATTCGTTATTGGCATTCTTTTATGCTGTCTTCTGCATGGTGATTATAATTAAAGTTACGATTTCAAAACGCTAACTACCCATGACAGCGATTTGATATTTTACCAGAGCAATCGTGAGGCAATGAAATTTTGTTTGGCAAAAGAAAAAGAAAATATAGTTTCGAAATGTGCCGTTAATTATCCGTAAAGTATTTGTTTCATGAAGCTCCTCTTTTTCTCTTTTCACTATGACTGTTTTCGCTGTAAACACGTATTTTTGTCTTTTTGCTAAAAAAAAAAAAATTGTAGTAAACCCTTGAAATCTATTGTTTCCTGCTATTCCATTGTGTTGCTAACAACATTTCCCCTGTGACAGTATATTTTTATGCTTTTTGCGACAAGACTTTTTCGTGCATACTTTTTCTGCAAGATATTAGTGAGGTATTTTCTTATTTACACTTATTATGTACTTATAAAGAAATTAATTTAATTATTATAAGTATACCGTCGAAGAAATCTTAAGTATAAGACACGAGTTTCTATTTTTTACTGAAATTTAGGAATCTCTTATTTTTATGGGCAAAAATCTTTCTGCAAGTGACAATTTCTTTTCTGCGACAATGTCGCTATGTCACCTAGATTCTGCCTCAGGGAACATTCCTGTGTTTAATGAGTCCATTTAGGCGTTTCTCCTGACATTACCTTGACAGTGCCATCTATAGGAACATATCGGAACTACTTTTTTCCTCCCTCAAACAAAATTTCATTGCCTCACGATTGCTCTGGTAAAATATCAAATCTTTCTGGCGGGTAGTTTTAAAATTATAGCGTTTTGAAATTGTAATTTTAATTATAATCACCCTGTAGTTTGTCGTAATAAAATGCTTTGATAGAATGTTTCAAAAGTTCAAAATTCCGGTCCTGATTAACGAATGTAATTGATTGTGTTATGACAATATTAATTAAAAAATATATATATCATTGGGGCCGAAGTCTTTCGTTTTTCAAGGGAGACTTAATACCGGAATTTTTTTATAATTGTTTTCGGCTTATTTAATCAATGAAAATATATGTTACATATTTCTTTAAAAAATATAGATAAATCTGGTTGAAAGATAGAAAGGTTGGCAGCTATATAAATGTCCTTGAAAGCAACATTTTAAGAAAATTTTATTTCTGAAAGCTAAATGAAAAGTTTATATAGGGAATATTCAACTGAAATATACATTTTTAGTCCAAACAGTGGGAAAATTGAAGGCTTTTTTTTTTTTTTTTTTTTTTTTTTCAATAGCGGTAAAAACCATATAAAAGATAATGGTAAAGGTAAAACGGGCCCGAATGCGAATATGTCCATAGGACCACTTTTGGCTTGATTGGGCTCTGTCAAAAGTATTTCATCCGTATTACTAAGACATTATTTCAAATAATATTCTTTGCAAATATTTCATATTTCTCATCACTTATATTTCTTCATTAGGTGAAAGAAGTTGCTCCAAATACAGCCGACCAAGCTGTTTCGAGGTTTTGGAAACATGATGTGAAGGTACGAGAAAACGTTTACACTTTTTTTTTTTTTCTTTTTTTTTATGTATTTGTTTTTTATTATTGCTGACAGAATTATTATAAGTCCCTTGTTGTATGAAACATTTAACATTTATTAATTGTAAAATGATTTGTTTATACAAATTAGAAATTTATTAATTTAGTACTTTAATTTTTTCTTGTATTTGTCGAAAAAATAAATTGTGTCCTTTATGATAAAAGAACCCCAATCTTGAAAAGGGGGACAAAACTTATAACTTAACTTTTATCGAGCAATTCCCGTTTTCTTAGGTAGTTTTTTTTTTTTTTTTTTTTTTTTTTTTTTCAGTAATCAATTTTAATACTGTCTTTATGTAATATTAGATTGCGGATTCTGAAACCCTTCAGAAAGACAAGCTTATTATAAAGTTTCTAAATCTTTAATAATTGTTAACGTAAAATTCAGCATCAGCTTGCAATACTTGGAAAAGTATGCTTGCAAATGTTTTATATTTATTTTCTTTTTCTTTTTCTTTTTTTTTTCCCTCAAAATGTTCTTAGTTTTGGCTATTTGAATGCATTTTCAATTTCAAAATGCCCTATTTTTAATACATTTCTAGTTTTTTTTTTTTTTTTTTTTTTTTCCAAATTACTTCGCTATTACGGAACAAATAGTCTAATTCGAAATATAAAATTTTCGTGATAATCGAAAAACACAATTCGATTCCTATTCATTTCAATGATAGTGCTTGCGAATTCTGTAAGTTGCTGTCTAGGAAAATGTTGCAAATCGTCAGGCGATCTCGTGTTGTTAAGCAAATAATAATAATGCGTAATAAATAAATATCTAAGATTTATAACTCGTTGTTCACCCTTAAATTATATTGTTTTATCCCTGTCGTTTTTTTTTTTTTTTCTATATTTAATTATGTTTGTCTAGAGATTCTGTCTTAATCAAACGTTAATCTTAATCGGATACATTGAACTCTCTTTAGTCCAACTATATTGAAAGGAAACCTCCCTTTAAGGGCAGTTTTTTATCGTCCCATATTACCCTCCCCTTTTGCATTTAACATTAATTAACTTTAATTGGACACTTTGTACGATTATGTACCTCTCTTAAGGGTCAGATTTTGTTAGAGCAAAACTTAACTTTTTCCATAACTTGCACTGAGCACCTTATAACTGAGGTTAATCTCCCTGTGCGTTTTAACAATTTGTATGTAGGGAAAATAAGAAAGTGATAACACTTCGTATTTCTGAATGTGTATATTAAAAGATGATGCTAAAGCTTGGAAAAAAAGATATTTCGTGTCAAAACCATTATTTAGCTAATGAATTTAAATGCAATGTCTTCTAAATATGAGTAGTGTTGACCTTAAATGATAAAATAAAAGTATTTAAACCTAGCTGAAAATAACAATTAAAAACTAAAATTAGTATTATTAATAAAAATGTATAGTTTAATAAAGATCTTTTCTCCACTTAGAAATGATGCTAAGCTGAACAATTTATTCAAGTTTATAAAACATTTCTCGAAAAACAAAATTATTGATGCAAAGTTTTTTTTAATTTAAACAGTCTAATATGCATAACTATTAAAGAGATATGTAGCAAAACAATTTAAATCCTAATAATTAAACTCATTTAACTAGTAGAGTTGGTTGTTTGTGAATTAAGAGATTTTCGAACAACCTCTATTTAAAGGCCACATCTCTGGAAGGACAGTTTTCTATGGCCCAAAGAGCGGCCTGTTTAGAGAGTTTCACTGTAGTTGTTTCTAATACTACGTATAATCTCGATCGTAATTTAGAGCATTTCGCTTTTTTAAGGCTAAAACAAGTTTTTAACAAACCTTATCACTTAACTATTATATTCACTAAATATTTTCCCCATTTTTAACACATTCCAACAAGGTTGAAAAGTACAATTTTTAATAAAATCACACAATCAACTGTGGAAGAAAATCATATTTATTGAAATTTAAAAAATCAATTTCAATAAATATGATTTTCTTCCACAGTTGATTGTGTGATTTTATTAAAAATTGTATTTCATTCTCCCATTGTTTAATGGTGTTTTCCATTTCCTGCGGCTTATTTCTGTTGAGCTATCTAAATGATAGACCAGATTGTTCCTGCCTAAAAGGTTGTCTGAGTGAATAATGCTGACCGGGATGTCGGCCTGGATAGCTCAATTGGTAGAGCCTTGACCTTGTAAGTCAAAGATCCGGGGTTCGAGTCCCGGTCCAGGCATTATTTTCACTCAGTCGGAAAAATTAAATTTCAAGGTTAAAAAGTGTTAATGACTTAGATTTGTCGGTCTGTCAGTCTGTCTGTCTTTCGGCGCTCTAGCTCCTGTAAATATTGATGGAATTTTTTGAAACTGATATATGTTATTCCACTATCGAACGTTCCCCCATTGAAAATGGAGTAAACACCATCACTGGTTTGTATACAGGGACACCAAAAAGTATTCCAAAGCATTGCATTCTATGAGAGGTACAAACCAAACTTTTGGTTCTACAAACCAAACTTTTTTCAAACTTTTTACAAACCAAACTTTTGGTTCTACAAACCAAACTTTAATAACTTCACTTTGCACAAATCTTAATGAAATTAAAATAGGTTATTCATATGCAAAAAAGAATGTTTTGCATAGAATATAATACGATTAGCATTAGATTTACAGGGCCACACAAAATTATTCAGTTACATTAAGGGTTATTATTGAAAATCTGCTTGAATTATATTTTCGTTTATATTAAACGTTTTTATCACTTTCTAAATTTTTTAAACTGTAAATATGATTTCAATTTGTGTATCTGTCTGTTTGTCGGCCCGTCCCTATCATCCTTAAATATTTTCAGAATTTTTAAAAATAGATATATGTTATTCAAGTTCACTATGGAATGTTTCCTATTTAAAAAAGGCTTTCATAAGTCCTGCACAACTGATTTGTGTGCAGGAACAAACACACACACACACAAAAAAAAAAAAAAAAAGCCCAATGCATTGCATTTTAGACAGTCATTTTTAAAAATCCCATTTAAATAACTTTCTACATTAAAAATCATAAAGAAATTGGCATTTATTGTTAATATGCTAAAATAATGTTTTGTATTGAATATTATAAGATTAACCTTCAGATTTACAGAGTTACACTATAATATTCAAACACATTAACGACAGCAATTAGAATTTTAGGGCTGCATTTTCTTTTACGTTAAGCAATTTTAAAACTTTCCAACAATGTTAAAGAGTGATTGTGAGTAAATTAGTCCATTTGTATGCCTTTCAGTCTTTCTGTCTGTCCGTTTTGTGATAACGTAGGCAAAGAACACTGAAAGTTACACAACAAGTACGTACAGTTGGAAAGTGTTAATAATCAATGCGTACCGCATGATGTTTCGTTCTTGTTATATCTATTGTGAAATTGTGTAAATTAGTTATATTTTAGTAAATGAATTACACGCTTCCTACATTGTATATTATATATTAGATTTTTCACAGAAACTTACACATAAGCTACTAATACAAAGATTGCTTTGTTTGTTAAGTAAAAAATGTATAAATCATATTCATTTAAATAAAATTTCGATTCCATCATCCAAAATTTTAAATTAATTAACCCTTCAAATAAAACTGTTCTATTTACATTTTGATATTCTTAATAATGCATTGTTTTGTAAATATTAGGTCGCACGTGATTACAACAAGACCTTAGGTGAAAACGAAGGTGAAGATCTTGGAAAACAATTCTTGCAGGAATGGGCGGTAAGCTAAAAAATTTTTATGTCATTTAATTGTACTGACCTTGCATTTTTCTCTGTATGCCTTAATCATTTCATTTCATCCTTTCTTTGTGCTTGACGTTTACATTAGAGTTTTATGAATGCGAACATTCTTATGTCCGTGAAAATAATTTTCACATTGTCATTAATACTATGAAACTTTGGCACATGATTGAAGAGAGAAGAAAAAAAAGAGTTATTACTAAAAAATTGGACGCAAATGGTATTGTAAAACATTTACTCTGCTAAAAAATAAATAAATAAATAATGACTTTTGCAAATTTGTTATGAAAATTATTCAATAGTTTCCAATGCCCGATCTTAAAGTCTTTAATAGCTGTGCCGTTAAATAATCTAAAGTGGGACACACAAAAAAAAAAAAACCTTTTTCTTCTATATTGTAAAAAACAAAATAAATAAATAAAACATGCTAGAATATACTGCAATATGCAGGAGAAAATACCGCCAAATCTTGGTGCGTTAATTTACAAGCTTGATGCTATAAATAAGTGCTTGATTGAGTTCTTAAGCAGCGTTGTAAAATAACTCACGCAATTTTACAGCATAGTGCATTTAGCATATTCCATTTAAGTGCTACAAACTGTCTCAAGAAACATATACACCTTAAATAATATAGTTACGTTTAACAACAGGGAATCGAAGCATATAGTCCAGTCAAAATAGACATTAAACCTCGGAAAAATTCTCATAAAGTTGAAAATCGTTACAGGCCTTAAATGCATGATTATAAATGAAATGTCAAAAGTCCCCATCGATCCAATGTGTGCTAAAAATTTTATACAAGTTCAAAGGTCAAGAAAACGGTTTTTCACAAATATCTATCTTGACGGTATTGTAAAGTACCATTAATTTAAAAAGCGTATAAAATAGAATTTAGTAAAGACATGTTGCAGATATTTATAAGAATAGAACGCATGTATCTCCCTTTAATCTCACCACATGGCACTAGACGCCCCATATAGTCCAGACAAAATCCGTAAATAAACTTGAAATTTCGGAAAATTTCACATAGAGGGGAAAATTGGCACAGACCTTAAATACATCATTATAAATAAAATGTCAAAACTCCTCATCGATTCCACTTGTGATAAAAATTTTATGTAAGGTCAAAGGTCAGAAAAAAAAACGGTTCTTCGCAAATATTTGCTTTGACGGCACTTTAAAGTAGCATTAATTTAAAAAGCGCATTAAACAGAATTTAGTACATATATGTCAAAGGTATTTATAAGAATATAACGTATATATATATCTTCCTTTAATCTCACCATATGGCACTAGACGCCTCATATAGTTCAGGCAAAATACATAAATAAACCTGAAATTTCGAAAAAAAAATCAGCCATTTATGATTGCTTTCAATGTGTAAATGTTGAAATTAACACAAATACTACTTATATCGTCGATGGAGGATACCTTTTACTTTACATCGTGTAGTGTGGAATCGAGGAAAAACATTTAATGTTATTTTTTAGAAGCATGTCCACTGTGTACATAGACATTTTGGGCACAACGTTATTATAGTATTGATGGTTATTCTGGTTGTACGAAAAACATCAAAACTGCAGAACAACGTCGTCGAATTACTAAAACATCTCCCTCAACTGGTATCCTTTTTGATTGATTTATGACTGTTCCAAGAAACCAGCAGCAATTTCTTTCTAATACTCATAATAAATCTGACTTCATTTCAATGCTATCTGAAAAATTTAAGGTTGCAGATATTACTGTAAAACGAGCTAATAATGATGCCGATGTTCTCATAACTGAAACAGCTTTAGAAAAGTTCAATACAAATGCAACTGTTGTTGGTGGTGACGATGTCGATTTGTTAATATTACTGACTGCATGAACTCCTACTGATAGAATTATTTACTTTTTAAAACCTGGAAAAGCACATATAGAAGCAAAACATGTATTCATCATAAAGCTTAACTTCATATCCAAAATGTCAAGCTCATATCTTATTTCTCCATGCAATAACTGGATGCGATACAGTGTTGCCAGATTTGGGGACTTTTTTATTCAACCCCCGCCGCTAAATTTTAATTATAACGGTTGCCTAAGCACTTCGAAAGATAAACGTCTATTATGTATAGCAAATATCACTTCTCAAAATTATTGGTGAGAGTTGAATAAAAAAGTCCCCAAATCTGGCAACATTGATGCGATACTACGCCAGTGTTTTTCAAACGAGGTAAAATAAAAATATTTAAATTATTTGAAAAACGTCCTGATTTAATTGATTGCGCTGAAGTATTCGCAAATATCGGCTCTTCTCCAGATATTGTTCTTACAAATGGAATTCGTTTTCTTCTTGCTATGTATCGAGCTCCAAAAAAAGGTTGATTCCATTGACAAATATAGATATTTAAATTTTGTGAAAAATACAAGTAAAAATAAACCCGTACAGCTATCCTGTATTCCTCCAACATCTGCTGCTGTTTATCAACATTTACATCGTGTCTACTGTCACACGCACGAAAACTAGATCTTATTTTTATTACATATATTAAATATAGATAGAGAAGGCAACTTATGTAAATTTCATTTGAATGGAATAAAAATTAAGAAATCTACGAAAGAATCAGCTAGATTTGCATATTTTCTAAGACTTACATGTCTATTAGAGATTTTCCTCACGTCACTCGTATTTAATTTGAAGATCCAACTATTATAGCCTATTTGCAAAAAAATAATTTTTATGAAAAGAACCTTGACTGCAATTCTTAAAAAAAAAAAAAAAGTGTAAAATTCAGATTTTTATTTTGAGGATAACTTTCTTAATTTTTGATTTTATTCAACTGAAATTTTGAAAAAGTTGCCCTATGTATATCGATTTAAAACTATGTAATACAAAAAGTTCTACATTTCCCGCATGCGATACAGAAAAGTCTTTATTACAAATACTTATAACTTAGCGAAAATGAAATGTATGTATTTTATAAAGCTAAATAAAATTCTGGTGTATACTCAATATTTAAACTTTAAAACTCCTTCACACACCATAAAATTAAAGGAAGCACAACCGGTTTCGAAAAGACGTGGCCTTTCTTCATCAATTGCAAAACAACACGGGCTACCGCCTTGGAGGCAAAAACAAAACCGAAAGCAGGGTAAAATCCAGAGGGAGAGGAGCAACACAACCAACCAATAGGAAGCATCATGCAAGACCAATCAGAGAGGAACACACACGCACACACTAAAGAAAGTTTCTTTCTTTTTCTTTTTCTTTTTCTTTTTTTTTTTTTTTTTTGGGGGGGGGGGGGGAGGATTATGTCTGTCTTATTTATCGTATGTTAATTACAGATCTTAATAATCATACGATTCCTTAAAAGAAAAAAAAATACAAATATTATAACAAGTAAGTTAAGTAAGTTAACTTTACAAGTCATTTGTATCTTCTTATGTTACAGAGTAATAAGATATATTTTCGTTTTTCTTCAATTTTTGGTTGGTCTCTTAATTGCCTTTCTGACCAAATCGTAACTGGAAAGTGTGTGTCTAAGAATGGTTTTTACACTTCTGAAATTCGAGGCAATTTTGTCCAGTATTTCCTTCGCAAACAGAAAAATTGACAAATTAATAATAATGATAATAATAATGATATTATACCTCTAGTAAGGGTATAATATAAAAAGGTATAATATCCATAAGTATAATATCTAATGATATTATACCTTTACTCTAACCCTATACACTATCTACCAATAAGTATTTATTTGTACACTTTCGAATTTAAACGTTTTGTCAAATATCTATAAAAGTTCTTTAGGAATCATCTTGAAACTTTGGTAGTGTAAAGAACATGTTATACCTCATATATTTCAGCAAAAGTTGTGTTCTAAAGAGAGAAAGAGGGGCAGTAAAAAATTAAACAAAAATGAAAATATTTTGTATCACCTTGTAAAAAGTAATGCTTTAAATGCGTTTCGGCTGTAGCATGTGATTATGAGAATTTTTCTCCCTATCTGTATAAAGTTTTAGGAGGCTACCACATATATTCCTGAACATATAACGTTTTTTTTTTTTTTTTTTTTTTCTTTTTAAATTGTACTTTTCTAATTATAACGCATAGTGTATTAGACACAGTGCAAAGACGTTTTTAGGAAATTTGGTACACTACATTAGACACAGCATACTGCAATCAGAATGCGAAAATGTTAAATATGTTTCAAAATATGAGCATTTTTATTAAATAATATTTAACTACGCATGCGCTAACGTTTAAAAAATTTCATTTGCATAATTTAATAGCCAAAAGTATGAGCAATACATTTGAAAACCCCAAACAAATATCGAGTAAATTCGAGAAGTTACGAGGGATAGAATGAACAGAATTTCAGTTCTCCGAAACAAGGAACATGGTAGGGGTTTTATTAATAGTTATTTACAATCATCGAACACTGTATTATGATTGGGCATTGATTGAATCAAAATAAAAATGTGAATAAAACCCCTTATAGATTAGCTTTTATTTCGAGAGAACTGAAATTATGTTCATTACATATAAGTTGCTCAATACTTTTGGCTATTAAAATTACGCAAATGATTTTTTTTTTTAAATCTAGCGCATGCGTAGTTAAAAATTCTTTAGTAAAAATTCATGAGATATTTAACATTTTTGCATTCTGATTATAGTATGCTGTGTCTGTAGTATGCCAAATTTTCTAAAAATATCTTTGCACTGGGTCTAATACCCTACGTGTTATAATTAAAAAAGTGATTTTTTTTTTTTTTTTTTTTTTGCAAAGACAAAAAAAAATTGTATCGCCTCGCAAAAAATTATACAGATAATAAGAAAAATCCTAATAATCACACGCTACTGCCAAAACGGAATTAAAGTATCACTTTTTACCGGATGATTCAAAGCATTTTGACTTTAATTTAATTTTTTACTGATCCCCTTTTCCTCTTCAAGACACACCTTTTGCTGAAATATGTGAGGTAGGGGACAGTGGGGTGAATGGGACGCAGGATAAATGGGACAATAGCAAAATGTTTATACTTTGCAAGCACAAGAAACTTGACAATTTTGATATATATATGGCAGCACTGGGTCATTCATCAAGTGTAGTTTCAGAATTGTGCTATCCATAGAAAGGCAGAAAAAATTAAAGTGTCTTTTTCAGCTGCAAAAGTAAGTTTTTACTGATTCAATTCGGTAGTAATTAAGACATTAACTATTTTCTTAAAGTTAATATAACTCTATATGGTTTAAAGGCATAGTCTTTTATTGTGTTTATGATATTCAAGAAGAATATTGACAGTTGTTGATTAAGCCTATTTCCAGTTTTATGTGATCATGTGGTGGTTGGGATGAATGGAACAGTTTGAATTAGAAGTCTGCACGGGCCAGAATTTCGAGGCCTGGGCCCGGACCGTTTATTTTTGAACGGTGTAGAGCCCGGCCCGGTCCGGATAGAAAACGATAAAATCAGACCGACCCGGCCCGGCCTAATTCAAAAATATGTAAAAAAAAAAAAAAAAAAAAAAATTGAATGCCTTTCTATGAAAAAGATTTTTATTATGTGTTTTGCAGAGGTTTTATATAACCAAACAATAGTACGCTCTTTAACAAAACTGCTGAACTTTACAAGATAATTATATATAAACAGAAATTCTTTATTATAGACAAGTCACAAAGACAAACAGAAAGTCAAATCGAAAGTATTAGCATTCATCAAACAATATAGGAAGGTATTTAAAATGGTTAATACTACTAAAAATGAACTTTCAACCATTTCCTCTTATATACCGTAATGTATCCGAATCTTTCATGTGCTCCGGTAAACAAAACTTTAATGTTAATCCAACCATATTCAATAGAAAAGTTGCTTTTGCCCATGATAAAAATGATGCTACTTTCGTCCACTGGTGAAAAGGAAAAGGAGCCTTAGAGAAAAAGTTATATCGGAAAGATTTTTATAGACTTTATACCACCTAAACTCAACAGATCATAAGAAACAAAGCCTTATACACAGTAACGTATCTAATTTCTTTTGTTATGTACATGTACGTAAACTGGTAGTGACATGCGCATACTATTTTGAATAGGAAACCATCTAATATTATTTTAAATAAAATATATTAATTTCGAGGCATGCTAAAAATATTTGCGAAAAATCAGATTTCGGACAGACAGACTGATAGACAATTAAATTGAAGTTACAGACACATTTTTTAACAAAATAGAATTTTATGTAACATACCAGACTGTAAAATTATGTAAAATAAAGGTCTGAAGAAATATTTTATCATTTTCATTTTTCGTTGATTAACGAGGAAACCAGAAAAAAATTCGCGCCGGCACGGCCCGGAGAAAATTTCATTCAGGCCCGGCCCGGGCCGTGCAGACCTCTAGTTTGAATGGGGATGAATGGGACATTCCCCACTATGTGCTAATTTAAAATTGTACACAAGAATTATATTAAAACAAATCTTAAATAGATTTTCAATATTTTTATAACCTGTAGTTCTGTAGTTATAACATGGAATTATAAAAATAGCATGGATTTAGTAAAAAAATAGATTGAAATTAATTGTTCTGATTTTTGTTTTTAATAATTATGATTAAAAAAATTATAAATATTCAATGCAACTTAAATCAATAATTAAAAAAATAAACTAATGACAATTTGATTAAAATCACAATTTCAATCAAGTTAATTAAATAAATCCTGGTGATTATTAATGCAATACAGAATAGAAGGATGATTTTTCCCGATCAGTTGGGAAAAAAAATTTATCTGGATAATTTGTATTCTATTATAATGATTTATCTCTTTCTGGTGTGTTATTTGTTTATTTATTTTTAGATTAGATCTTATTAGATTAAATTACCAAAGCCTAGAGCACTAGGAACTGTGCGAACCAAAGGACTTTTGCCTTTTAACGTTAATCTGAGTTTATGTTAATTTCAGTAAATTCACAGTGTGTAATAAAATCACATAAACCATTTTAACTTTGAAAAATTATTTATTTTCCATTTTGTTTTCTTTTCTTTGTTAACTCCAGTCTTGTCCCATTCATCCCCACATATGGGGATGAATGGGACAATGCACACGCATGTAAAATATATATACATATATTATTAATTAAAAATTATAACTTTTTATTAAAGTTAGTATGCTTATACGTAACTGATTACGTAAGTGTACTTATGAGCAATGTTACAAAATTCTGAATTACATATGGTGAACGTTATCAGTAAAAACATGAAAAATGTCCCATTCATCTCCACTCTCCCCTATAACATGTTCTTTACACTACCAAAGTTTCAAGATGATTCCTAAAGAATATTTCAAGATATTTGTTAAAACCTCTAAATTCGAAAGTGTCCAAATGCTTATTTGTAGATATTGCACCTCTACTGTACTGTATAACTCTACCTCTAATTCTACCCATTGTATATGTACACGTCTGCCAATCAATTTATTACTTATATACTTGAAAACTATGTAGAAGAATTTAGTATTTGTTATTATTGAAGCATTACATTTTAATTTTTTATGAAATATGAATGATTTCTTTAAATATGCATTTTAAATTTTAACGAAACAACGAGTACTTTTGACAAAAATCAAACGTTATTTATTTATTTATTTATTTATTTTTATTAAGCTTTTATTTAACAGTTTAAGTAAAACAGAAAATTGCACTGAAATTTATTGTATATATTCGTAAAATTTATTATCTGTGGTTTATTATTTTTATTATTTTATTATTACGCATAATACATTACCCGACTTTTGTTTACTTAGAATTTGAATGGTATAGATCCGAGTACTCTAGACAACGATTCCGAAGAAAGCAGATTAACTCAGTTACAGACTCTAATGGACATTGTAGAAGTAAGTAGTCACTTTTTTTTTTATCGATATATCGGTTTTATAGATTCGGGGAACCCTCGGTTCTGACGAATTTACAAATTACTGGAACTACTGAACAAATAAACACAATAAAAGTATTTATAGCAGAGGTCGCCAACCATTCGTTTGTGGACCATAAGTAGTCCGCGATTAAATTTTGGTGCTCCACAGAAAGAAAAATATCTGGACTGTATTTCCATTTTTTATGCATTATTTGCAAATACATTGTCTTCATAGTGACCATATTAGAGCACTTTTATAATAAAATATCGTTAAAAAGTATTACAATTACTCATTTACGAAAACAGTTTTTACTCTTAGTAAACGAGGAACGAGAAGGTAAGCAATTTGATAAATAATTTCCTAGCTAAAATTTTTTTAAAGCTTAGAAAAACGATTTCAAAATAGGAACTGTCCTCAAATTTTGAGCACATGTAATAACCCTACATTAATTTCAATTTTAGCTTCGGAATTTTTTGAATTTATACTAACACAACAGTTTTCATTTAACGAAACCCTTTCCTAAATATCGATAATAAATTGATTTACAACGTCACATATAATGGATTCATGATTATTATTAACAGAGATAGATCAAATAATGAATTATTCCCAAATCAATAAATAATAACTGAAAAAACAAGACTAATCGTTGCATTAGCATTCGACGACAATTTTAAATTCCTATTCATACAAACATCTCATTTTTGGTTCTCTGTAAAAAGTGAATATCCGTTATTCAGTAAAAAAGCCACAAAAAATTTTACATAATTTTCAGCAACATATTTGTGCGCAATTTTCGCCTGTAAAAAAGAATAAGCATATGTACGCCAAATAAAAAATTAATAACAATCGCAAAATTCCGTTGCTACCAATCTGAGAGAACTTTTCAGTGGCACGAAACTTTTAAGCATTATAATTCCTACACCACTGTAACTGTAAGCGGCATTTATATCACAAATTAATGTTTTTTTTTTTTTTTTTTTTTTTGTTAGATATAATTCAACGGCATTGAATTAACATGCATTCACATAGTAAATTATTTTCTCTGTTTCATACTTTCTGATACATGCGCTGACCCTCTTCAAATTGCAAACAATATAGGTCACATTGTTTGCAATATGTACTGTGATTTTTCGTTAAATTTTGTTAAAATGCCAAAAGTGTTGCAAGAATGAAAAATCTTTTTTTTTTTTTTTTTTTTTTTAATGCCAATAATCAATATGTTAAATTAGATTAAAGACAAGATTTGAGTAAATTATTCAACAAAAATAATTATTTATTTTTATTAAAAAAAAATACAGATTATCAGAAAAAAAAAGCATACATTTTGGTATACGGCAATAAAATTAAATAAACAAACAGTTTAGAGTTTACCTAAGTTCTTCTGAGCAATCTACACATTTGACTATCATATTATGCTAAAGAAGTTTTTTATCGTTCGCGCATGCGCAGTTAAAATACTTTTTATAAAAATGTTCATATTTCATGAGATATTTAATACATTTGTATTCCGATTGCAGTATATTGTTTCAAAAGTGTTTTTTTCAATTTATCTAAACGTGGCGATAATTTTCGTTGAAAATTCTGTACATTATAAATAAAAAACATGCTGAATTTTTTTCAAGATTTTAAATAAATGCTTATATATTTTTTATTTACTATGCTCTTGTTATGCGAATGCATCAGAAAATTGTTACAGATCATTTCGTTCTCTTATCCATACAGGGTGATCGCAAACCTTATAGATTTTGCTCAATTTATTGCCACCCACCTAATTATTTTCCTAACCTGATCTTCACTGAAAAACACGAAGAAGATCTTTTTCTTTAAGTAGTCAATTTTTGAGCACATTTTATCAAAAAAAGTTTTTAAACTGGGGGAAAAAACTGATCGTTGCAATACTTTTGGATAGTGGTGTATATACCATAGAAATATTGTTTATAGAATATATGAATAATAAAGCAAATATTAATATAAACTTTTTTATTTTTTAGGATGCGCAGGAAGATGATGTATTCAAATCTATAGCACACAATGTTCCTGCTCCAGCTGTGGATGTAAGCTATTTAAAATTTTCGGAATAATGTCCACGTATTCCACTAAATAAATTAATACGTAACCCAGTTTTAATCTTAATTTTCCATAGTTACTTTTAAGTCTGTAGATTATATATATATATATATATATATATATATATATATATTCTTATTCAATTGTATACCAGTTGCATTAAATGTATGCACAAGTTTAACCATCAGGGACTTAAAAAATTCTAATCTTCGAAATATTAAAAGCTGGTCCACGAACGTCTTTTCAGTTTTCTTACCAGAAAATATAGGATGATCATTTGTTGTGTGGAATGACCTTTGATAGGATGTAATGTGGAATTGACTACAAACCACCATAGCAGAAAAAAAGATTATACGGGATTACTCAAAAATTTATGTTTCTGCGCGTAATTGAAGAAGTAAAAGATGACGAACTAAATTTTAAAAAACACTATTGTAAAAGTATCACAAAACAGCGTAGTTAAAAAGAAAAAGAGAGAGAGAGAGAGAAAGAGAAAGAAAAGAAAAGAAAGTGAGAAAGAAAGAATGAAAAAGAAAAGAAAGTTGGTGAAAATTCATGATTATTCTTTCTTGTTTTAAAAAGTTAGACATTTTAGTTCCTATTATAGTATTGATATGGAGAACTTAGATAGTCTTGAAATTTTATAACAGCGAACTTTTTGTGTTTCCAAACGTTTTGAGTTGCGAGGAATCTAAAACTGATAGGTTGTACGACTGTACGTAAGTTAATTTGTTAGTTAGTTATTTCATTTGTTCGTTAGTCTGTGTAGACCAGTGGTCGGCAACCTCATTTTTGAACAAAGCCAAATGTCAACAATACAACGATTAAAATATCTTTTGGGAGCCAAAAATTTTTAACCTAATTTATATTGGCTCATTCATTCTTATTAACATAATTAGAGTATTCCTAAATCGACATTTGCTAAATTCTCAAGGGGCGAAAAATCTGCGTGTGGCTCGCGAACCGCAGGTTGCCGACCACTGGTGTAGACAATATCTTAAGAACGATTGATCATAGAAATGTAGGATTGGTTTTAAAGTATCGCTTAAGAATCAAAAATACGAAACTTACCCTAATAATCTTATACTATTAAGTGAGCAATATTTGTATGTATATTTCACTGATCTCGAAAACGGTAGCTCGGACAGTCACGAGATTTAACACAAAGGTGCATCCCGAAGGGTCATTGTGCGCATCGAAGTCAGATTTTCGAATTTTTGATTAGTTTTTTCTTAATTAATTAAAATGTGAAAATCATAACCTTCTAATTTCTGATAAAAAAAGCCATTTAAATTTTAACATTTTATGCATAATTTAATTGTTGCCAATTTTTTTTTCGACAGAATAATAATAATAATTTAAAATAAAAACGTACATTTATTTAAAATGAGGAAAATAAATCAGAAAGATTAGAAAATAAATTAGAAATATCACTCGCATCGTTACAAATAAGACACCAAATGAAAGGGAAAATTTTTGTAAATCCGATGCATTAAACAGCTTATCAATCGGATGATTAGTTTTTTCTTAATTAATTAAAATGTGAAAATAAAAACCTTCTAATTTCTGATAAATAAGACATTTAAATTTTAAAATTTTATCCATGATTTAATTGTTGCCATTTTTTTTCGACAAAATAATAATAATTAAAAAAAAAAAAAAAAAAAAAAAAAAACCGTACACTTATTTAAAATGAGGAAATAAATCAGAAAGATTAGAAAATAAATTAGAAATATCAGTCACATCGTTACAAATAAGATAGCAAATGAAAGGGAAAATTTTTTTAAATCCGATGCATTAAACAGCTTATCAATCGGACAATTAGATTTTTTAAAATTAACTAAAGTATGAATTTTAGGTGGCAACAGCAGAAGATTGTATGGAAACCGTTAGGAGAAAAAAAATGAAAAATCTGCTTCACATTAAGTCACATGATTTTTAAAAGGGATTAAAAATTGCAGTTTTCAAATTCTTTTAAATTTTCTCTCACGAACACAAAAATATAATATACAGACTGTACCCCACAAGACCAACTTGCATTTCAAATTTCATCAATTATTTTGGTTAATAAACAAAAGTTATTTTTTTTTTTTTTTTTTTCAAATTAAGTTTTATTCTATTTTCGAAAAGATTTATGTGATCATAGATATAATAATATATATAGATCTATCATCCCCATATAATCGTGCAAAGATTTTTGATGCCGAAAAAAAAAAGCTTTGGAATCAGTCATTAAGTGGTACTGAAGGAAAAAAAAAAAAAGAAGAATGAATTTGAAACTATATCTGGGGCTTTTCATTCACCTTTAGTAAATAAATTATTCATGAATTTTATTTGCTAAAATATTCGTGCATATTCCCGTGTGTATTCACTCGGGGAAAGACTGCCATATTTTGGTAAAATCGCCGTCTTTTCCCGAGTGAAAAGGAATCACTTTTTTGTCCCCAATGATCAATCTATATATTATTACTATATCTATGTATGTGATACGATAGATTAATAATTTGGGTTTTAAAAAAAAATTTTAAATAGATTATTTAAACTTTATTTTATCAGCTTCATTAACAGATCCTGCTGGGCGATTTTTTAAATTTTGGTGTTGAAGTACACCAAATGTTTTTCGACAAGAAGTTTAATATAGCAACAGCCATTTTAATCTAAGTAGCGCATCAAATATATAAAAACATAAATGATTTATTTTTACACAAAATTTACAGAACAAATGCAGTTTTAAAGATAGGAAATTTATTTCAACAAGCACTATTTTAAACCTAAAAAGCATTAAAAATATAAGCAGAATACAAAGGATTCTTATGTATAAACAAAACAGAGTCTGATAAAATTATTAGCAAAATAGTCTTCCCCTTTTCATACAAAAAAAAAAAAAAAAAAAAAAATCCATCGCTAATATGGCGACGAAAATTCAAAAGCCGCCAATGGAGCGACATAATAAATTGTGTAACACGATAATGTTTACCTATTTATTTATTTTTTTATATAATAATCACCATGCTAATTTATCATACAAACAAATGAACCTCTGTGTGTTACTGCACTCTCACGCTGTCGAACAGAAATATTTGAAAAATTCAAATTAATATTTAAATAAATAAATAAAAATATATTTAATGGGAAATATATATAACCATAAAAAGATTAGTTGTCTAAAATACGGCAGAAATAGCGCTCATAGCATATTGTTACAAGGGATTAAGTCTTATTGTTACAATGGATTAAGTCTAAAATGGTGACAGAAATTCAAAAGCCGCCAAAGACAACTATATTAAGGCTGTACTATCAGGTTTACAACCCATGAATTATTTATAAACACAAAAAATTGTCTCATGCGACAGACGTAGCCGGTCACAGCATATTGTAATATTTGGCGTGAAATTGCTGTCATTTAATGGTTGATTGGATAAACAAAAAAAACATATGAAATAACGTAAAAGCAAATATTATGTTGTCTAAACCCAGTTACGTTTGAGTTCCGTCCGAGTTACATGTGAACAACACGTATAGTGTTGTTCACATGTAACTGGGATTCAAATATAAAAGGGAAACTCCAATTTTTTCGATACTATCTATTTCGAAACTGTTATATAATAAGCACCTAAATGGAAGCTCATTGGTAAACTATTGTCGCAGGTAATAGGGACAAGCGCCCGAGTTGCAGTTGATGACCAAATCGCTGCTGAATGCAGCAGGGACCTGGAGCGAGCTTTTGAACAATTTCAGTAATTTATTTTATTTTATTTTTATAAAGCTATATAGAAACGAGTTTCCTTTAAATTTAGTGGCCAGCGAAGCGGGCAAAGCCTGCTAGTATTAATTAATAAATCAAGATAATATAAATATATCGATTAGAAGAAAGGATAGCTGGGAATGGGACATTTCAGTCCGCGACCGTGCCAGGTGATTGGCGAGTTCATTTCTCTTAACGTGAATATTGTATGCCTTACAATAGAAATTTATGAACTGGTATATGATGATAAGTACACCTATGTCCAACTAGTTTTATTTCTTTCAGCAAGTAAATCAAAATGACAGAAAAATATAACATTTTCAATAAAAATTTTTTGAAAAATCAACTGTCGTTATCTCATATCTTAGATTCACTAAAAAGTTATAAAATGTATGTATCTTATCGTCAGATCGAAGCTAACACAACAAGTAAAAAGCAAAATGCCGACAAAAACTAATAAATATAAGTACAGTCGGTAACAAAAGTGTCCGAACACTAGAAAAAATTCCTATATAAGAAAAGTACACTTAATATTGTTTTGTTAAATAAATCCTTGTCGAATCACGTTCTTAGACTGACTAAGAACAGGATTCGACAAGGATTTATTTAGCAAAACTGTATTAAGCACACTTTTTTTATATGGGAATTTTTGCTAGTGTTCGGACACTTTTGTTACCGACTGTATATGTCCATAGCATAGTAATGTGCTGTGCATCAGTTTTGGCTTTTTTAAATGAAGGCTTTATTTATTTTTAATTAATAGATCTTTAGAAATGTTATATTTGTTATAAATGTACGTCATTCTGGTAACTGTTTCTAACATAACGAAAGCACTCTAGATAAATCTGATAAATACGTTTTGAAGCATTCTTGATTAGGATCGGATCTAGGATTTCTTAATCAATCAAAAAGTGTTTTAAGTCGGGTATTTGCGTAAATAACTCGAAACAAATAATTTCCCGAAAATAATAAACAATCCGAAATTTTAATGCCCTGTATACAGATTATAAACGTCATTTTAAAAGGATTCACGTTCTAATCTGAACGTAAAATCTCATGCACCTATACATTCTCTTTTTTAAAGCTCTCACTGATTCCACATAAAACTTTACTTAAATTTTATTTTACGAAACTATTCCCATATCTATTCTTCGACCACATTTGATGAAACCATGGAAGCATCTGCGCAAGTGCTAACTCAACGAGTCCAATGCTAAAATAGGGGTGACAGTCATCTGACTCAGGGAAAATGAGCAATAACACAGAGCGCGGAAATACTGGATGTTTTCCAAATTTCAAACTGTCGGACCAGCTGGCATCCCTCCAATATTTTGGACGCGTCCTCACTGCTAGTTTTCGGATATGTGGCTGCACTGTGCTTGCTTGTAATCCGCAGATCAGATAAATTCGTTTTACAACAGAAAATTTAATTTACAGAAGAGGATATATTGGTGCAAGACAAAACCTGATTCGAAAATAACTTTCTCTGTTAATAAAAATTTCTGGTATGAAGCCAGTTTACCAGGCCTGCGGATTATAAGCAAGAAAATGTGATATTTCAACAGAAAGCTTAATGATGTACTTATTCCTAAAACTATTAATTAAAATGGCATTATGCCATTAAAACTTATTTCAAGAATTGTAAACTTTTTTTTTTTACGAAAGTAATAAATATGCAAAATTCAAAATGAAAATGATCATTTTTAGTACAGTACATGAAAAACATTTACAATAACTTAGATAAGCGAGTTATTAGGTAGGTAATTTCAAAAAACTTATTGAGATCGAAAAATAAAACAGTACTTACCCTTAATTTTTTAAGCATCATCTGTTTTCAGTTATTTTCAAAGCATTTAGTTATCTTTAGTTATTTTCAAATCTTATAAGCACGTCAGCACGCGCACGAGATCGCAGGCAGCCATTTTGAATCTGTGGATCTCGCTCCAAAATATCACATGACTTAATCGGTCCAATGAAAAGGCTCTCAATTCACCCCCTTTAAAGATTTTTCCTGTTCCAGTTCGAAATGTAGTGCTTTGCTCTTTCACCCCGACAGAGAGAATATTTGGAACCAGTTTTTTTTCGCAAATTGTCAGTTTCTGATAAAACAGTTACTCAAAAAGGATGAATGTCATTGTGAAATATTACGTTCCTATATGGAGTGATTAATTCATTCTTTGAAATTAAGCGTGTAAATGAAGGCTTTATTTATTTTTAATTAATAGATCTTTAGAAATGTTATATTTCTTATAAATGTACGTCATTCTGGTAACTGTTTCTAACATAACGAAAGCACTCTAGATAAATCTGATAAATACGTTTTGAAGCATTCTTGATTAGGATCGGATCTAGGATTTCTTAATAAATCAAAAAGTGTTTTAAGTCGGGTATTTGTGTAAATAACTCGAAACAAATAATTTCCCGAAAATAATAAACAATCCGAAATTTTAATGCCCTGTATACAGATTATAAACGTCATTTTAAAAGGATTCACGTTCTAATCTGAACGTAAAATCTCATGCACCTATACATTCTCTTTTTTAAAGCTCTCACTGATTCCACATAAAACTTTACTTAAATTTTATTTTACGAAACTATTCCCATATCTATTCTTCGACCACATTTGATGAAACCATGGAAGCATCTGCGCAAGTGCTAACTCAACGAGTCCAATGCTAATAATTATAAGATAAAAAAATTTTTATAAACCATGTTTTTTAATTTTCTGTTGAATCATATAAACGCTACTGAAGGCAGCCGGAACCCCAGCAATTGGATAAAAGTATTAAAAAAATTCCTGGCTATCGTCTTTTGAGGTATTATAAAAGTTTCAAATGGCTATCTAGCCGGGAAGTTAGTTAAAAGTTGATTGCAAACTTTGTACTGGAAACGCTGCCGAAGGCAGCAGGGTCCCGAAGCAATTGGATAAAAATATTTTTAAAAAGCATTTTCACCGTATTCTGAACTGGTCCGAAAGTTTCAAATGTCTAGCTAATCGGAAAGTTAGTTAAATGAATTTTCTGTTGAATCATACGAACGCTGCCGAAGGCAGTAGCGACCTGAAACAGTTGACTAAAAGTATTAAAAAAAAAATATTGCCACCGTGTTCTGAGCTATCCTGAAAGTTTCAAATATCTAGCTAGTCAGGAAGTTAGTGAAAAATCGATTGCAAGCTTTGTACTGGTAACGCTGCCGAAGGCAGCAGGAACCCGAAACAGTTGGCTAAAGGTATTAAAAAAAAGCATTTTCATCGTGTTCTGAACTATTCTGAAAATTTTAAATGTCTAGCTAGTCGGGAAGTTAGTTAAATAAATGTTCTGTCGAATTATATAAGCGCTGCTGAAGGCAGCGGGAGCTGAAATAGTTGACTAAAATTATTAGAAAAATGTATTGTCATCGTGTTGTGAGCTGTCCTAAAAGTTTCAAATGTCTAGCTAGTCGGAAAGTTAGTGAAAGATCGATTGCAAACTTTATACTGATAACGCTGCCGAAGGCAGCAGGAACTCGAAACAGTTGGCTATAGGTATTTAAAAAATGCATTTTCACCGTGTTCTGAACTATTCTGAAAATTTTAAATGTCTAGCTAGTCGGGAAGTTAGTTAAATAAATGTACTGCCAAATTATATAAGCGCTGCCGAAGGCAGCGGGACCTGAAATAGTTGACTAAAATTATTAGAAAAATGTATTGTCACCGTGTTGTGAGCTGTCCTAAAAGTTTCAAATGTCTAGCTAGTCGGAAAGTTAGTGAAAAATCGATTGCAAGCTTTGTACTGATAACGCTGCCGAAGGCAGCAGGAACCCGAAACAGTTGGCTAAAGGTTTTAAGAAAATGCATTTTCACCGTGTTCTGAACTATTCTGAAAGTTTCAAATGTCTAGCTAGTCGGGAAGTTGGTTAAATAAATTTTCTGTTGAATCATATAAGCGCTGCCGAAGGCAGCGGGACTTGAAATAGTTGACTAAAATTATTAGAAAAATGTATTGTCACCGTGTTGTGAGCTGTCCTGTAAATTTCAAATGTCTAGCTAGTCGGAAAGTTAGTGAAAAATCGATTGCAAGCTTAGTACTGATAACGCTGCCGAAGGCAGCGGGAACCCGAAACAGTTGGCAAAAGGTTTTAGAAAATGCATTTTCTCCCTGTTCTGAACTATTCTGAAAGTTTCAAATCTCTAGCTAGTCGGGAAGTTAGTTAAATAAATTTTCTGTCGAATCATATAAGCGCTGCCGAAGGCAGCGGGACTTGAAATAGTTGACTAAAATTATTAGAAAAATGTATTGTCACCGTGTTGTGAGCTGTCCTGAAAATTTCAAATATCTAGCTAGTCGGGAAGTTAGTTAAAAATCGATTGCAAGATTTGTCCCTGACAAACACACAAACAAACCCACAAACCCACAAACAAACACACAAGAATCGAAGTTAATAAAAACATGGTAAAATAGGGGTGACAGTCATCTGACTCAGGGAAAATGAGCAATAACACAGAGCGCGGAAATACTGGATGTTTTCCAAATTTCAAACTGTCGGACCAGCTGGCATCCCTCCAATATTTTGGACGCGTCCTCACTGCTAGTTTTCGGATATGTGGCTGCACTGTGCTTGCTTGTAATCCGCAGATCAGATAAATTCGTTTTACAACAGAAAATTTAATTTACAGAAGAGGATATATTGGTGCAAGACAAAACCTGATTCGAAAATAACTTTCTCTGTTAATAAAAATTTCTGGTATGAAGCCAATTTACCAGGCCTGCGGATTATAAGCAAGAAAATGTGATATTTCAACAGAAAGCTTAATGATGTACTTATTCCTAAAACTATTAATTAAAATGGCATTATGCCATTAAAACTTATTTCAATAATTGTAAACTTTTTTTTTTCTTTTTTTTTTTTTTTTTTTTTTTTTTTACGAAAGTAATAAATATGCAAAATTCAAAATGAAAATGAAATTGTATATCAGGATTAAATTAATATTAATATAAAATAATTAATTTAATTCTATTTGAACTACAGTAGAGCCTCACTTATCCGAGGTAATGTGGACCAAGAGTATCTCGGATAATAGAAAACTCGGATAACACGGACTCTGTTGTAAATCGGAGGGGAAACATACCGCACAGTTTAAAATAGATGAAAACGTAGTCAAGGAAGTAAAATAATATATGTATTACACATTTAATTGTTGTCAGTAAAAAATGCAATACAGTACATACATATATAAATTATAAAATACAGTGATGTATAGTAAAATTTGTCAAAGTTATCGACGCCATTTGTCAAAAGTCAGGACTTCTCCAGGACGTGGCCTTTTCGGGACTACCTCGGTTAACCCGGGGCTCGGATAACTGGGGTGTTAGTGTTGGTGTTAGGGATTAAGGCCGATTGACAACACTGGGGTCCTAGGCCTGAGGGGGAGGGCCTTCCGTGGAGGTCTTTCTAAGGGGTCCTAGCCCGTATTTACGCAAGTTTCGGAGGAAACCACGGAAAACTCCGAACGGCTAGGTCGACGAGCGCGACCGGGGATCGAACCCGGCACCTCACGTCTACCAGCTTTGAGCGCAGAACCGCTCGGCCGCTGGTGGGCCGGATAACTGGGGCTCTACAGTAGTTTAATTTGAACAAAACGTATAGTAAATAATGTGACACGATTTATTTATCACATACTGGAATACTTTTGTGCGCCTCTTTAACCCTTTAGCGTTCATCAGTTTGTCCAGAAACCAAACATTTAACTTATTTTATGCAACAATTTCTCAATATTTGTTCCTTGTTTTAAGGAATTTTTAAACTTTTGTCTTTATCCAGTTCAACAGATAGCAGCACTACTCAGAAATTTAACAAATGGTGTTTTAGAGGTATCCGTGTGCAGAAGTCATTTTAAATTTCTTAGCAGGCGGAGTGCACCTCAGGGGCCACAAGTTTTATATGGTACCCCCCCCCCCCACACACACACAAGCATATACAGTTAAATAATTTTTTTAAGTGTATTATGTCTTATACGACTTTTATATGAAATTGACATTTTTAATGTCATAAATAAAATTAACTTATTGCGCATCGCTCATAAAAATATTTTTCTTTTAACATAATTTCTAAGAAAAATGAAACTGAGAAAACCTTCCTTTGGAGCACAACAAAATATCAGATTTATCTATAATATTTAAAATATACAGCGACATAGGATTAGGATGCTTTCATACACACAATAACACCGAAACCAGAATAAATGGATTTTAAGCGCTATATTTTGTGAGATTTCTAAAATAGGCAAGCAACATGGGTACATTTCCAAAATTAAATTACAACTCTGAAAAACACACTATCTTAAAACTAGTTGGCATAGGTAGACTCTGCTCAGTTCCCCATCATATTTATATTCTCATAAATTTCTAATGCAGGACGTATCATAATCATGTTAAGTGAAATGACTTTGACGAAACGCTTGACACAGTGACAGAATGAAATTCCCGCCTTATAGCCTATCCACCATTCACTTCGATATATTTATCTTATTCTAATCTATTAATTTGTTTTATTAGGGTCAATTTCGTAGTTTAGCTTTCATGCTACTATTTCCAATGCAGCAAGCCTCAAAATTCCTATTTATATGAAAAATTCTCAATTTTGCTATGTTGATAAAATCTTAAATTACGAATAACTTACGAAATTTTTCTATTAGAATAATATTTGTAGTCAATCATGTTCAAACAAGTATCATAAATGTTATTTTAAAGTTGTCTGATATATTTATGATCCTCAAAATGGACGTTTATGCTCAATTTTGCCCTATTCTGCCATGTTAAATAAATCGTAAATTCCAAATAACTTAAGAATTTTTTTAATTGGAAAATTCATAGTCTATGATATTCATGCCAGTATCCTAAATAATATTTCAAAAGTGGTTTGACATCTTAACGATGAAAATATCCCTAAAAATTGACGTTTATGTAAAATTTTGCCCTATTCTGCCATGTTAAGAAATTCGTAAATTCCAAATAACTTGCGAAACTTTCAAAGTAGCATGTTTATAGTTAATGATGTTCATTCCGAATTCAAAACTGATATTTCAAAACTGTTCTGACATCTTTACAGTAAAGTCCTGACCTGACATCTTTAGCCGTAGCTCTCACTAGCTCTCACCACAACAATTTAATAAATCCAAATCCACACTCAAAATATAAGTAGTAATTATTTTAAACTAATGTTTTACACTATGACTATGAGCTAGGAGTAATGTCAGAAAACATTCCACTGGTAAATTGTCATTTACCACATTTTTTATAATAAAACTCAGCCGATCTACATGTGAATTTTTCTACAGTTAAATTCGCACTTCGGGAGTATTAAGGAGGAAAAATGCGAAACAGACTCAAAGTGCTTGAACATATATAGATATTGTAGCTTATTACTATACCTAATTTAGCTTAGCGATTTTCGAATAATGTTAATAAAAAAAAATAATAATTTAATGTTTACATTTTTCTATAGTTTAACATAAAAACAGTGAAATTTTTTTAAACATCATTTATAGATTTGGTGTCCCCCCCAAATTTGGATGCCCCATATGCCCATGCCTTAATCTGGCCCTGGTGCACCTTGCTTTTTTTAATGGTGCACTCATGCTTGGGCTTTTATCAGATTAAGGACTGTGTAATTATCTTGACTTGAAAAAACTGTTCCTAGTTTTTTTTTTATTTTTACAGTGTTTATTTACAAAGTTATTTATTATAATTAAATTAATTATTATTTCAATTTAATCACGTTAACGTATAAAAAAAATTTCGAAAATTAACAACTACACTGATGGAAAAAAAAAATCCCAACACCAGGAAGGAGCTGTGCTAGATAAACGAAATTTGGTAGGCGTGTTTATACATCTGAAAGATGACGTCGATTCAAATTTCGAGCTACGCGCATAAGTGTGGCGCTAGTAGCGACACTATGAACATGCAAATGAGGTTTGCTTTAAATAAGCGCTGTAAGGTTCGTGATCGTTATTTACAGTTGAGATTTGACGTAGTGGGTTAATGTTAGTCAAGGATGCCTCTAAGAAGACGAAGAAGCCATTATCAACAGCTCACTGAGTTTGAATGAGGTCGTGTAGTAGGGCTACGAGAAGGTGGGTTTTCTTTCCGCGATATTGCAGAAAGACTTGGCAGGAATGTATCCACTGCGCATGAGTGTTGGCAGCAGTGGTCAAGGGAAGGTACTGTCTCAAGAAGACCGGGTTCCGGGCGGCCACGTGGCACTACTGAGAGGGAAGACCGCCGTGTTCGGCGTATGGCTGTGGCCAATCGTACTGCGTCTGCAGCTGAAATTCGAGCTGCAGTTGGCACCACAGTGACACAACGAACTGTTACAAATCGGTTACTTCAAGGACAGCTCCGAGCCAGATGCCCTGTAGCGTGCATTCCACTGACTCCAAACCACTGCCGTTTGCGACGTGAGTGGTGTCAAGCTAGAGCTCATTGGAGGACGGAGTGGAGATCTGTTGTGTTTTCTGATGAAAGCTGGTTCTGCCTTGGTCGCAGTGCTGGCCGTGTGTTGGTTAGAAGGAGGCCAGGTGAACGCCTGCTAGCGACCTGTCTGCGGCCTAGACACACAGGGCCTACTCCTGGAGTTATGTTTTGAGGAGCAATTTCGTATGACAGCAGGAGCACTCTCGTGCTTATCCCACGCACCCTGACTGCAAATTCGTACGTCAGTCTAGTGATACAACCTGTTGTGCTGCCATTCATGAACAGCATTCAAAGGGGTGTTTTCCAACAGGATAACGCTCGCCCTCATACCGCTGTTGTAACCCAACATGCTCTACAGAGTGTCGACATGTTGCCTTGGCCTGCTAGATCACCAGATCTTTCTCCAATCGAGCACGTATGGGACATCATTGGACGACAACTCCAGCGTCATCCACAACCAGCATTAACCGTCCCTGCATTGACCGCCCAAGTGCAACAGGCATGGAACTCCATCCCACAAACTGATATCCGACACCTGAACGACACAATGCATGTACGTTTGCATGCTTGCATTGAAAATTCTGGCAGTTACACCGGTTACGAATGTACCAACATTTCACATTTGAAATGGCTCTTCTCGCCAGTGGCTCTACCTGTGATCTTGAAACTTTAATCAATTAAATATGTTACCTAGACAAATGTATTGCTGAAATCTCATTACTGTACAATAATTTTTTCTTGGTGTTGAGATTTTTTTTTCCATCAGTGTATTTTTACTTTCCGAACACTGTAGTCAGGAAAGTATTGTAATCATGTCAAAAATCCGAATTTGAGATTTTGATGTTTCTATGCATTCCGAGATCCCCTGAGTCCGTTTCCACTATTTTTACGATGATGTATGTATGTGTGTGTGTATGTATGTGTGTATGTATGTATGTGTGTATGTATGTGTGTATGTCTGTGAGTGAACACGTTAGCGTCTAAACGCTTTGTTCGAATGAGCTGAAAGTTGTTACGTATATTGTAAGTCACAATAGTAAGAACCCTAGAGATTTTAGTGAATCTAGCACTTATAGTTTTTTTACAGGGACACCAGGAATAATTCTTTATCATTATGGCCTATGGGGCCAAATTTTTAAAAGTGCAATAGCGTCTAAACGCTTTATTAATCCGAGCAAAAAATTTGTACACATGGTATAGGTCACAGTTTCACGAACTCTATAGATTTTGGTGAATTTAGCACTTTCAGTTTTTTTACAGGGACACAAAAAATAATTCTTTATCATTATGGCCTATGGGACCAGATTTTTAAGGCCGTGGTTAGAGAACCGGCAGCCGGGTAAGTATTATGGACCCGGCAGTCTTCTGCGCTTGCGTATTAGAACTTCCAGGTACGGAATACTTGATCTGTACCTGAAGTGCCGGGTGACACTGAGTATGATTTTTTTTTTTTTTGAATGGTTCTTATTCCTAACAGATAAATGCATAAAAGTAAACAATAAATAGCGTCAGTCAAGCATTAAGTCTGATGTGTATTTTAACAATTAACAAACGAATAAATAGCGCCGCGGTAGTTGTTTTTCAACCAGTCAACTTTGTAATCAATCCAGCTGGTGCTGCCATCTTTCGAAATGATTTGAAACCAAAGATTTTCTAAAACTAATCTTTGGAGAAAACATGCAAATTTAAGAAAAGAAATTTCTTATACTATACTGATTAAATTAAAATTTAGATTAATATTTTTAAATATTTTAGTTTTTAAAAATCCTAATATAATAATAGAAACTACTTTGGAAAAACCATGCAAAGTTGAAAAATTAAAATTCTTGTACTAACTGATTGAATTCTTTTTTAAAAAACATATTTAATGTTTAAAAATCAAAACATAATAAAATATTAAAATAATCTTTCAAGAAATCATGCAAAGTTTAAAAATTAAATTTCTTGTACTATATTGATTAAATTAAAGTTTAAAAATATATATTTAGTTTATAAATAATCCAAATACAATGATAAATTTGTATAATCTATGAGGAAACCATGCAAAATTGAAAAATTATTTATTTATTTAATACTGTGCTAATTAAAATATTTTTTTTATATATATATTTAGTTATTAAAAATCAAAATATAATACTATATTAAAATAATCTTTCAAGAAATCTTGCAAAGTTAAGAATAATTTTTTTTGTTCTATACTGATTAAACTAAATTTTTTAAAAATATATTTAGTTTTTAATAATCTAAATATAATGTATTAGAAAAATCGTTGGAGAAATCATGCAAAGTTTAAAAATTAAACTTCTTGTACTATATTTATTACATTAAAGATTTAAAAAATATATTTAGTTTTTAAAAATCCAAATATAATAATAAATTAGAATGATCTTTGGAGAAACCACGAAAAGTTGAATTTTTTTTTTTTGTACTACACTGATTAAATTAAAATTTCTAAAAATATATTTGATTTTTAAAAATAAGAATATAATAATATATTAGAGTAATCTTTCGAGAAACCATGTAAAGTTCAAAAATTAAATTTATTTTACTATACTAATTAATTTAAAATTTTTAAAAATAAATTTAGCTTTTAAAATCAAATATAAATATACGTTAGAAATGTAATGGTTTTTGTGTAATGTAAAATCTCCCCCCCCCCCCCCCCATTTTATACACATATGTATTTCAATCATGCACATTATTAATTTTCTTAAATTTTTAGTTCTAATTTGCATTGTGGAGTAATATAAGATTTCATAAATATCTATAGCAATTTGAGAAATTTATTTAGCTTAATTATATTAACTTATTTAACGAAAGATAACGTAGCAGATAAAGCAAAAAATATAAGAGTAAATAAAACTGAATAATGAAACAAATATTTAGCGAGAAAAATCAAAATATAAAACATGGTCAATACAAATAAATGCAAATTAAAGTGGCAATATGAATTATCAAAAGCATGTATTGATAAGAGTCGTTCACTTTACCGGCAGCGGTAGATGAATAATAAATCACCCGGCAATCATATTGCGCAAGCGTCAGAACTGCCGGGAATATAATACAGACCCGGCTGCCGGTTCTCTAACCACTGCGAATTTTTAAAAGTGCGATAGCATCTAAACGGCTTATTCAATTGAGCTGAAAATTTATATGAATATTATAAATCACTGTTATACTAAATATAAGCATTCTGAAGAATCTAGCATTCATAGGTTTTTACAGGGACACAACAAAAAATTCTTTATCATTATGATCTATGGGCTCAAAGTTCAGTAGTGTTAAATAAAACGTGTAATATATGGAGAAAAATACTCAAACACTCTATTACGGTTTTCTCTCTTTTGTTTGTTTAACAACTCCTCTTTCTTTACTTTATCTACAAAACTGTTAATTACTCAATGTTCGGAAATTCGAGTGGAGTCACTCCAGATTTTGTTTTTTTCTTTTTTACATATTTATGATTAGTTATGTGTCTAACAACCAATTTTGAAATTAGCAATTTTCAAAAGAAAATATGTAACGAACCAATGTGTTTGATGTATATCGCTTTTGTTTTATTTGAAATAGATTTAGTATAGTTAAATTGCACGTCAAATAATTATCAAAATGTATTCGAATTCCTTTGAGAACTTTTATAAAGAAACTATACATGCTACTGCATTATTTTAAATAGTTTACGTACAAATTTTGAAGAGGTTACATAAAGACCCATAATACATTGCATCCTAGGCCCACTTTGCTATGGTAAGACCCCCCCCCCCTTATATTTTGAAATATAAGGGGAGGCTCATATATAAATCACGGAAGAAATAATTACTTTATGTGGTTTCTTCTATGAATATATAATTAAATAAGTAGAATTAAATTTTTATTTAATTACTGAGAAACAGAAAAACGTTTCGTTTACATTTTCGATAAATAATATGGAAATTATTTTGTTGCATAAATAGATGAGCTGCTCTGCTTCATAATATTATCTTTACAACTTTCCGTTAGATATTTTATATTTAAATCATTACAACATAATTATTTTAACAAAATAATTCTGTTTATGAAATTAAAACTTTTTTAAGTCATAGCAGCTATTTTCCAGATTTATTTGTACTATCGATTGGAAACCTATTCGGTTTTGAATTCCAGTTGCTTTTTAGTTCCCCATCATACTATAGGTATGGGGAACTTAGGTAATCGTGAAAAATTTCGACCTCGGTTTTTTCACTTTTCTACACGTTTTCAGATGTGAGGAATCCGAAAATGACAAAATTTGTATGGTGTCTGTCTGTAGGGTGTCTGTTAGTGTGTCAGTCCGTTAGTATGTGTCAGTCCGTTAGTGTGTTAGTCCGTTAGTTTGTTAGTCTGTTAACACGATATCTCACGAACAAATGATCGCAGAGAGGTCAGATCAATTTTAAAATATTACTTTCGATACTGGCAAGAACCCTATTCATTTGCAACATTCGAATTTAAAAACTTCAGCCGTTATTCGAAATTTACGATTTTCTTAACGTGGGAGAATAGGACAAAAATTCACTTAAACGTGCATTAAATGGAAACTTTTTACTATAAAAATGTCGGACCTGTTTTAAAATATCAGTTTTGATGCCGTGATGAACATCAGTAACTATAAATATGCTACTTTGAAAGTTTCGCAAGTTATTGGAAATTTACGAATTTCTTAACATGGCAGTATAGGGCAAAATTTCACATAAACGTCAATTTTGAGAGATATTTTCATCGTAAAGATGTCAGACTACTTTTGAAATATTATTTAGAAACTGGCATGAATATTAACGACTATGAATTTTCCAATATAAAAATTTCGTAAGTTATTGGAAAATTACGAATTTCTTAACATGGCAGAATAGAGGAAAATTTCACATAAACGTCCATCTTGAGGGATATTTTCATCGTAAAGATGTCAAACCCCTTTTTAAATATTATTTTGGATACTGGCATGAATATCATGGACTATGATTTTTCCAATTTAAAAAATTCATAAGTTGTTTGGAATTTACGATTTACTTAAAATGGCAGAATAAGGCAAAATTGAGCATAAACTTCCATTTTGAGGATCATAAATACATTAGACAACTTCAAAATTACATTTATGATATTTGTTTGAACATGATTGAATACAAATATTCTAATAGGAAAAATTCGTAACTTATTCGTAATTTACGATTTTATCAACACAGCGAAATTGTAAATTTTTTATATAAATATGAATTTTGAGGACTATTGCATTGTAAATAGTAGCATGAAAACTAAACAACAGAATTGACCCTGGTAAAATAAATTAATAGATTAGAATAAGATAAATATATCGAAGTGAACGGTAGATAGCCTAATAGGCGGGGATTTCATTCTGTCACTGTATGAAGCTTTGGTCAAATTCATTTCTTTTAACGTGATTATAAAATGTCTTGCACTAGAAATTTATGAGAACATAAATATGATGGGGAACTGAGCAGAGTCCACCTATGCCAACTAGTTATATATAAATTTGTGTTTAAAATTAAATCGTTTTTCAAACTTAAATATACCTATAAATTTTGCCTCCCGCACGTGCATGGCAGGCCTAAGGCATAAATATAACTCTGGGCGATCGATCGCTTTATGAAAGTAGGAGCAGCTTGTAGTTACATACGATCGTTATTCGATTTGTCTGATCAATCGTATAAGTACAATCTGTATTTGTTTTAAGCCAATACGGAAAGTCCATAATGGGTCATAGTAGCTAAGAATGTGTTCTTATAGTCGATACAAACTCTAATCGATTTTCAGTTTTAAATATCTTTTAAATTTGATTTCCTTTTCAAATTTTAGTCAATTTTCAAATTTTAATCGCCTCTACCAATTAAATTTTAATCACCTGAAAAAATTTGGCGCTCCTAGGCTTAGGCCTCGCGGGTCTAACGGATCTAAATCCGACCCTGCATACAATTCGTTTTGTGAAAAACATGTTTGAAGCTGAAACAGTACAGTGTATTAGAATGGCCAACATGCTCTCCTGACCTAAATTCAATCGAGCATGTTAGGCACTCACTCGAACGATACATCGCAGCAAGACCAAGACATCCTTTTTCTGTCCGGGACTTGGAGATTGCATTTCTTGAGGAAAAGAAATGTATTCCCTAACTCCATCGTATCCCTGAAAAACAGGTGTGCATCAATCTTAGCTGTGCAAGGGAACCGCACACCATATCAAACATCTTGCATCATTTCTAAAAAATACTTTTGTTTATTTATTTATGTATTTACGTGCAACTGAATTGTTGCTGTTAAGTTTTTTTTTTTTTTTTTTTTTTTTTTTTTTTTTTTTTTGTGTGTGTGTGTGTGTGTGTTGGCAAGGGGTGCGAATCGGGGACTTGCGTGTGTATACACACCTTCAAACTCGGGACACACACGCAAATGGGGACGTCCTCAGTTGCCAAAATTTAAGATTCGCATCTTATACTATTTAATAATGGATTTTTTGTATCTGGACATTAACAGAATAAAAAATTTAGGAAGTCTTCATTTGGAGGTATTTTAAAGCAAAGTGTGTATCTAGATTGTGTGTCGGAGAAGGAAGGTAGAAACATGTGTGTATGATAGAAAGTCCTAGGTCCTCGTTTGGTCGGTAAAAATACATATCAGGCGATTGATGAATGAACAGATAAGAAACCTGTTTATGAAGGAGGGGCAAATAATTACTATTTACTACGTTGTAGTAAACTGTACTTTTTTTCCCACGTTAATAGTAAAGTAGTTTTTTAAACCTACTTAGTTTGGGGCTATTATGCTTTCTTTAAAAAGGTAATCTCAACATAAAAGGAATAATAGAATTTGCCTAAAAATGATTTTATAAATGCATTTATTATACTTAGTTTAGCATTTAATTTTTACATGCAAAGTTTAACTTTGTTTATTAAAGAATGTAGTCTGGTTAGATGAATTTGTTAATACTTATTTAATATTTATATTATCCGTAGTGCTGACATATGATTTTTTCATGATACTTACTGTACACATTTTGTAGGTTTTATGTGCAATAGTTATTTAACAGCTAGATTTAATACCTTTTAAATATTTTTAATCAATAATTATTACAATATTTTATTTTAGGAAGAAAATTATCAACTGTATTTAATAATTAATTTATATGAATAAATAATGTTTATTAGACGTAATTATTTATAACAATTTTATGAAGTGATATTAGTGTTTTGTTATGTTAAAAAAAAGAGAGAGAGAGAGAGAGAAAGGAAAAAAGAAAAAGAAAAAAAATTGCAGCATCTCTTACGGCGAAAAATTCTTGTTATGAAAGGATTTATGTTAGACTAGAATATATTGTGCATTTAAATGGTTGAATGGTTTTGATGCTATTTTAACGTGCTTCACAGCGGCCCTAGAGGTCAAAATATGAATTTATAATGGACTATAAATTTATGGGTGCCTTAGGTATTTTACAACTATTATAACTATATTAAATAAATTATGATGCATATACTCTGTAATTTTCTTTATACTTACCTGTGAAAATGGAATATTTTGTAAAATTTTCATCATTAAAATAAAAAGAAAGGGAAAAAAAAAAAAAGGCATTTGTTTGAATTTATTTTTATACTATATATCGAAATGAAATTTTAGCAATAATAAATAATTTACGTTTATATATATAATAATTTACGTTTATATAATATTTTTCTAAGTACGGTATTTTTGTATATTGTTTTCGAACTTTGTTTCCTAGGGTTGGTGAAAACTTACGTCATAAAAAAAGGGGGGGGGAGGAATCTTTTTTTTTTTTTTTTTTTTTTGAGGGGGAGAGGTTTTTTACTTTTAAATATTATGTAGAACGGAAATTTTAGCGATGTTAAATTATTTAATATTTTACTATAATGATTTTAATTAAGTTATGTAAGTGACCCGGGAGCTTAATGCAATACATCAGATTGGAAAGATTAGCAAGTAGAAACATGAACGGTGGGTTTTTTCAAGATACGTGAACAGTCTGGTAATGTCTGTCAAAGAAAGAAAACACCACGGACATTTATGAACAGGAGTTTGTCATTAGAGTCAGTATTTTTTACGGTACACCAAAAGCCTGATAATGTTTGTCAATATTGCAGTTCATTAAAGCAATACACTCGATTAGTGGTTATGGCACTACAAAACTCTCGAGTAAGAGACTTACACTGCCATAAGTTACATATGTAGCGAAACAGTTGTTTACTAAAAGCGGCTAGTGTGTAATAAAGTAAAATCAATTATTTGATACCATAAAAAGGATTTAGTGTCTAATATCCAGAATAAAATATATATATTTTTTTTACACCTGAAATGTCAAAAATAAATAATTTTACGGACGTATAAAGGGCAGCTCAGTTATTTATATAGCATTGCATAATTGTGCAGATAACTACATATTTTAACTGTAAAACTATTTATTTTATCTAGCTTTGAGAAAAAACGAAATTGGTAAATTAAAAATATGGTGACATGCATAAAATTAATACACGGATTATATTCTGATAAATACAGCATAAAAGAAAAATCATACACGCCGCCCTTTTAGGACCTAATACACACCGGCAAGTTAAGACCTTTTACACACAGGCAAATGAGGACGTGATACACACCGGCAAATCAAGACCTTTTACACACAGGCAATTGAAGACGTGATACACACCGGCAAATCAAGACCTTTTACACACAGGCAAATGAAGACGTGATACACACCGACAAATCAAGACCTGTTACACACAGGCAAATGAAGACCTTTTATACACAGGCAAATGAAGACGTGATACACACCGGCAAATCAAGACCTTTTACACACAGGCAAATGAAGACGAGATACACACCGGCAAATTAAGATCCATTACACATCCCCAAGTAAGGACATAATACACACATGCAAACAAGGACATAAATAAAGACAAATGAAGACAATACCGCCAAATGAAGACTTATTATACATCGGCAACCTAGGACGTAATGTACAACACACCGCACCTACAAGCCAGGACGTAGCAAATACAGAACTGTAGTAAGCAGGGGCTAAAAGCAAAGCTGGAGAGTATGATGAGGGCTTGGTCATCAAATTCGAAATAGTGGAACCAGAAATACTGATGACGTAGCAAGAAACACAGAAGTCCGAAAGACACTTAAGCAAATGAGATTTATAAAAAAAAAAAAAAAAAAAAAAAAATGTGGTACTTGAATTTTTATAATTTTCGCACTTTCTGAAAGCAAAGTATTAACAAGCCATAGCTTATTTAAAAACAAAAGAATAAATAAAATTTTTTGATTATCTATATTTTACTAAAGCGAACGAGATTTAATAAAATTTTGCCAAACGATGCAGTACTCAAAAGTAAATTTTTTAACTGTTTAATAAATATAGGCTGAAATTAAATTTGTGGGAAACATTTTTTTCGCAATTTAAAACTAACAAATAATACCATATACATCTTTTTTTTTTTTTTTTTTTTTTTTTATAAAACACGAGTTTAAATTAAGAATAATGTATGTATATATTTCGAATAGTTAAAATTCATTTTGCAGTTTTATTTTATTAAACTACTTTGAAATTGAGAATGCATGGTGATGAATGCTATTGAAATTCAAATGAAGCAATTATGTGTTACATTATTTTTTCCGTCGTTATATCATCATCAAACATCAATTTCAGCCTTTATCATCTACTGCAATATGAAGGCTTCTCTTAGGTGATTCCAAACTGCCCTATTTTCTGTAGTTCCTCTCCATTCTGCTCGTTCTAAACGAGCTCTCCAACGACACAGTGTCTCTTCCTCGGTCTTTTCTTATCTCTCGGCATCCAAAATAAAACTTTGGTGATCCATCTATCATCATTTCTTCTCGCAAGATACCCAACGTAGCTCCATTTTAACTTCTTGACTCTAGAAATATCATCAATAACTTTTGTTTGTTTCCTAATTCAAGTGTTTCTCGTTTTGTCTCTTCGGGTGAATCCTAACATGCATCTCTCTATGCTTCTCTGGTTTATTTGAAAGTTCTGTATAGCTTTACATGTTAAAGACCAAGTTTTTGAAGTATAAGTTAAAACAGGCAAAATGTACTGATCAAAAACTTTGCTTTTCTAACAAATTGGAAGGTCACTTTTTATAACATATATATATACATACATATATATTACATATAATAATAAGCAAGAGGCCTCCCAAACGGTGTGAGGTACGACCACTCCAAAAAAAAATCTGGAACGTGATTTTATTTTGATAAAATAAACGTCGTGTTATACCAGGTTTTAATTAGTTAAAAGTAAACTGTTCCATCCATCGCTACAAATGTTGGCATACTTATCAATCCGACAAATATCTATTTAACGTCGCAGTAAGGTCTTTAGTTCTAAAGATATTAAATAAAACCCCATTTTAACTTTAAATTTTTTTAAAAAGAAAGAAATAATGTTGCCCCCAAAACAGTTTTTAATACTTTCCCGGTTTAAAAGGAAATAAATTCATTACCGGAGTCATAAAAAAATTCGAATAAAGCTAATGTCAAAATAGTTTTTTTTTTTTTTTTCCCCATTTATCTATATAATTAATAGGCATACATGAGATCATTGTTTCATCAATTTTTTAGGACCGCCGTCCTATATTTTCACGCAGGAAGAAAACATCATCATCATCATTTGCAGGACATCATATTGAATTTTGTTTATTATGAAATAATCTATTATAGAATCGAAGAAGTTATAAATTTCTAAGAAACTAGTTGGCATAGGTGGACTCTGCTCAGTTCCCCATCATATTTATGTTCTCATAAATTTCTAGTGCGAGATATGTTATAATCATGTAAAAAAAAAAAGAATTTGACCAAAGCTTCATACAGTGACAGAATGAAATCCCCGCCTAATAGGATATCCACCGTTCACTTCGATATATTTTACTTATTATAATCTATTAATTTATTTTATCAGGGTCAATTCCGTTGTTTAGTTTTCATGCTACTATTTCCAATGCAATAACCCTGAAAATTCATATTTATATAAAAAATTTACAATTTCGCTATGTTGGTAAAATCGTAAATTACGAATAATTTACGAAATTTTCCTATTAGAATATTTGTATTCAATCATGTTCAAACAAATATCATAAATGTAATTTTGAAGTTGTCTAATGTATTTATGATCCTCAAAATGAAAGTTTATGCTCAATTTTGCCTTATTCTGCCATGTTAAGTAAATCGTAAATTCCAAATAACTTACGAATTTTTTACATTGGAAAAATCATACTCTATGATATTCATGCCAGTATCCTAAATAATATTTCGAAAGTGGTTTGACATATTTATGATGAAAATATCCCTCAAGATTGACGTATATGCGAAATTTTACTCTATTCTGCCATGTTAAGAAATTCGCAAATTTCCAATAACTTACGAAATTTTTATATTGGAAAATTCATACTCAAATTTTAAACGTGGAATTCTCAGATTTTTGTTAGATTTTGAGGGGGTAATAATATTTTTTTCAGCAAGACTTACATTTTTTTCTATACTTCTAGAGCAATAGGAAATAGTTTGAAGAAAGAAAGTTCTGTATTATTGCCTTTCCCGTGGCCTAAAAGTTGAAAAAACTTTAACTTATCATAATAGAAAAGTGCATGGAAGTGGAAAGCAATTTTAAATAGTTTAAATGTATTCAAAATATCATCTATGCTGTATGAAATGGTATTGAAACTGAATATTAAAAAATAAAAAAAAGTGTATATATATATATATATATATACCAGAGAGAAAGTCTGACTGTTTCACCCTAAAAAGAGACCCCATAAAATATTAATTTAAAGAATAACTGAAAAAAAAATTAAGATTCGAGCTGTCCTTATAATTGTGATTTTGCACTGAAAATCATTAAAGCGGAGCTAAAATAAACTTTTTTAAATCATAAAACTACACTGTTTTATTAAAATTATAACAAATTAATTTAATGTAATATCTGTTTTCGTCCCTAAATATAGCAACTAAATTACATCCAAAGTTAATTTGTAGAAAGAAAAATATTTATTTCTTTTTAAAAGAAATCATTGCGAACTTGTATTTCATACCTTAAAAGCAAAGAGGAAATGTTATCTTCAATTTCAAAATATACACGACTGTCGTGAGTTAGTTGTATTCATTTGAAAACTACTCTTTTAAGCCCAGCCCATACGTCAATCACACATATAAACATAGAGACTCACCTCTCTTTATTTGCACAGATATTCGTAACTCTACTCATTTAGAAGTTACTGTTACAATTTTCACCAATGCCTTTTTTTCTGGTTTCCATTGTTTTCGTTGGCATTTTTATCGAGCAAAAAAAAAAGGGGGGGAGATATATAGAGTTCTTATATATTTAGTGGTTTGTGGAAGGAGAAGAGGACAAAAAAAAAATAAAAAAGTATTTTATTTTTCAATTTCAAGAAGATTATATATTATTATTTCATAATAATTAAAGAAAAATACCTTAGATATGTAAAGAAGGGCTTTTTTGGCAGTGGAAGACACACACACAAAAAGATTTTTATATAACTTTTCACTGATTTCAGTGAAACTTCTTATTTTATATAACTTATTAAGGAAAAACACAGTAATTTGGAATTTTTGTAAATCTACGGGAGGGGGTGGGACAAACGAAAATTTTATTTCTCTTCAGTTTCATTTTACGAAAAATTATCATCAATTATTCCCAGAAAAATATCTTCAATTGTTACTAATTAAGAAATAAATGCAATGTAGTTTTGATATAGCTGGGGAAACTGGAGATCAGAAGTAAAACAATATGGTTTTTATATCAGTTTTGCTGATTTCAAACAAATTTTGTTAACTAATATTTAAAAATACTCGCAATATAAACGATTTACTTATAACAAATATTACGTTTCAAATAAAAGAATAAATAATAGAGATAAAAATAAAAAATAATTAAAAAAACGCCCAAGTAAGGAAAAAAGAAATTACAAAAATTCTTTATTAATTTTGTAGGATATTACTTTTTTTAAATACACATAATATAAAAAACTAGTATATTGTGTGCGTAACAAATCTTTCTTCTGTATCATTCTTAAGAGTGCCACGTACCAACAAACACGCATAAAAAATAAAGGTTTTTTTTTTTTTTTTTTTTTTTTACAATAAAAATTGCACGTATGCAATTTGGTGGAATTTCAATCATATGCAAAGCCACAGAAAGTCATTTATAGCAGCGCCACCCGTAAACTCATACACACCCAAATTTGGTGAGTTTTCTTTTTATAATGGTGATCTCACATATTAAATTTTGTGCACTTATAAACTATAGAAGCAGACATATTTCTAGTACACGGAATTTCAGTTAATTGAATCAGCATGTTATTTCATAATAATAATATCCCTTTCAAATCAGTGGCGTAGCAAGCATAACTGGCGCCCGGGGCAGGATTCCTTTTCGGCGCCCCCCCCCTCCCCCCACCTATCTATGATTTTTTATTTTATTTACTTATTAATTTTCCGAATTCCACTTTAAAATTTTTGAGTTCAATGCAGTTAGTATTTGTAGAATAACACATTTTTTTTCTTCTTTTAACTTTCACTTACGAAGTGTGGTAGAGAAGCACATAGTTTTTAAATCAAATTTTGGAAATTAAGTTTTTGTGATATTTTCACAATATGAGGTGCCTCCAAATTCTAAAAACAGGTCTTTAGCGGTTGGTCTGTGTGTGTGCCTGTTATCGTGACTTAGGTTTGAATTTGGAACCTCCCGTCTGTCACATAACTGCCAACATCCTAATTAAAATTCCGTAGTACTATTAGTATCCGCCGCTTTTTTCACACTGGTTTATTTTTAGAGTAATTCTCTCCAAATATAATTAAGATTAAATAAGTAAATCCATATTCATGCTAGTTTCGGGGAAAACCACGAAAAATTCTGAATGGCTAGGTTAGATCGAGGAGTGTGACTTGGGTTTGAACTCGAGACCATCCGTCTATCACATAGCTGCCAATATCCTAATAATATTCCGTAGTACTATTAATATTCTCCACTTTTTTCGCATTACACCGTTTTATTTTTAGAGTAATCCTTTCCAAATATAATTAAGATTAAATAAGAAAATCCATATTCACGATAGTTTCGGGGAAAACCTCGAAAAAGTCTGAATGGCTAGGTTAGATCGAGGAGTGTGACTTGGATTTGAACTAGAACTCGGGACCTTCCGTCTGCCACATAGTTACCAACATCATAATTAATATTCAGTAGTACTATTAGTATTCGCCGCGTTTTTCACACTGGTTTATTTTTGAGTAATTCTCTCAAAATATAATTAAAATTAAATAAGAAAATCCATAATCATGCTAGTTTCGGGAAAAACTACGAAAAATTCTTAATGGCTGGATTAGATCGAAGAATGTGACTTGGGTTTGAACTCGGGACCTTCCGTCTATCACATAGCTGCCAATATCCTAATAATATTCTGTAGTACTATTAGTATACTCCACTTTTTTCATACCGTTTTATTTTTAGAGTAATCCTTTCCAAATATAATTAAGAATTAATAAGAAATCCATATTCACGCTAATTTCGGAGAAAACCACGAAAACGTCTGAATGGCTAGATTAGATCGATGTGTGTGACTTGGGTTTGAACTCGAGACCTGCCGTGTATGACATAGCTGCCAATATCCTAATAACATTCCGTAGTACTATTAGTATACTACTTTTTTTTCACACCCTTTTATTTTTAGAGTAATCCTTTCCAAATATAATTAAGGTTAAATAAGAAAATCCATATTCACGTTAATTTCAGGAGAAACCACGAAAACTTCTGAATGGCTAAGTTAGATCGATATGTGTGACTTGGGTTTGAATTCGAGACCTGCCATGTATCACATAGATGCCAACATTCTAGTTAATATTCCGTAATGCTATTAGTGTCCGCCGCTTTTTACACACTGGTTTATTTTGATAGAATTCACAGAAGAAACTTTTATCAAATATTTAAATTCAAGATTTATAAGGTAAGTAAAATGCACTCACCTTGTATATGAGTATCCCATGAGGCTTGCAAAAACAGATGAATTTATTCCATGTATGAAAAGAAGAACCAATTTCTATTTTCTTTTATAAATATCTTTTCTGCTAAGCTATTCAAAAGATAATTTCAAATATATAAATAATGATGTTTCAATTTAATTAAACCAGCCTCATTTAGCTTGGTTTGTGTATTAGGAAATTATATATTATTTTATGTTGCATTATTTTGTGGGAATAAAAATGAACCCACGTATTATCCTTTTAATCACATCTTTTATTATAAAAAACAGAACATCGAAGAAGGAGAAAAGAAAAAACGAAAAATACATTATTACATGTACATAGAAACACAGACGGCCAATCAGAAAACAAATGCGTCATAGCGTCGTCACAATGTAGATGTATATATGCATGAAGAAATAAAAGAGTCAAATGAAATGTTTTTAGAATAATATGAAAATGAAAGTTTTTGTAATTATTGAAAGAATGTCATTTTGAGTTTATTTCTCACCAACACCCCTGCGTAAACTCGATGACATTTAATCACAGTTCAACAAGGAAATTCGCAATTTTCGAAAAGAATGTCTCGGCAGAGGCTTCGTGAGCACATCGGCGATCATATTTTCCGTGCTTACATACTCAATCTTTATTGTGCCCTGCTCAACAAGGTCTCGAATCAGATGGTATCTTAACTCGATGTGTTTAGTTTTCTGTCGAAACTTATCATTTTCCGCTAATTTAATGCAAGAAAGGTTGTCTTCATAGAGTGTAATAGGACAATTTTGTTGCATATCAATTTCTTCAAAAAGGTTTATAAGCCATTTTACTTCTTGCGCGGCACTTGCTGCAGAAATATATTCCGCTTCCGCTGATGACATTGATACAGATTTTTGTTTTTTGCTTGTCCAGTATACAGTATTTGCTCCTATGCAGAACAAATTTCCTGTTGTAGACTTACGATCACTGGGATCGTTTGCCCAGTCGGAATCTGCATATACCCTCAAGACAGGCTCTTCAATATTATTGTATGTCAATTTAAGATTAATTGTACTTTTTAAATATCTGATTAATCTTTTTACCGCTTCCCAATCTTTTGCTCTTGGGCGCTCATTTCTTCTACTCAAAATATTTACCGCGGCGCTAATATCCGGACGTGACACGGTTGAAATATATAACAATGCGCCTACAGCCTGTCTATATTGTGTATTTTCTGGTAAAAGGTTTTCCTCGTCATTTAATTTTATGTAACCTGTGTCCATAGGAGTGTCTGTAGGTTTTGAATTTTCTAAACCGTATTTGACTATAAATTCTTGTATTTTGTGTGTTTGATCAAGAGTCATTGTATTTTCATTAGGGCGATTAATATTTATCCCAAGATATTGTTTTGCTTCTCCCAAGTCTGTTAACGGGTATTCTTGTTTTAGTTTGTTTACAATTTCATTTATTTGTTGATCATTCCCCGCTATTAACAAATCATCGACATACACAAGTACATAAGTAGTTACATCGTTTTGTTTACGTTTATAAAGACACTTGTCGAATTGACTTTGAATAAAGCCTAAGTTAAGTAATGACTCATTCAATTTTAAATTCCATGCTCTCGCGGCCTGCTTTAGCCCGTATATTGCCTTTTTTAATTTACACACCTTATGTTCTTCCCCGGATACCACGTATCCTTCTGGCTGATGCATATAAACATCTTCACTCAATTTACCGTGTAAAAATGCAGTCTTGATATCAATATGTCTAAGACTTAAATTCTTATAAAGACTCATTGCCAAAAAACTTCTCAAAGTTGTGTGAGACGCCACTGGGGCGAAAGTCTCATCGTAGTCTATTCCATATTTCTGTGAAAAGCCCTTCGCAACCAGCCTAGCTTTGTATTTTTCAACACGGCCCTGACTGTTATATTTTGCTTTGAATGCCCATTTGCACCCTACTATTTTCATCCCTGGTGAAACCTCAACTAAATCCCAGGTGTCATTCTGCTTGAGTGAATTTATTTCATCTAATGTAGCATTGATCCAATTTTCCTTTTCTACAGGGTTTTCCATACTTATTATATCATCCCAGCATTTTGGTTCACTTATTCTTTCATTGTGTAATGTGAATGCGAATCTATCTGGTGGTACCCCTTTATTAGATCTTTGTGATCTACGTGGAGTATTTTGAGAATTATCTGACACAACACTATCATTAGTTTCATCTATCTCTGAGTCTATTATTTGCAAATTTGGTGATGGATTTTTATTATCACTTTTCTCATCATTGTTTTGTGATGTGTCATATTTAAGTATCGCTTGTTTTTCATTTTCTACAAATTTTACGGTTCGACTAATAATTATGTTTTTGCCATTTGTACAGATCCTATATCCTTTACTTCTATTGTCGTACCCTACGAATATACCTTCCTGTGCCGTATTATCTAATTTTCCTCTATGTACCTTTTGTACGTATGCATAGGCACGACAACCAAATGGTTTTAACATTGATAAGTCAGGTTTTCGACCTGTCCATAATTCATAAGGTGTCAATTCACACGAAGATGTTGGGAGTCTATTTTGCAAGTAAACTGCGGTATTTATTGCCTCCCCCCAGAAAGAATTTGGTAAATTGCCATCTTTTAATAAACAACGTGCCATTTCAACTAAGGTACGATTTTTACGTTCAGCAGTTCCATTTTGAGAAGCTGAATAGGGAACAGTGAATTGGTGGTCTATACCTAATTTTGTTAAGTATTCATTTAATTCTGTCCCGGTATACTCTCCTCCGTTGTCGGAGCGGATTGCATGCAAAGTTCGTCCGAATTTATTTGATGTCATTGCGATGTATTCCCTCAATTTTGTGAAAACTTCATCCTTTTTTCTCAGTAGGTATATTACTGTAAATCGACTAAAATCGTCTATAAAAGTTAAAAAATAGTATTTTCCACCGACCGTGGGGGTTGTCATTGGTCCACACAAGTCAGTGTGTACCAACTCTAGTGCTTTAGTTGCCCTAAACTGAGCCTTTTTGGGATAAGGATTGTCCGTTAATTTAGTTAATATGCAAGTTTCACATGCATTATCATGTTTGCAGTTGTCTAGTTTTATCCCAACTGCCATGTTGTTGTTTACCAATCGTTTTATATGACTAATGTTTCTATGGCCTAATTTAATGTGCCATTTATCAATGCAATTTGTATTTTCACATATTTTTACCATGTTTATAGTGTGTGTTGTATCATAGTTAACTTTGCATTCGTATAAATTGTTGTTAATGTAACCTTCAATGCATGTTTCTCCTTCATGCATTATTTTGCATGATTTGTTTTCAAATATTGCTACACAACCATTTTCAGTAGCTTCTTTTACAGATATGAGGTTTGTCTCTATCTCTGGTACATATAAAACATTTTTCAATATTATAGTATTATGTGTGTTATTGGAATTTATGGTGTTTAATTTCACAGACCCATGACCCAGGGATTCTATCTCCTGTCCATTCGCGATTGTTACGCGTGAATTATTATGATTAAATTCATGAAATTTATTCCTATCATTGCATACATGCGTTGAACAACCTGAGTCTACATACCAATTGTTAGATTTCTCACCGATAAATAGAGTGAATATTTTATCGTTAGGTTTTTTATTTTCACTCTCAGTAATAAGAGCCCTATCCGCGTTATGTCTGTCTTGAGAGTACATACCAGATTTGAAAGTTGATCTGGCATTGCTGGCTTTTGTTTGTTTCAGAGTCTTTTCTTTATTTTTATTTTTAAGATGCCAGCATTCTTCAATTGTATGCGATTTTTTTTTACAATAACGGCAGAACTTTGAATTTTCTGGTTTCGGTTTAAATTTAACCTTTAACACTGAATTATTTTCAGATTTGTTTTCTTTTCTTTTAGAAAATTCATCAATCAATTTCGAGCGTATAAACTCTGGTACAAGATCCTTTTCATCACGCGATTCTAAAGCGGTAATTAATACATCATAACTTGGAGGTAAGGAACAGAGCATTAGGGCTGAAAGGTGCCTGTCATTTATTTCTTCTCCGAGCGATGCTAACTTATCTCGCAATTGATAGATGTTAGTTAAGTGGTCTATCATATCGCCACCTTCAGTTAATTTCGTAGAGTAAAGCTTTCTAAGCAAAAATAGTTTACTGCTGAGGGTTGAACGCTCATGTACAGCTTTTAAGGCGTTCCAGCATTCTTTAGCGGTCTCAAGATTTTTGACATGGATTATTTGATTATCCTCTATTAAGAGGTTTATAATGGCTCGTGCTTTCCTATTTTTGTTATTCCATGTGTCCGTAATAGGATTCGGAGCATCGTTAAGAACCACGGAATATAAATCTTCCTTCCTTTTGGAGAAACATTTCTAATTTAAATTTCCACACATCATAATTTTGTGCGTTAAGTTTTTCAATTATAGTGTCCTTGAGGATACTCATTTTAATATTTCAATTTTGTTTTCTTTCTAGTTTATAATAACTACAATTTTATATTTAATCATTCATATGTTTATTTTAAACATTCTTTTATTTCTATACTTTCGTTTTCAAGAAACAAAAAGAAAACATATTTATTTATTTTCGCTTACATTTTTTTATCATTATTATTATTTTAAATGTAGCAAAATAATATTATTTTAAATGTAGCAAATGTTTCTTCAAATATGCAAAGAAAAAAAAACTGTCAAGAATAAATTCAAAGTTTCGATTTAGCGCGTCAGTAGCATAATCTGATAGAATTCACAGAAGAAACTTTTATCAAATATTTAAATTCAAGATTTATAAGGTAAGTAAAATGCACTCACCTTGTATATGAGTATCCCATGAGGCTTGCAAAAACAGATGAATTTATTCCATGTATGAAAAGAAGAACCAATTTCTATTTTCTTTTATAAATATCTTTTCTGCTAAGCTATTCAAAAGATAATTTCAAATATATAAATAATGATGTTTCAATTTAATTAAACCAGCCTCATTTAGCTTGGTTTGTGTATTAGGAAATTATATATTATTTTATGTTGCATTATTTTGTGGGAATAAAAATGAACCCACGTATTATCCTTTTAATCACATCTTTTATTATAAAAAACTGAACATCGAAGAAGGAGAAAAGAAAAAACGAAAAATACATTATTACATGTACATAGAAACACAGACGGCCAATCAGAAAACAAATGCGTCATAGCGTCGTCACAATGTAGATGTATATATGCATGAAGAAATAAAAGAGTCAAATGAAATGTTTTTAGAATAATATGAAAATGAAAGTTTTTGTAATTATTGAAAGAATGTCATTTTGAGTTTATTTCTCACCAACATATTTTTAGAGTAATTCTCTCCAAATGTAGGTAGTTAAGAAAAAATAAGAAAATCCATATTCACGATAGTTTCGGGGAAAACCCCGAAAAATTCTGAATGGCTAGGTTAGATCGAGGAGTGCGATTTGGGTCTGAACTCGGGACCTCCCGTCTATCATATAGTTGCCAACATCTTAATTTACCAACATCTTCATAGCACTGTTAGTATCAGCCGCTTTTTTCGCACTGGCTTATTTTTAGAGTAATTCTCTCTAAATGTAATTATGATTACATAAAAAAAAAAAAAACCTCTAAGATCGTTGATGTGAAAAAAAGATGAGTACTAACAGCAGTACAGAAAATTAATTAGGATGTTGGCAGCTATGCTATCAACTTTGAGAGCAGAATATTTCTACCACTGAATGGAAGGATGGTTGGGTTTAACGTCGCACTAGTGCTGCGCAGATGGGCAATTGGCGACGGTCTGGGACACACCCCTAGAGGTGGTCCGGAGGCATGCCATCACAATTTTGATCCTCCACGGTAGGGATGGCTCTCCCGCTTCGGTGCCCCCCCCCCCCCTACTGGAAAGGAACACTTTATTCAGTAAGTTTCCATTGATAAATTTTCCCTATGACTTTTACCTTAAAGCATAAATACATGGAGATTTGTAGAAATAAAAAAATTCTTGATTATATTTTCCACGTAACTCAGAATATCAAAACTGTAAACTAAACATGCACTTAATACCTATACCTCTGGCAAATAATTAACACCAAATAGCAAAAAAATGTAAATAATGAATGTACGGCCCTTTTATCGGCTTGAAAATGTATTAATTTAATATTTTTAAAAATTTGCTGAACTATAAAGAAGTTTGCATTTTACTGTACTTGATAAAAGATATGTTAATATCTGTGCAATTAACTATTTTTAATTATACTTGGTGTAATAAATATTTAAAAGCAAGGAATTTCCTTTCGTTTTTATTTTTAAAGATTCTCAATTTGTTATCAAACTATCTTCTACAGAATAACATTCGAAATTTGAAGAGCCAAAAGAAGGGGGAAAAGTCATTTATTAAGCATATTTCTATGACTCAAACATTTTTTCCTTAATAATAAAAAAAAAAAAAAAAAAAAAAAAACATGAGTTTATGTTTTTTTTTTTTTTTTTTTTTTTTTAATCGATAAAAATAAAATTCAGTCTGCACAAATGTTCAGTACACTTTTTAGGATGAAGGACTATTAGTTTCAAACTGGATTAAAACGTTGCATCGTTGCCAGTTATTGTATACCAGTCTTGTAAAACACCAAAAAAGTAAAAATAAATTAGAAATATCAGTCCTGTCCTTACAAATTCGGTACCCAATGAAAGGGGCGATTTTTGTGAATCCAGGTGTGCAAACAGTTTTTTTGACACGACAATTAGATTTTTTTTTTTTTTTTTTAATTAACTAAAGTATGAAATTTGGATGGCAACACTTCGCCTTCGCTTTACTTCATTTCAGTCATTTTAAAAAGTATGTGGTCCAGTTTTACGGTCAAAAGATGAGATAAAAAGTAATTAAAAATTAAAAATTTTACAGATTAAAATTAATAGTCCTCCGCACTTAATCTCAATTCTGTCTTTGACAGAGTTTTTAATTTTTATATTTGTATTAGTGTCAAAGTTACAAATGGGTTTGTGTTTCTAGTTTCGTCTTTCATTTCATGACATTTAAATGATTACAGATCATACTAGGCCAGTCGTATTAACCCCGATGATATAAATCTTTGTTGAGTTCGACCAATTTCTTTAAACTGCCTTTTATTATAAAAATGCCTTTCACGCAATATAAAATTTTTAAAGTTTTTATTTATAAAGTGAAAAAAGTGATTCTCTTATTAAACTAATTTAGTTTATTCATTTCTTCTTTTAGAGCACCCGATTTTTAAAAATATTGTATCTCAAAATTAGTGTTTTATTTTTATTTCGCTCAAAGATTCTATTTTATACTTTTAGAACAGTTTTGCATTTTTTTTTTTTAAGACCACCCATGTAAAATCTCAAAAATATATATCGCCTTTATTTCTATTCAATTTATCAATATCCAGTCAATAATAGCTCTTGTGGATACTCTTTTATAGTCTTCCAATTAGAAGTTTCTCAGAATATACATGTTTAACAAGTGCTATCTGAAACCTGAAACTTCCAAGGAAGTCGATCCCCAAATCGGAAGATACATACCGTCCTTTTCATAGATCTTTCTTGATTGATGAGTTTTACGAGCAGTAGTTTTTCCCCAACAATTTAGATTATTTTCTTTAAAAACAGAAATCCTTTTACGAATATATATCTTTGTAAAACTATATTTTCCTTTTCGTTCTTCATTTTAATGATTCGAGCTGTGTTCAAATATTATTTATAACATATTTTATCGGGCAAATCAAGAACGCAAACATTTAATTATATTACATATTAATTTAAAGTATATTTCCGAGAAATCGATCAAAACAAAAATGAAATTTTACGAGAAAACTTGTTTGTCTTGAAGATCATTTGGCGCCCCTCTGCAAGAGGCGCCCGGGGCATGATAACCCCCCTTGCCCCCCCTCTCGCTACGCCACTGTTTCAAATATCAAGTTTTCGAAGCTATGCACAATCAAAAGCTTAGCTATAGCCTTCCAAAAATGTGAGAAATCGTAGCATTACAACGGCACATGTTAGACGATTTTCACAGAAAACCAACTGACATCAGTATATGTCAAGGTACATTATAAAATTTTACATATTAGATTTTGAGCCAGAGCTGAAAAAAAAAAATATATATATATATATATATATCACATACACTTAGCAATTCAAAAATTATGGGAGAACTTCAAAAAATTTCATTTTAAAAATGACACAAAATTATTCTAAAAAATCAATTAATAATTAAATGTTAATTAATATTTAATGATTATTCGTATTAACTATAAAATAGTAGCAATTATGAACATTTATAAAACTCTAATTTTGGTTTTAAATGGGTGATATATATTTTATTATTATTATTATTATTATTATTATTTATTTATTTATTTTTTTTTTTTTCTTTTGGGGGGGGGATTATAGGAAAATTTTGTAATAACTAATGGGGGGGGGGTTGACTCCCCTCAGCGACCGCCCCACCCTCCCTTTCCTACGCTTATGTTTTGTAGATACAGTTCAATCGTTACAGTCATTAAAAAACTATCGTTAAAAAGAAGTTTAATTTTCAGAAATGATTAAATGTTATTATTATTATTATTATTATTATTATTATTATTATTATTGTTGTTACATGCAATTAAAACTACATTTTCCTAGTTTTCAAATCTACCTTTGCTGAAATTGTAAATATTTCAATGAAATACTTGATTGATGTTTCCTATAAGTACTTTTGAAAATATTTTTAAAATTAGGGATAAAATAATTTAGAGATTTCTATTTTCATTCAAAAATTTTGATAAAATAATATTCTGAAATTTTCAGTTTTAATTTTCTGAAATTTTTTTAATGATTTCGAATTGAATTATGCATAAATATTGAATTTTTGAAAAAATATTGCATTTAAAACTGTTTTTTTCCTCGAAAATATCTAGGATTTGTAGAAAATTTTAGCACAAGATAGAATTCAATAAATATTTAACAAACAGTTTGAGCAAACATTCTAATTAAGCATTTTATTAAACTGCTCAGGAAATTTTGTTTTTCCCACTCAAATTCGAAAAATATTTATTAATTATGTAATTATAAATGTACAATATCAACAACCTTTTCTTTAGAACAAAATTAATGCTATATGCCGACATTAACATACAAGTAAACAATACATTTGCTTTAATTTTTTTTAAAATTATTTTAACTAAAATGCACAGCCAACGGGGCTCAGGAACCCAAGGCTATCGCATGGAAACCCAAGACTTATTCCTTGCGCACAAAATTTCTGAGGGGCACAAAGTTATATTAACGGTAAAAATTGCCCAGTTTTTTCTTCTTCTTTAAAATCAACTGTTTTTTTTTTTTTTTTTTTAAATGAATAACATTTTATATTAAAATCTATCTTGTTATTATGTATTTTTATATTAAAACTCTCAACAATTTATATTATAGTTTATTATTGAATTAAAGATGAAATTTGTTACATAGCTAAACTTGAAAAATAAGAAACAGATAGGAATTAGCTATTATAAGAAATATGTCCTACGGTGTGTATGGAATGTTAGAGGGGAAGTTACATCTGTATAAAATATATATCACAATCTTCATCATTGATTTATAATTTGTATTTTAATTTCTCTCATATTTCATTTCATTTTATTTAATTATTTTCAATACTTTGAGATACTTCAGAAAAAAGAAAAATATTCATAATATTCCTTAAACACTTAAATCTTAGACAATTATTATTACTATCATTATTATTATTTTGTGCTATATAGGAAATTTGTATTCTTACAACAAATTAAACTTACAAACAATGTAACTTACATATTAAGTAGCTTAGTTACTTAATGTATAATAATTCGTCATTAAAATGATCAAAACCAGGAAGAATAATAAGAACTATTCAACAAACAATCACATATGGAATTTTTTTTAAACATAGAGAGATGATAGCACTTAGAGCAATATGAATGAAAACTTAATAAATGTTTCATATAACATTTCATATTCATTTCAAATTCATTATACAGAGCAAATGTAAGAGCGAACTAAACTAGTTTTATGGTCGCTCAAAAAATTATTTCACTGTAATGTTGAATAAATTCATTAACAATCTTAATAAAATACTGTTACGATGATGTTAATTTAAAATTATGTTGTTTACTAATTAAAAAAACGGTAATTACAATACTTAAGAAAATATAAACTAATTTTTGAATCATATTTGATTTAATGCAATTAATAATAGATTTTTATGTATTACATAAATGAATTCATAATTACTAGCGGACCCGTCCGGCTTCGCACGGATGAACAAATTTTAGCTAAAAATGGATTGATATAGAAAAAAATCAACAAATAGTATATTAGTTTATGTGTTTGTGAGGCAATATTAATAACTGTTTATAAAATTGTGACTTTTTTAGGCATATTCTAAAGAAAAGTTCCTAAAAAGAAGGAATTTCGAAATGTAGAAAAATTTAAATTATATGAATTAAAAATTAATGTGTAGGTAAATAGATAAGATACAGCATTGCTAAAGGAACGACATTTTACTGACATTTCCATGACGACATTTTACTTATTTATATGTTAATTCTTATGTTTATTTCTATTGCTATTTATAACTTTTTTTCCCCCATTTTCGCGATGTACTAAGATGAATATCTCTATTGCGTAAGTAAAGCCATTGGCGCGGAATGTTTGAGCTATTTCAGTGCTAAATTTCAAATTTCGAAAAGGTACTATATTAATAGAAGAAATAATTTGCCTGTCTGTGTTTGACGTACAGTACAAACTATGGCACGTTTAGTTTAGAAATTCTCTTCTATAAAAAGAAATTCGTGCATATTTGCAACATATATTTTCGATATTCCTATTAGAACTTTTAAAAAATTACATTTCATGCAATTTTTCTCTTTTTTTTTTCTTAAATATTATTTATTTAAATTAAATTTTCAAGCTGATGATAATAAAATTGAATGTTGACGATTTTTACTTAATGTTTATTTATTTATTCATTTATTTTTTACATAAAAAGAAATATTTCTTTACTCATGCGAATAAAAAGTATTGAAAAATGAAACTTATAACATGATTTATTTTTTATTTATTCTTTATTATTTTTTTAAATATAAAACTAACGTCGTAATAGTTTTAATTATTACTAGTTAATACCCGTCAAAATTTGACGAATGATGTGCAACTAAAATCTTTTCACGGCATAAAGTTTAAAACACCCTTGTTTGAATATTTCGCATTGCCCTTAATCGGTTTAAAACCCTTTGCTTTAACCAATTCTCTTTTGGTTGGAGGGAGGAGGGATAAATTTCATGAAATTTCAATATACAAAATTTAAGTATACTTCATATATTAAAAATGAAATCCCAAGTTTTGCCATGACAATAAGTGTAAAAATCGGAGATAACAAAATTATTAATATTACCAACTATTTTTAAAGGAATATATATGGTTAAAATTCCTCTATGCATTAAAATTCAATGAAAATGTCTTGAAGGAAGTATAATATTTAAAATTTTGTTTTTCTAATGTTTAATTTAGGTTTTCTTTCACATCTTTTAAAATTATAATCTTATGGTGCTGATATAAAAATTACACTTTAAAGTTTAAGAATAAGTATCGTAAATTTTAACTTTCTAAAAGTTACAATAAGAATTTTAAAATCAATATTTAAATAATGCTATTAAATATAACCTATTAAATATTTTAGCTTTCTCCTTCAAATAATTTATTTAGTTATGTTAAAGAAATTATAACACCAGCTTAAAGTGGTAGGCACACTTGCGATTTATTTTTTAATCACTCTTTCTCTTTGTATTTTTCCCCTTTTCAGTTAACTTTTCAAGGTAACTATTCTTTACAGGCAATATACGTTTAAATGAATAGTAAACATGTGTTTGTAAACATCTGGTTTTACCATAAAGTAGAAAGCGAAGTCCTGTCGCCAATTTCAGAAGGATAGGAGGACTTTCAATGTTATTAACGATAGGGAATCACAATGAGGATTATTTAAAGAATTCTAACTGGTTTTTTTCTGTTTGGCTAGGAATAATGGAAATGTCAGACTAAACAGATTAATTTAGAAAATATCGACTTTCAGATTTTCTTTTATAGTTTAGAATCAGTCATACAATCAGTAGGTTATTTAACAGTGCTTAACATCCTAAATATCGTGCTAATTTATTCTTACATGCTTTAAAAAGATGGATAAATTTCTTTCTTTCTTTTTTCTTTTTTTTTTTTTTTTTAAATAAGATTATCAACATCACCGAATAAAAATAATTTTTATTCAAAGCCAAATGAACAGGGTTCAAAAAAGGATCCTCCAGAAGGAAATTTCAAAGTAAAAGGGAAAATACATTTTCTTGGATTTCTTACAATGAAATTAGGATAAAGTGTTTTGTCAAGTATTTAAAGATACAGCTGAAAGCAATTTATTGCCATTCATTAAAATTTTCAATAACTAGATTTTACAGAGCGGATTTTCACAGTGGCACAAAGCAATTTGGCTTTTTAAAATTCACCGAGAAGCGCCGGGTTCGATCCCAGATAGCACTCACCGATCTAGTCATTTGGAGTTTTCCATGGTTTTCTCTAAAACACGTATACATACGAGCTTAGACTACGTAGAAAGATCCCCTTTTTACTTTCGAAACAGTTGTAGGTGTCTGAAAAGGGAGAAGGGCGCCGCAGTCGCTACATTGCAGTAATTCGCCAATATTAGAAATTTCAAAAATCATTTGCATAAATAAATATGCTGTTGTAAGTGTCTGAGACCGGGAAAATTGCCATTTGAACCGTACGTGAATTTGTTATGGTCAGATTTTTTTTTTTTTTTTTTTAAGTCGTAAATACGGTCAGAATTTTCAAGGGTACTTTGTAGTTTGTACGGTAAGCAAAAAGGCTGTTGTAAGTGTCTGAAGCAGGACGAAGGCGCCGCAGCCCCTCACAGAGCGAGAATTTGCTACTGTCATACTTTTTAATGCAACATTTTTTCTTAGCCGGTGAATCAGCTGGTCGACAGAGAAGGCCAGTGTTACATGAATCTTAGCGTTTTTCACAGATAACATTATTAAGAAAATTATGATCCACCTCTTTCAGGTGCAAATCAGCACATAGAAAAGAAATCTCATATGCCGCCATATTTTTAAAAACATTGGTGGGGAGGGGACTGTACATCCCTCGCTCAAGCTTTGTTCCTGAGCAGAGCACCGACAGCATTTTTTTAAAGTCGACGCCCCTGCTTCACATTCTTTACTGTGCCAGGCAACATCATACGTGATTTATGTAATCTTTCATTTTTTCGATCGCCTTCGTCTATGAGTAGGGCCGGTGACAAGAATTACGGGCCCCTGGGCAAATGAAAGTAAGCCCCCCCCCCCCCCCCTACACATAATCACTTCTTAAATTGCAATCCAAAAATGGTTTAAATTTTTGGGTACTGTGGTATTTCAAATAGCTCCAATGAAATACAGTGATACAATAGGTAGTACATTATCGAACTATACATTTATGTAATGAAATTTGATTAAATAAGAAGTCTGACAAAAACATACAATTGCTTTGCTTTTCATTCTCAATATAATTAATTTACAAAAGAAGACTTGTGATCAATCAGTGATTGATATATGTACTATCTATTGCACTTTAAAGTTAAATATAAAATTTTAAAATAAAGATATCATGATTCAAATATAAATGTAATATATTTGAAAAAATGAAATTTAATCTAAAAATTTCTTTTAAAAATTCTGCTTTTCTTTTTGACAACCTTGAATTTTATTTATTTAATAAGTTATCCCCTGAAAATCTGTTTGGTCTATAATTCAATATTTAAAAAATTAACTTTTGAATGAAGTGAACATTAATAATTACCGAGCGAGCTGAGTAGATTCATAAAAGTATATACTATTGGCAGCAAAATTATTCGAGCGCTAGCAACAATTCCTATATGAAAAAAATACGCTTAATACTGTTTTATTAAATAAATCCTTGTTGAATTATGTTCTTAGACTGCCTAAAAACATGACTCGACAAGGATTTATTTAATAAAGCAGTACTAAGTGTACTTTTTATATAAGAATTATTGCTAGCGCTCGAATAATTTTGCTGCCGACAGTAATAGGCTGAAAGTTTTCTGATAATTTCTTTTCTGCCATTTTTTTTTTTTTTTTTTTTTTTTAATACTTTATTTTCTGTGATTAACAAGATTTAAAAATTAACTTTTGAATGAAGTGAACATTAATAATTACCGAGCGAGCTGAGTAGATTCATAAAAGTATATACTATTGGCAGCAAAATTATTCGAGCGCTAGCAACAATTCCTATATGAAAAAAGTACGCTTAATACTGTTTTATTAAATAAATCCTTGTTGAATTATGTTCTTAGACTGCCTAAAAACATGACTCGAGAAGGATTTATTTAATAAAGCAGTACTAAGTGTACTTTTTATATAAGAATTATTGCTAGCGCTCGAATAATTTTGCTGCCGACAGTAATAGGCTGAAAGTTTTCTGATAATTTCTTTTCTGCCATTTTTTTTTTTTTTTTAATACTTTATTTTCTGTGATTAACAAGATTTAAAATAGTAATTTTTTAAACAAACAAAAGTAAAGGCATAATGACTTGGGCTATTATTATAAGTTTTTTTTATTATTATTAAATATACATATTAAAAATTAGAAAAAAAGAAAAAAGAAGTATATATATATATATAATTATGTTTTTTGTATTTCTTAAGCAGTGAGTAGTTCTTTTAAGTGAGTAAATTTTGATCCCAGAAAGATGATTTATCAACCTAAGAAAAATGGTATATTATCAGAATGCTCTTGTAGAGTACAGATTCCAGCCTTTTTGAATACGATTCTAGAAAACTGAAAAATAATAACTTTTTATTTGTATTGTGCTTGAGGAGATTATGTATAATAACCTAGTTCCAAAGTTTTTTTCGTCGTTGAAATGATGCTACTTTTAAATGCTGAGGGCCACGGTTTGGAAACTATTCATGTACACTAAGCGACAAAAAAAAAAAAAAAAAAGCCGCACTTGGATATTTTTCTTTTCGCCTTCTACAACCTCCAATTTTATGTTTAAAATGCAAATTTTCGAACAGATTTTATTATGTCGTCCTCCACATACACTTTAGCTTTGAGTCCAGTGTTAAAAACAAAATGCAATTGTCAGGAAAATTGTAATTTTAGACATTATTTCGAAAATGGTAAGAATAAGACAGTTAACGATGCCACAAAAAGGAATAATTTTTGAAGGAAAATCAAAAAATATTTTAATACGTGAGATGGCAAATTAATTAAATGTTAACGAAATATTGGTAAAAGGGTTTTTAACAAGATATAACATTTTTTAGCCGTTTCAACCGGAAATTCGGTTTTAAGCGGCCATGTTGCTCATCCAAGCGAGATGACAATAAGTTAAAAAGCTATTCCTTATAAAATCGGTTTGTAGAACATTTAGAACATAAAAGAGAATCAGAAAAAGTGTTTAGCAGCATAATTTCTTTAACTACAGTGTAGCAACTATTAAACAAATCACATTTAAATGGCAGAAAATTTAAAAAAATTCCATTCTTAGTGAAGAGAATTGGGAAAGCAAGACCACAGAAGACTGAAAAAATTAAAAAATTGTTAGTTAATTATTGGGCTGAACTGGTTCTCTCTGATGAGTCAAGTTTAACTTATTTCGAGTTAAAGAAAACAAGCAGATCTGACAACGAAAATTTGACCGACTTAATGAAAATCGCACTTTTAAAACAGTGACACATTTTCCGTACATTATGATACGGAGGTGCATAACTTTTCAAACAGTCGGGCAAATTTTTATGCTCAAAGGATCAATTAACTCGAAATAAAACACAGTCTTTATAAAAGTGGTGCCTGACCGACTATTTTGGAGGTATCTTGGACATTTCCACAAACAGCATTTCCAGATGATAATGCACCTTGCTATACAGTGTCTGTGGTGCGTTTATTTGATTCAAATTGTTGAAATTACCTATCCATCGCCCTGAGCACCTATAATACTGAAAATAATAACATCTTTTTTCACTCTAAGTTAAATTCCACAAAGAATATCATAGAATATCTTTTTTATTAGACCTCGAAATAGTCCTAATATAGCAGTCCTAATGAGATAGCAGTCCTAATGGCGAAACTGGTAGACGGGAAGTGCCGGGTTTGATCCTAGGCCGCACTTTGACCTAGCTGTTCAAGATTTTCCATTTTGTTTTATTAACTTGCTTAAATATGGGCTAAAACCACACCATACAGACCAAGCCTAGTCAACTGGCTTTAGGTCTGACACTTACACCATCATTAAAACAGTGAACAGAAATAATTTCAGCATATTTCGAAATTTTTTTAGTTTTACAGGATTTTGACAAACTAAAATTATTTTGTAATTATTTTCATGCAAAATGATTATCAAAAGAATGAAATTTTTCTGATTATCCTTAATTTATATATCTAAAAAAGAAATTATTAAAATACTCATTTTTTTTTTCTTTTAAATTTCTTCTTATTAAAATATTCACAGTTATTGCAATAAACATTTCTAAGTAAAATTAAAACAATTTTATGCTTTTCCAAATACGATTTTCAGTTTATATATTATTATTATTACATCCTTACAAAACTGTAAATTTGAACATACAGTTCATGCACACTATTAGTATGAATGGTGTTGCTTAAAATATTTAGGTTCAGATACGTTAAAATAAAAGTAGGAACAAGAAAGGAAGTAAAATACAGAAATCTCACAGGTGAAGCAAAAACCTAGAATTCAAGAATACTAGAATACAAAATTCAGAATCCGCTCGAAATGTTTTGTCTATAAAAAGGCGGGGGAGAGGGGAGAGGATTCGAAATTTGCAGCCTACAGCTCTGGCAGAACTAGAAAAAATTATTTATGATATTTGGCACAGTGAAATTTCTGAAATTTATATTAAAATACTGTATAAAACTATGCCATTGCGCATTAAAGCAGTAGTTCCATATAAAGGTGGAATTAACCCAATGCAGAATACGTATTTTTAACAAAAAATTGCTTAGATCTAACAAATAAATTATTTTATTTCATATATTAAAATATAACTTGTTTATTTCATATAATAAATAATAATAGAATACAAAGTGTATGGTTATTGCATTATGTTCAAAAAGAAAATTTTATGCAGATTTTTAAAAAGTATTTCGTAGAGTGTAATAAAGCGAATTATTAAATCGAAAATGTAGACAGCTATAATTTCGTACCTTTGATATTATGCAAACATGATAGTTTTATTTGTTTCAACCTTTTATTTTAAAGTTATTGCAAATCAAAAAGGTATACTTCATTTTTTCTGCAGTGCGGCTTTTTTTTTTTTTTTTTGTCGCTTAGTGTATCTTATCTTCTGAATACACATGTATACCGAAAGTTTCAAAAATATAAGAAAAAAAAAAAAAAAAAAAGTTATAGTATTTTTTTTTTTTTTTTTTTTTTTTTTAGAAATGGATCTTTCTTGCTTTTTTTATTGCAAAATCATTGATAATTTTCTTCTTTTCATTTATCAAAATATACAATCTGAATGTAAAAAGTAATGTTTAGCGTTTGCGTTTGTTAACCATGTTCCTAAATGAGAATTTTGGTAATTACATATATTTTACTCTCATCCCCATGGACAGCGGCCAATGGACATTGCACAGATTAGATTGGGCTCACTTCTTGCGAGATAAGCAAAGCACCAAATGAGATGCAGACCCCCCATCTGTTTCTTTTTTAGATGAATACTGACTATGGTGGCTAACGATGAGCAGCGATTACTCTTTCAAGTTTCGATGTGTTTCATCCTTTCACTTGACCAAACATTTTTAGCAGAAATACTGCACAACTCACAACACCTTTTGATCTGCATAAAAGATAAGAGTTTATTGATTGTACTCCCGTTTCTGCTCCGGAGTTAGAATAATGAATTACTGACATGAACCTTCAGTCATTGTATTTGATTTATTTGATTTTAGGAATGAATTGATTGAAATTTTAAATAGATACAACACAGTAAATAAAACTTTCTTTAATTAAAACTTTTGCTTCTTGAAAAAAGAAAAAAATGGAAAGCATTAAAGACTAATTTAAAATATACTATCTCAACAATATTTTAATTAGATCATTTTCTGAAATTTAAGAGGTTAAAGAAATGGCATTCATGCGAATTTTGAAAAAAAAAAAAAAAAAAAAAAAAAACACACAGGAAAACCTAAACGTCTAGGCCGATGAACCTGATCTAGGTTTGAACCCGACATATCCTATCTACCAGCTTCTAGAGGAGAAAATCTCAGCTACTGACAGGAGCCATATATATTTTTTTTACTAATTTATTGTGCAAGTTACATATGATTTACTTTTGATTTCAAAGTATAGATACATAAAAATTTATGGAAACTAAACAAAATTTTTGATTATTATTTTCTACACAACTCAGAGAATCACTATTGTTAAACTAAACATATATTTAATTCCTTGTGCTTGCAAAAAATCAATACTAGAACTAGATAATGAAACACTATTTAGAAGTATGAATAATTATAAACATGTACGTTTTGACTTTTTTTTTTAAATCTGATTGAAAGAATTAAATGAAGGTATATTCATTTTTCAAACACGGCAATACCATATTGTTACGGGTGTATCTTTCAGGCAACTCTACAAATTAGAATATTTGTTATTAAACTAATATATAGAGAAAAAAAAAGTTGCTGAACTATATAGAAATTCTAGTTTTTTCTGCGATTTTTTAAGATATGTTAATATTTGTTAATACTTAGCTATTTTTATTACGATTGATTAATATTTAAAAGCAAAAAAAATAAAAAAAAAATAAAAAAACTTTCGTTTTGGTTTTATAAGATTTTTAATTTGTTAGAAAAATATATTTTATACAATCATATATCGACATTCGAATGTAGCGGAGAAAAAAAAAAAAAATCTGAGAGGAGGGATATTCAAAGAATATTTTATAATTGAAACTTTTTTTTTTCAAATACATATTACAGATATATATATATATATATATATATATATATATATATATCTTTTTTTTTTTTTTTTTTTTCAGAAAACTTTTGTTGCATTAGATTAAATGAAAAATCCTCCCATCCTGTGCAATATTTTCTCCTATTGCTCCAGATTATATATTTAGATAACTTCATTTCTCAATTAAATAAAAAATTTCAAGTTAAGTTTTGTCTAAAAATAAAATCCTATTTTCTATAAATTTTAGGCATATTTTTAATTAAACCCTAGTGAATTTCTATTATTATTATTATTATTAATGTCTTCTCATCTTGCGTGCGCGTAAAAAGAAAAAAATGGTCACTGTATATTTCACGATGCTTTAAATTTTCCTCTAAAATTTTATAAATGAAATTCAGTGTTTTATTATTATTTTTTACTTGTGATTTTTACTTCATACTTTCTCAACAATTTTGCATTTTTAGTAAATCTTTATCTTGCATTGCATCTATGTAACTTTTTATCAATATCCGGCCAGTTATAGTTCTTGTGCATTTATTTGGTCGCTCTCATCCCAATTAGAAGCCCACCAGCGGCTGAGCGGTTCTGCGCTCATAGCTGGTAGACATGAGGTGCCGGGTTCGATCCTAGGTCGCACTCGTCGATCTATTCGTTCGGAGTCTTTCGTGGTTTTCTACGAAACTTGTGTAAATACGGGCTACGACTCCTTAGAAAAACCTCCACATAAGGCATTCCCTTTCCGGCCTTGGACCCTAGTACAGCCAATCGGCCTTATTCCCAAACACCAAAAACGTCCTTCCAATTAGAAATTTCTTTGAATATATCAGGTTGGGTACGTGCAGTGTAACGAGTTGACTAGAAACTTTCGAAGGAAGTTCTGCACATACGAAATATTTTTCCTATTCTACTCGGAATTCTTTGGCCTTGTTCCTTCGTTTTATTTATTTTATTTTATTTTATTTTTTTTACTGATTGCGAAATTTTCCTAGCAACAGTTTACCCACTCAATTCTGAGTAGTTGATACTAATGGTTTTCCAAATGTGAAATGCGTTAAAGAAACGATTAAAGAAAAGGAAATGAGGCTTCCTTATTATTCCACATCTTATTTGTCTATGAGTAATACCCTTCCTGCATCTACTTCCAGAGGCAGCACTTAGCCCCCCCCCCCCCCCGCCCAGGTAAAAACATAGGTAAAAATAATATCGCTCCCCTATCCCTTTTAGGACCTAAGTCTCGCCGCAACGCGGGCTCATTATCGCCGCTAGTATTTACGACTGCTAAGCGGTTCTTATATAAATTTCTTGTTCCTTTTTCCATGTTTTTAGAATTGTGGAAAGTACATACTTTTTAAGAAGAAAAAAAAGTGAAACTTCATATTTTAAAATTTAGATTTTTGTCACTTCTGTTCTGTTTGTACCCCCCCCCCCCAACTCCCGGGCCCCTGGGCAGTTGTTCCCTGTGCCCCCCCCCCCCCCCGTCAACGGCCCTGTCTATGAGAGACATGTGGCTAGTTTAAAAATAATTTTTACACTACAGAACAGTGTCGTATGACAGCTATCACATTCATATACAGTGTTTCCATTAGAATATACCCATAAAACTTTCACTGCAATAAACAATCATCACTTCATTGTAGATCTGTCACACATGAACCTTAAAAAAAACTAAATTACACTACGAACCCCTATATTCTTCATTTCTATTACAGCATTACATTTTTATGTTCTTATTTTATTTTTCAACTGTAGGTGAAGAAGTTTCACAAAAACTATCTTTAAAACTTAATTTGTAAAAGGAAAGTATAAAGTAGACTGTTTACATGCCCCTCCCCCATTCCCCCCAAATAATAATAAAAATAAAAGAGTAGCGTTACAGAATTTTTTCATTAAGTAATTTCTATGGAATCCCATAACGTAATTGAAAATTACGTAATTGAATTTTATTTTGGGAGACTGTAAACAATCATAAGTACTTACTTTGTCGTATTCTTAGAAAAAAAGTAGGTGTATTTTGTAAATATGAATAATTTATGACAATTTCTTTACGTTGTACAGAGTGTAAAGTTATTAATATATACTTTAAAGGAATGCCCTCTCTCAGATGATAGCGATTCAAAATTCTATTGTGAGTTTATGCATACGATAACGTTTGCTCTATTCCTGTCATTTTCAATCCATTCTAAAAATATTAACGGAAAATTAAAGCAGGAGCATACGGAGAGACAAAATCTTAAATACTTTGTTGGAAAGTGTTAATAAAGATTATTTTTAGATTACATTTCTAAGTAGTGTTTTTTTTTTTTTTTTATTCAAAGAGCCTAATTTTTGAATTTTCTTTTTTTTTTTTTTTTCTTTTCTAAATAAAAGTAATATGATGCAGTATTCCAGGGAAAAGAAACAAATATTTGCGACTCCTTATATTTTCTGGCCTAGTGTGACCGCACTTTTCGCATCTGTCTAACTAAGCATGGCCCTGCATGTTTGCCTAACCATTCGAGTTTTTCATGGTTTTCTCCGAAGTTCGCCTGAAGATATTTCAATAGATATGCAAGGAGGATGTCGCACGCAGATGTAGATTTGCGCAAAGAATTGGCATTAATCTACATATTGACGCATGCATTTCTTTTTTCTTTTTTTTTTTTTTTTTTTTTTTTTTTTTTTTAGAACGAAAAACGAAACCTAGCATTAATATTGAAACTAAATTACAAGTCATCGAAAATAACAAATTAGCTTTTAAGAAACTTAAACTTCAACCAAAATCGTGTAAAGTTAGTAGTGCTTGAAAATATATTGGTGTATTGATACTAACGAATTTAATCGAAGAATGAATTTCAAATAAAACAAATTTTTTAACCTTTCATATTTCATTTACATTATCAACCAGACCCACTAATGGCTGAGTTGATCTACTAACAAATCTGGTAAATGTAAGGTGTCATGTTCAAACACAAGTAGCATTCATTGTTACAGCCATTCGGATTTTTTCGTGATTTTCTCCAAAACTTGCATGAATAGGAACTAAGAACCATTAGAAAGACCATCCACGGAAAGTATTTTCTCATCGTTTAATTTGAAAATTCTATAACAATAATTTTGAAAATAAAATGATATAAATTTCAAACCGTTTAGAAATTAGAAAAAAGAAAGAAAGGAAAAAAAAAAAAAAAATATATATATATATATATATATATATATAATATATACATATTTGTAAACTAAATGTTTTATAAAGTGTCATCATGAAGGCAAATACGTTAAATTTGATGAGTAAACTACGCGTGTGTACAGATGGAATAATTACAGATGTGTATGTACAGTGTTTGAAAATGTTTGTAATCTATGCGCCGCATATTTATTTTCACTGTTGTTCTCGTTTATTTTTCGAAAGAAGGTAATGGCACCTCAGCATTTTATATGCGTAAAAATAAATAAATAAATAAATAAAGAATAATAATAAAAAAAAATTGTGAATGTGAAAACTATAAAAAAAACTGTGAAAAAAATGTGATGGTGAATTTCGAAACGTCAGCAAATAATGGAGTAATATTTCTCGAAATATTTTCTACCCATACAACAATTGTTAATATTTCATTCGAGTTTTCCGTCTTATTAAGTGAAAAAATTTACTTTATAATTACTGATACTTATAAATTCAATTTATAAGAACTAAATCAATCATATATTCTATGAGTTAAAATGGTGATTTATGACATTTATTTATATGTATATATGTATTAATAGGTGCTTTTATAATATATATACATAAATTCATTCTTATTGGTCTATGTGGTTTCAGTGATATTGTATCTGTTGCTTAGCTTTTATGTATAATAACCGATTATTATTTATATATGTATATATTCAAATATAAAAATTCAAGTATTTTAAAGTTTTATTTTAAATTAAAATTCATTCAAATCGATAATAAAAATGGATTTGTTTTTAATTTCTGAATGTATAAGAAGTTTCTAATTTCTTGAAGAAAAAAAAAAAGTTCTTGGGATGTCGTGTATACATGCTAATTAACAAGCACACAAACGAGCCAAAAAAACTGAAACCATATCAGTTTTATGATTTTTAAATTCCTCACACCACCTCAAAGCATGTAGAAATCTTTAAAAAAACCCAGGATGAAAATTTTTATGACTGTCTAATATCTTCATAGCTACAATATGATGAGTAATGAAAAAGGGCACATATTGATAACTATTTTATTTCATTTTATTTCATTTTATTTTTTAAATGCAGATTGCTTTAAAAAATGCACTACGACAAAAATTTAAAAACATATTTGATTTATTTACACAATGAAATAATTTATTATTATAAAAGACAACTTTTGCTCGATATCGCGTATTAAAAATATGAAAGTAATAAACTATCTGTGTTTTAGGTAATTTTTAGTTTTTTTTTTTTTTTTTCATATTTTATCCTGGATTAATTGATATGATACAAGACAAAATATGTTAATTGATCGAAAAAAAAAATAGATTAGGCATAATGTTTAATATTGCTTTTCTAGCTATTACGTATCTTAATTTTTATTACGTAATCTTAAAGTAATATATATATATTTTTTTTCGTTTCAATTTTTTTTTCACTCAAAGTAATAATAATAATATTAATATAAATATATATATATATATAAATGATAGATATTGTAATAAATTTTGACTTTAAAATTATAGCATTTAATAGATACACGCTAAAACCAACACAACAAAAATAAAACTGATTGTAACACAGTACAAAAACTAGCACAGAAATGTTGCAATTCATATAGATCCAGTAAGAGTCAAAACCAATTTAAATTAATTACACCCACATGAGTAAAAGGACGTATTGACGTACAAAATGGATGACGGAACTCATTAAAAGTCTTAAAAGTGATTCAGGAATTAAGAATCCAGTTCAAAAGTAAAAAAAAAATAAATAAATAAATAATAAATAAAGGACCACAGGAATATTAATTGGAATAAAAAATGCTTAAAATTAGAAGTATTATCGGGTCAGGAAGCATGTACTTCTTTAAAGCAGAGAGAGAGCTGCAAGATTTCGTAAAACAATATAGCTAAGAATAGCAAAGATATATTGTTCAATATATATGTATCGAAAACCTTTTCAAACATTGCATTATATATATATATATTAGAGGGTGGTAGGGGACAATTATAATACATTTTCAAAAATAATAAGAATGATATATATAGAACAGAATTGAAAAGAAAAATAGAGTATTTCCTAATAAAAGACAACTTTCCTCATTGTTATGTATTAAGAATTTGAAAGTAATGCAAAAATCACTTTAAATAATTTAATTAGTTATTTAAAAAAATATTGTGGGTATTGCACGCTTGGCAGTCTTTTCTCGCTCGTACGTATTAAAAATCTGAAAATAATAGTAATAATAGTAATAGTAATAATATTTTTGCTACATCTAAACGGAAATAGAAGAAACAATTTAAAAAAATGAAAGTTATTAAAAAGCCGATTTTTTCATTTATGAAGAAGATTGCACAATTTTTCCGGGAGACTTTTCCGCGTAACATTGTTTCAGTGATTTCTTTTTTTTTCGGTTAACAATCCCCCCCCCCCCCCACCCCTCTCTCTCTCTCTCTAATAAAAGTTAGAGAGACATAAATATAAAGAAGCAGCCGATAAAGATAACTTTTGAAAAAAAATAAAAAATTCTGAAAGAAACGGCTAATTTATGTAATAATAATTTCGTCCAGTTTTATGAAAGTAACCCTTCTGTAAGAAATATACAGACAAGCGTACATATGCATATGTCTTCTTTTAAAATTCTTAATCAGAATCCTCTGTTTTATCTTTATCTATAAATTTTTCTCTTCTCTCTGAATCTCATCACTCACCAAACCGAGGGATCGATTTTCACCTCACTGACCCCTAGCATTTTTCTTATCATTTCACAACCTGTTTAACGAAACTGTTTTCAATAACTAAACAGGATGGCGCGCATACTTAAAGGAAAGAGAAAACATTACTTTAAAACATGCGATGTAGATTGTAGAATGTAGTTTACAATACTACGAGGGGGGAGGATGAGGACTCCCCAACAAATTCTAAACGATGATTTTTCATTTGCGTATAATTTCCAAAAAATAAAAAAATAAACTTAAAATTTGAAGGGCATGTCCATTATCGAATATTGATCAAATTTTACATAAGTTTACCGTAAATATTTCTTTTTTTGTTTTGTTTTAATAATAATTATTCATTTTTCTCTAAAGTAAGCTTTGGAAAAAATAAAAAATTTCAACAATAAAAAAGAAAAAAGTATCGAAAAAGGGTGTTAAGGATTCATTACAGATAGATAAAGATGCCTTTGCCTTCAAATGTTAAACTTAATCCCGATTTTTCTTTCAGTTTTTTTTTTTTTTTTTTACTTTTACAACAGATATTTTGAAAATATATGACGCTGATCGGCATGAAAATTGCCTCTGACACCATTTCAGCGTATTCTTATGCAAAATAACCTCCTGAATCCGAATATGACCACCATTTTGCCCAATCACCCACCGTTTTCTAGATACACCCCCTCCCTCATTTTTATCATTGTTTGGTAATTTTATATCCATCAGTTTGATTTGGAGAGGACCGATGATTATTTTAAACGTTAAATGTCTTCTGACCTAAAGAGCTACAGAGGTAGAAAGTTCTAAAACACGAACATTTGTAGTAAGGAGGAAATTTGAGGGGCTTTGTGCTCAGAAAACAAAAGAAAATCAATAAAAACAATCGGTTTCTGTTTCTTTTTCTTTTTCGCAATATTTCTCTTATTTTTTTTACATATTCCAGCTTCCCGTTTGCCATTTTCTTACCAAAACACCCAAAATAATAAAAATTATACAATGAAATTTTTTTTCAAAATGTTGGTGAGTGGAGTAAAGTTTCAAAGCCCCTGCAAGAAAGTTTGACTGATTCACTGTACGAAGTTTGCTTTCAATAACTCCCACATTAAATGTTTTGGACAGTAAATCAGAACAGTAAAATCTCTTGCTTTGACACATGTTAAAGGTTATTTTTCTTGTAGTCGTTAGTCATTGTCTACCTTTAGTACAAGTTTTGCGATAAGAGAGTGAACTTCGGTGTTCTTGACGGTGGTGATTTTGCGTGGTAATCTTTAACACGTGTCAAAGGAGGATATTTTACTGTTCATGTTTTACTGCCCAAAACATTTAAGGTGGGAATTACTGAAAGCAAACATCACGTCGAAGAGTGAATCAGTCAATTTTTCTTGCGAAGGCTTTGAGATTTTACTCCACTCACCAACATTTTGAAAAAATTTCACTGCATAATTTTTATTATTTGGGGTGTTTTGGTAAGAAAATGAGAAACTGGAAGCTGGAATATGTAAAAAATAAAAGAAATATTGCGAAAAATAAAAAAAAAGAAAAGAAACAGAAACAGAAACAGATTGTTTTTATGGATTTTCTTTTGTTTTCTGGGCACAAATCCCCTCAAATTTCCTCCTGGGCCCTCTTCACTTAAAAAAAATTCCGATGCCGGCTGAAAACAGATAAAAAGTGTCCCACGTGGTTTTGACAGGAGGTGGAGAAGATTAACAGATTCACTGACGAATCATTGACTTTTTGGAAGAATAAATCAAAAATCAGCCACGTCCTTATTGCGGTTTCATCGAAGCTTTGTTTTGTTTTGATTCTTTCTTTCTTTTTTTTAATTTTTGTGTTTCTTTTTTTCTTTTTTCTTTTTTTTTATTTTCCATTTTCACATGACATCAAATAACTTTGCTCATTTATTCTAATCTATTTATATGTATTTTAATAGAGTAGCTCGATCCGACCAAGTACTTTATACTATTTTCAGCCCAGTTCAGGCTTTCTTTAGTTATACCGGCGAAATACGTAACAGTGAAATTTTTTTCAAAGAAAATATACTTTATAATTATACTTGAAGTCTGATATTATTAATTTAACTAAACTAGTATGTTGTGGCCACCACATGACTTTCTTCTATATTTTCCTATACAAATTCCCTCAGTAAAAATAATTTATTAAAATTATTATGAAAAAAATTTTCTTCCATGATAATGCAGACGATTTCCATATTAGAGAAGTAGTTCCATTTAATTCTCAATAAATAAAATAAATAAATAAATAAATAAAAATTACGATATTTTTTTTTCAAAAGTTTTTTTTTTTTTTTTTTTTTCCGTTAAAAGTAACAACAACAACAAAAAAAAAAAATCGATAACTTTGTTTTGAATTATCATAGATCTACAATTCAACCATTCGTTTTAAAGGTATTGACGAGACCTTTCGAAAGATACCCATCTTGAAAATTTATCCCTCCCGGGGGGGGGGGGGACTTTCTTCTATATGTAATATAGAGAAAGTATTGGATTCGTGAAAATTTTCGAACTCCGGTTTTCGATGGATTTACTCGTTTTGGGATGTGCTGAACATGATTTGATAGTTTTTAGAAAATGTCTGTGTGTGTGTGTGTGTATCACAAATTTTTGGAGGCTGTATCTCACGAACCAATGAACGAAATTTAACCAATCTTGGTATTTAGTTGGACTCTGACATAAACTGGTGCTGATTAGATTTAGGGATCAATCGCCCAATAGGTGGCGCTGTGATAGCATTTTTTCTAAATTTTTAACATGGCAGTATAGGACAAAATTTCGTATAAATGTACATAATGAGAGTTATTTTTAACTTTTGATTGTAAAATTAATATGAATTATTGATAAAAGTAGTTGTTAACTAGGGGGAAAAAATTGTGCATTTGGGGGCGTCGCCCTCCCCCGGGCGGAGTAAATTTTCAAGATGGGTATCTTTCGGAAGGTCTCGTCAATACCTTTAAAACGAATAGTTGAACTATAGATCTGTGATAATGTAAAACAAAGTTATCGATTTTTTTTTTTTTTTTTACTTTTAAAGAAAAAAAAATTTGAAAAAAAAAAAAAAATCGTAATTATTATTATTATTATTATTGAGAATAAAATAGACTTTTTTTTTTTGGATATTTACTGTTATACTACTTTTCTGATATAGAAATCGTCTGCATTATCATGGAAGATATTTTTTTTTAAATAATAATTTTAATAAATCATTTTTAGTCAGTGAATTTGTATAGGAAAATATAGAAGAAAGTCTTGTGGTGGCCACAACATACTAGTTATATTATTAATCATATGGTAATATAGTAGACAGTGCGAGTGCTATAAATTACATGGTGCCATAACTAAAATGTTCAATGGATGCTGAGATAAAGCCATTTTTAAATTGTAATAGCAGATCAACTTGTAAACCGATAAATATCCAAATTGAAGTGTCCAGAAAAGACGATTCTGCATGCGCAGTGGAAATCTGGATCCGATAGAACGCGAAGGGAGGGAGGGGGGGGGGGGGGGAGTAACGATGCCGTTGGTAGAGGTTACCCGAAACGAGGTTCAGGGTGATTTCAATGGAATTTTCTTTTTAGTTTTTATTTATAAAGTGATATATATACATATATTAAAAAAAAAAAAAAAAAAAAAAATTGTGATTCATTAAAAAATAAATAAATTCATTTAAATATAGCTAGCTATTACCGAAGCCTGCTATTATAATTATATCGAAAAAAAATCATATATATTAATTGTTATATCATCTAATATATCTCAGAAAATCTATAAATATATATCTACAATCAGAAATATTGTATTCAGCCAAAAATTTAGTTTTGATATCCAGTTTTGACCTGATGACATGTACCTCGAGTCCAGAAAAGTGAGGCAATTGGTTAGTGTATATTCAAAGTGAATCAGCAATGTTTTATTTAATATATTTTACTAAGTTTGGTATGCTGTAGCTGTAAATGCTGAGCTTTTTCTGAAATGAGAGGCAATCGCAATGTTCGGTGATATAACCCAAAAGCTGATCGGCACTAACTCAAACCAAGGTCCAACCAAATATCAAGTTCGGTTTAAATTGAGTTCAATGGTTCATAAAGTACAGTGTTCGAACGCAAAAAGACAGGTATTTTCTAAACAAGATCGAATTATGTTTAGGAAATCTCAAAACGTGTAACTTCATCGAAAACCGAAAATCTAAACTTTTTCTGCATCTTATACTTTCTTTTTATATATATGCAGAAGACAGAATAATAAATCCCCTTTTTAAAAAATAAGTACTCAATTTCAGTTAATAAAAATGCAAGGAAATCTCAAAACGTGTAAATAGATCGAAAACCGAAAATTTAAAATTTTTCTGAATCTTATGCTTTTTTCTTATATATGCAGAGGATAGAATAATAAACCAACTTTTTAAAAAATAAGTAGTCAGTTTCAGTTAATAAAAATGACAGGAATTCTCAAAACGTGTAAATTCATTGAAAACCGGAAATCGAAATTTTTCTGTATCTTCTACTTTCTTCATATACATGTAGAAGCTAGTAATAAATCCCCTTTTTTCAAAATAAGTAGTCAATTTCAGTTAATTGAAACGCAGGGAAATCTCAAAACACGTAAATTCAGCGAAAACAGAAAATCTCAATTTTTTCTTTGATAGATGCAGAAGATAGTAATAGCTCCACTTTTTAAAAATAAGCAGTCAATTTCAGTTAATTCAAATGCAAGGAAATCTCAGTCTGTAAATTCATCGAAAACCGAAAACCAAAAGTTTTTTCAAATCTTATGCTTTCTTCTTATATATACAGAAGGTATACGCAAGCGAAGTGTGATGTCACTGACCGTCATTGTGGCTAATTAAAAAAATTTCTTAATCGTCCATAGGATTTCTCTATATATTAAAAAAAAAGTAACTGTCACTGGCGTCAAATTTTTGTGTCTGCGACAGCATCTTCTAGCGGAGGGCAGGGTTCTTCGCGTCATGAGAGGTATCAATATGTTCCCAATACTTCAAGGAAGACATTTCAGCTGCTTAGAAATTTCTATCATTTTAATTAAAAGCATTATTAACTAAAAACGACAAGTTTATGAAGGTACTCTATATGCCATTTTGAAAAAAGTTTCTCCCAGTGCCGTTGTTCTTCTGTCATGAAGTCATTTTACACAGGAAAATATATTATCCATGGCTGTACGTATGTAGGTAGGTAGGTTGGATTTAACGTCGTACTAGTACTACGCTATGGGTAATTAGCGTCGGTCTGGGACGCACCCCTAGAGATGTTCCGGAGGCATGTCATCACAAGTTTGATCCTTCACGGAGGGGATCCTCCCCCCGCTTTGGTGATTCCCAGAGGTATAGTGTGGATAAGAATATGGAGGACTTTGCGGCCACGACAGATTTTATGTACACCAGCCACCATTAGTGTACCCGACGGTCTTTGGCCGGCTCAAGTATCGAATCGGCAATCTTCCAATTACGTGCTCGGTGCTTTACCGACTAGAGTATCGCGGCCCGAAACCATGGATGTAAAAAAGGAAGAAAATAAATATCAACTTTTTTTCTAAGAAAATTAATTTTCTTATCCGGGAAAATTAAAATAGGATTCGTGGTTGTAGGTAGGTAGATAATTAGGTAGGCTGTGTTTGACGTCGCACCATTCCTGCTCTATGGATAATTGGCGACGGTCTGGGACGCACCCGTACGGATGTTCCGGAGACATGCCACCACAGTTTTGGTACTATACGAAGGGGATGGCTACCCCGCTTCGGTGGCCCCCAGAGGCATAATTTTGATGGGAACATGGAGGATATTGCGGCCACGACATATTTTACGTGCACCAGCCACCATTAGTATACAAGACGGTCTTTGGCAACACCTGGTAGGGGGTGTTGTCTTTGGCCGGCTTGAGAACCGAGCCCGAAATCTTCCAATAACGAGCTCGGTGATTTACCGCCTGGAGTACCGCGGTCCGTATCTAAGGTTGTAAAAAATAAATAAAAAGGGTCATATTCTAAAGTTGTAATGCAAAAGGGTCTAGATATTATGAATTTCTTTCTATAAAAAAATTATATATATATATATATATATATATATATATATATATATATTATATATATAAATTTGACATTGAATATGAGGATTTCCATAATTTTCTGCTTTTGACTTGTAGTATGCACTATTAATATTCCTTTATAGTGAAAGAAAGCCAAGAATAAGCGGGCAGAGCTCTGCATGTATTAATAAGTAAAGTGAGTCGGGGGGAGGCGAAGCCTCCCTCGGGGGTTGGTGAGTAAAGCGAGCAGGGGGCAGAGCCCCCAAGTTTTGTAAAAAATTATTAAAAATCGAGGAAAATTATTTCCCGATTTTAATCTCCATATTTGAGTATAATTACAAATTAGTTATCGTGCACATGTGTCAGATTAAGTTATTTTGCTGTCAAATTGACAAAATTTTAATTTTAAATTTCAAAACTCTAGAAACGGAATGGGCATAGATTTGATATCCGTTCGTCCTCCGCATTTTGTGTATTTGGCGATTAAAACGTAATGCGGAAACATACATGCCAGATGAATATTTTCATAATGCGTATATATTGTACGAAATATTGTTTCATATATTACTGATTGCTCTCTTAATATACTTTATTAAAATAACCATGATTTTTGAAAGGAATTAAATATGTTCGTGAGATAATTTTGCCATCTTTTATTATTATTATTATTATTTTGCCATGGACGACAGATATCAAATCTGTTCCTTTGAAATGAGATGTTTATACGAGGGTGAATCAAATATAAACGAGACTTATTTTTTAAAATATTTATTTTGATTTTAAACGCACAAACAATCATAGTTTATTTTTCTACATAATCTCCTGATTTAGAAACACATTTTTCCCAGCGTATAGGTAATTTTTTAATTCCTTCCAGGTAAAAAGAGTCAGGTCGTGTTTGTAGCCAATTGCGCACATATGCTTCAACTTCATTATCGCTGTGGAATTTTTGCCCTCCCAAAGCTTCCTTGAGAGGACCAAAGACATGGAAGTCGCAGGGAGACAGGTCTGGACTGTATGGAGGGTGTTCCAGTGTCTCCCAACCCAGTTGCTCCAATTTTTGTACGGTCAGGGCTGCTGTATGGGGGCGAGCATTGTCATGGAGGAGAATCACTTTTCTCATCGGATTCCAACCTTAATTGCAATATCCGAAGTTGTTAGACGCCTATCACCTTCAACAAGTTGACGAACACTGTCGATGTTGCCCGCTGTAATGCTGGTGCGGGGTTTTGCGGTCATGGCTCTCATTTTCAACACGTTCACGGCCCTCCACGAACTGTTTATGCCAAGCAAACACTCTAGCTCGCGACAGCGTCTCTTCCCCGAACTGTGCAGTCAATCTTCTCAAGATTTCGGCCGGTTTTACACCTTCTGCAGCTAAAAACTTGATAACAATACGTTGCGCAATAGAGGGAGGTACCTCCTGCTCGGACATCGTAACGATGGACACTGAGCGAGTCTATGATGATGAGTCACGTGCTTCCCCCACTCCTGGACAAACCAACCAAACAGCCAATAACAGCGGAACGTTCTTCCATCACTATTGCGCGCGCAGGTCCAAAAGTCTCGTTTATATTTGATTCACCCTCGTATTTATAGTCGAAAATGGAAGTCTGTCATTTTATTTTTCTAGAGTTTTGAAATAAAAAATTAAAATTTTATGAATTTTACAGAAAAAAATGACTCAATCTAGCGCAAAAAAATCAATACGCAGGACTCTAGTTTACATCAATTATAGTTATGATTATGTCAAACAATTTTTCTTATTATTAGTTATTTTCCATATGGTTAAAATCGCACCAAGTTACATATATAGTCGAAATTTTCCTTGTGAGAAACTATCATAAAACATTTGGGCGCTCGTTAGACAGTAAATGACGCTGTTATATAGATGATATAGAAGAAAGTTTTTGTTATGGTTTTTTACTTCCATTACCTGACTACCGTAATTAATAATTGTAAGAAGTATTGTATTCGGTCCGAAAATTCGATATCGAGTTTTCACCTGATTTACATGTTTTAAGGTCTCCTAAGTCCAAAAAAGTAATTTTTGGCAATTGGTCAGTGTGTGCGTGTGTATGTATATATATATTTTTGGGGAATCTTCTGACTATCATATCTCCGAAACTAATAAAGATAAAACTACGAAACTTCAGAATTGAGACTGGCCTGGTGTACAGATGAATTTTCCAAATTTTGGTGAAAATTGGAAAACCGGAATAGGTATCGTAAGTCTGTATCACAAAAACGACTCTAAACATTTTCTTCCAAGTTGCTATACAAACACTCTATTCAATGTCCTTTCGAATGATATAGTTGGCTAGTATGGAGGAAAATTGATAAGAGTCCTGTATAATTAGCTCAATTTCAAGTCTCTCTACTAGGAACCGTCAGGAACACAAGTGTGTTCCTCTAAAAACGACTGTAAGAATGTTTTTCATACTCGCCATATTAACTCCCTTTTAAATATCCTTTTGTATGTAATTATTGTTTTCAAGTCAATAATTGAGTATGCCAACTTTTGGCAAAAGTCGGTATCTTAAAAACGGCTCTAATGATTTTCTTGAAAACTGTTACATAAATCCATTTTAGATATCCGTTCTTATGTATAACGCGGTTATTAAAGGTAAATTAGCAGTCATCCTGATTAGGTAGATTAGTTTTAGATATCGGAAATTAATGTTTCGTAAAACGGCTAAACCGATTTATTTCTTCTTACTATTTTTACTTTCTTCTATATGTAATATAGAGAAAGTATTGGATTCGCGAAAATTTTCGACCTCCGTTTTTTGATGGATCTACACGTTTCGGGACGTCCTGAACACGAATTGATAGTTTTTAGAAAATGTCTGTCTGTCTGTGTGTCTGTGTGTCTGTCTGTCTGTGTGTCTGTCTGTCTGTGTGTCTGTCTGTATCATTTTTTTGTGGACGCTGTATCTCACGAACCAATGAATGAAATTTAACCAAACTTGGTATTAAGTTGCACCCTGACATGAACTGGTGGCCAGATGATTTGGGGATCAATAGCTCAACAGGTGGCGCTGTGATCACCTTTTATGCAAATTTTTAACATGGCAGCATAGGACAAAATTCCGTATAAATGGGCATAATGAGAGTTATTTTAAACTTGTGATTGTAAAATTAATATGATTTATTGATAATAGTAGTAGTTAACTAGGAAAAAAAAATTGTGCATGGGGGGGCATCGGTAAGAACCCCCCCGGGGGTTAAATTTTGAAGATGGGTATCATTCGAAAGATCTCGTCAATACCTTTAAAACGAATGGCTGAACCATAAATCTGTGATAATTTAAAACAAAGTTATCGAATTTTTTTACTTTTAACAAAAAAAAACTTAGAAAAAAAATCGTTTTTTTTTTTTTTTTTTTTTTTTTTTAAACGAAATTTTACTAAACTTGGTATTTACCGTAATTTTCTGCGTATAATCCGCAGACAAAATATGCCCTTCCTCCACCAGAAATTTTGTTTAACACAAAAATCTACATTATTTTGAAAAAACAGCTCGTATAAATAGAACCTCGTTTGCTAATTAAAATTTCTGGTGCAGAACTGACTTACCTGACCTGCGGATTATACGCAGAGAATTACGGTAGTTGGTCCCTACCAATTTGTGAAATTCTGTGCAGTAGCTCTTGAGATACAGTTGCCACAAAATTTTGTCACACACACACACACAGAGAGAGAGACTGACAGACAGACAGACAGACATTTTCTAAAACTGGTCAAATCGTGTTCTACAGCTCTCAAAACGTGTAAATTCATCAAAAACCCGAGGTCGAAAATTTTTACGAATCCAATACTTTCTTCTATTGAATATAGAAGAAAAAAAAATGAGAAAAATCAATAACTTTATTTGAATAACTATTGAATATAGAAGAAAGTAAAAAAAATAATTGATAAATTTGGATTTCGTAATAAATAAATGCTTAAAGGACGCGCTAAACAGACTTTTAACAAAAGTATTGTGACTGATTAAATAAAAGAGCGATTCGTTAACTTTATAAAATTACGGATGATGAAAGAATACATATAATTAATTTCCGATCATATATTATATACGAACAATATTATCATGGAAAAATTTAAACTTGACATTTTTGTGTTTCTATGAGTTTTGAGGTCTTCTGAATTCATTTTTCATTTTTACTTTCTTCTATATTCAATAGAAGAAAGTATTGGATTCGTAAAAATTTTCGACTTCGGGTTTTTGATGGATTTACACGTTTTGAGAGCTGTAGAACACGATTTGACCATTTTTACTTTCTTCTATCTTCAATAGAAGAAAGTATTGGATTCGTAAAAATTTTCGATTTCGGGTTTTTGATGGATTTACACGTTTTGAGAGCTGTAGAACACGATTTTACCATTTTTAGAAAATGTCTGTATGTCTGTCTCTGGCTGTGTGTGTGTGACAAAATTTTGTGGCAACTGTATCTCTGGAACTACTGCACACAATTTCATACAAATTGGTATGTAGTTGCACCTTGACATAAATTAGTGCCTATCAACTTTTGGTAAAAATCGTCTTACAGGTTGCGTTGCCATCCCGATTTTTCTAAATTTTTAACAGGGTGATATAGGGCAAAAATTTTCAAGATGGGTATCTTTCGAAAGGTCTCGTCAGTACCTTTAAAATGAATGGTTGAACTATAAATCTGTGATAATTTAAAACAAAGTTATCGATTTTTTTTTACTTTTTACGAAAAAAAACTTAGAAAAAAAATCTTTTGTTTTTGTTTTTTCTCTCCCCTTAATTTTATCAAACTCCCACGGTTTCCGTGTCTTGACAAACTTTAACATATTTTTGCATTTTTCCCCTAATTTTGTCAAAGTCCCACGGTTTCCGTGTTTTGACAAACTTTAACAAATTTTCACATTTTACCCAAAATTTTGTCAGTCTCACTTTTTTTTTTTTTTTTTTTTTCTCCCCTTAATTTAATCAAACTCCCACGGTTTCCGTGTTCTGACAAACTTAGAATAATTTTCACATTTTACCCAAAATTTTGTCAAAGTCCCACTTTTTTTTTTTTTTTAATTATTGTTACTGAGTGAATTTGTATAGGAAAATATAGAAGAAAGTCTCGTGGTGGCCACAACATACTAGTTAAATTCGTTATGTAAATCTATTTTATATATCTTTACATGTGTATAAGCTTTATCTTACCAGAAAATTTTTAGGTGTCAAATTTTTTAGTTTAATTTTATGTCTTCTGATTATATTATCTCCAAAAAAATGCATATAATACATGCAACGGTAAGTAATGAAAGTCGTGTAGTTGTTTCACTCCAGGTTTTTTTTTTTTTTTTAATCTAGAACTTATTTCTGAAAATTGCATATGCATATCTTATAATAAACGAAAACCTTTAACATTTTAAAATATTATATATAACTTTAAAATAAGTTTGTATTATATACAAATACATCTACGTGATTTATCTTTATCGTAATTCTAAAAAACGCTTATAAATTATAATCAGTGTCCATGTATCATTCTGAAAAGGTCAGCTGCACCTTTACGTCATTAGGCGCGAAATCTTTGAGTGTAAAGTGTAACTAATAATGTGGTTTCTTCGCTTGGAAATAATTTTATAAACAATTGCTCCCATTTCCTGCAAGCTTTGTATTAGAAATTACTCACATTTGATCTCCTTTGTCCTTTTTCTCCCCCCCCCCCCTTTCGAGAAGAAGTGCGAAAAGTACAACCACAAACTGAAGTTATTGATATAGTGAACCTTGTTCTGTATTTATAAGAAAAAAAAAATACTGGATTCGTAAAAATTTTCGAAGCCTTTATGATTGGTAGAAATATCCTCCTATTTACTTTTTTCTTTGTACAAGATGAAATAAAATATTGGATTCAAAACCTTTCACCTTCTAGCTTTCAATATATTTACACAATTTCAGGTGTCCTGAACATATTTTGACCATTAAAAAAATTATCTATCCATAAATCTGCGACAAAAAATAAATAAATAAATAAAAATAAATAAATAAAAAAAAAAAAAAAAATAGTATGAAGCAACCACACTACTTCCACTACCCACTATTTCACATATTAGAATATACATTTTTTTAAAAATGTGATCAGAAAACATGAAATTGACCTAACGAAGTAGACGCCTGACAAATAGTCCAGTCAATATAGGAAAAATAGAAGAAAAAAATCGTGTAATTTTGAAATTTTGCATACTCATAGCCGAGGGGGTCCTGAACAACATACTAAAAGCCTTCGCCCGTGGGGAGTGAGCGGGGAGCAGGGGGGGCATTTAAGGGGGGCAATTTTCAGTTTTTATTACATATCTTAAAAACTATCGCATTTAGAGAAAAAATTTCAATTACAAAATTAATTTACGTAAAATTTCCTATAAAAATGTATATTACATTTTGTTTGTACGATCATTAGTTTAGAAGATATAGGGAGATGAAATAACACATTTTCTTGAAAAATTCTTTTTTGCATTAGTAAAATCAACTAAAGTGTGCAATTAAAAGGGTTCTTGTCAAATATTTTCTAATGTAAAAAACAAGTATATACATAGGGAATATGCAAGGATAATACAGCATGTTTTGTAAGTTTTAAATAATTTTAAGGCTAGTAGGCGCAAGTGGCGGTTTGAGTAAAAATCTGGATAAGTCCAGTCAAAATAGGAAAAATAGAAAAAAAAATCGTATAGTTTTGAAGTTTTGCACACTCATAGCCGAGAGGGTCCTGAACAACATACTAAAAGTCCCCGCCCGTGGGGGGTGAGCGGGGGTATTTTAGGGGGGCAATTTTCAGTTTTTATTACATATCTTAAAAACTATCGCATTTAGAGAAAAATGTCAATTACAAAATTAATCTACGCAAAATTTCCTACAAAAATGTATATTACATTTTGTTTGTACGATCATTAGTTTAGAAGATATAGGGAGATGAAATAACACATTTTCTTGAAAAATTCTTTTTTGCAATAGTAAAATCAACTAAAGTGTGCAATTAAAAGGGTTCTTGTCAAATATTTTCTAATGTAAAAAAACAAATATATATATAGGGAATATGCAAGGATAATACAGCATGTTTTGTAAGTTTTAAATAATTTTAAGGCTAGCAGGCGCAAGTGGCGGTTTGGGTAAAAATCTAGATAACGAAGACCCAAAACCGATCAACATAAAAAAAAAAAAAAAAAAAAATCGCGTAGCTTAGAAATTGAGCACAGTTATAAAGTTAAGTGTCCTGAATAACATACTAAAAGTCCCTAATCATGGGTGGGGGGGGGGGGCATTTAAAGGGGGCACATTTCAGTTTTTATTAAGTATCTTGAAAACTATCGCATTTACAGGAAAAAAAATATCTCAATTGCAAAATTAATCTACGTGAAATTTCCTAAAAAAATTGTATATTCTATTTTGTTTGTATGATCAATAGTTTAGAAGATATAGGGGAACGAAATAACACATTTTCTTAAAAAATTCTTTTTTTTTTTTTTTTTTGCAATAGTAAAATCAACTAAATTGTGGAATTAAAAGGGTTCTGATAAAATATTTTCTAATGTACAAAACAAATATATGCATAGGGAATATGTAAGGATAATACAGCATGTTTTGTACGTTTTAAATAATTTTAAGGTTAGTAGGCGCATGTGGTGTTTAGGTAAAAATCCAGATAACGAAGACCCAAAACCGATCAACATAAAAAAAATCTTATAGCTTTGATACTGAGCACAGTTATAAGGTTAAGTGTCTTGAACAACATACTAAAAGTTGCGTTTTCTTTAAATCCTCTGTAAGTGATAGTAGATATAAAATACATAAAATGTAAATGTTATGATACATTAAAATACTTTAAAATTACTTATAGCAAGCATGCATTAAAAAAATTAACAATATTTTAGTATAAATATTTAGATTACTCTCTATTTATTTTAAAGTATATGGATGATTGTTGTCGTGATTCAGATAGTTTCAAGTCTCTTGCGATTGTCTGAGGTCTTGTGTAATGTTTTCTACAAGAAGAATGCAGAACAATCATTTTTCTACCTCTAAAAATTTCATCTTTTCCATCTTTTCTTGAAATGCTCGCTTTTACTAATCCCTCTATTCCTTTCTCATTTATGTTGCATACATCAATCACTATATCATTTTCACATATTAAACATTTTTCTGCCATATCGATACACTAAGTAATCGCAAAAAATTCAGAAGAAACATTAAATACACACTAAACGTAAGAGAAATGAAATAAGAATATGTAACAAACGTTCTCACAAGTCATAGAGCACACTCATTACAAAGCGAAGGGGTATCCTTATCGAAACCTGTCCATTACCCTTCGTTTAACCTTTACATTTGAAATATAAGTATTGCATTTTACACATTAGTTACATCTTCCACATGTTTTTTCAGTCTTTAACGATAAAAATTCGGAGAATTTGCTCCGTTCTATTGCAGTACTAGCGAAAACCCTTTGTTTCGCTTCCCCATGCAATCCTTTGTGATAGCCGTTGCTTTGTATTTTACGGATATCTTACAGAAAAGTGGAATTTTTCGATTTGTATATTTTGACTTCCACTCTTTAAACTTGGTGCATTGCGCGCACACACACACATACAAATATTTATATACAAATATTTATTTGTATGAGTAAAAAATATTTAACCTGAACCTTTTTAATTACGAAATATAGTTATTATTACTATTGCAAATAACATAAAAAAAATAAATAAATAACACAGAATAGGGTTGGGGACTTTTAGTATGTTGTTCAGTAAACTTAACCTTATAACTGTGCTCAATTTCAAAGCTACACGATATTTTTTAATGTTGATCGATTTTGGGTCTTCGTTATCTGGATTTTTACTCAAACCACCACTTACGCCTGCTAGCCTTAAAATTATTTAAAACTTACAAAACATGCTGTATTATCCTTACTCCCTATGTATATATTTGTTTTGTATATTAGAAAATATTTGAGCAGAACCCTTTTAATTCCACAATTTAGTTAATTTTACTATTGCAAAAAAGTATTTTTCAAGAAAATGTGTTATATCATCCCCCTATATCTTCTAAACTTTTGATCGTACAAACAAAATGTAATATACATTTTTGTAGGAAATTTTACGTAGATTAATTTTGTGATTGACATTTTTTCTCTAAATGCGATAGTTTTCAAGATATTTAATAAAAAGGGAAAATTGCCCCCTTTAAATGCCCCTCCTGCCCCTCGCTCACCCACAACGGTCGGGGACTTTTAGTTTTTTGTTCAGGAAACTTAACCTTATAACTGTGCTCAATTTCAAAGCTACACTATATTAGGTTGATTTACTTAGAAATCGACCTATTGCAATCACTTCGTTTATCTATCTATCTATCTATCTATAATGAAAATTTTGTCATCACGATAACTCCCGAAATAATACTCGAAATGGAACCAAATTTGGACAGTGAACTGATCTTATAAATATCTTGGATGAGTTCGTTAACCAAGTTGCTCCGACTTTTTCTTTTCAAGTGGCAGCCACTTGAAAATTTCAAACCGACATTGCAAAAAGCATATTTAAAGCAAGATTTGCTTGAATTTTGTTGTAAATACAGGCCACATAAGGGTCTCAATGAAGTTTATTAATGAAGTTTATCCGCCATTTTTAATAAAGTGGCGGATATTTTAAGTTAAGTGGGACCACTTGAAATCAGGCTACCACTTGACAATTTAAAATCACTTTAACTTCCGAAATAATACTCCAAATCGAACCAAATTTAGACAGTGTCTTGCCACTTGACAATTTCAAATTCAAATTGTAAAAAGCGTATTCCGAATTTGTTTGAAATTTGATGTAAATATAGACCACATAAGGGTCTCAATGAAGTTTATTAATGAAATTTATCCGTCATTTTTAATAAAGTGGTAGATATCTTAAGTTAAGCGGGGCCACTTGAAATCACTCTACCACTTGAAAATTTAAAATCACAATAACTTCTGAAATAATACTCCAAATCGAACCAAATTTGGATAGTGTCTTAACTTATCTTATAAATAACTTAGATGAATTTGTTAACCAAGTTGCTCTGCCATTTTGGTTTCAAGTGGAGACCACTTGAAAATTTCAAATTCAAATTGTAAAAAGCATATTCCGATTTTTTTTTTTTTTAATTTTGATGCATACATAGATCATACAAGTGTCTCAAGTAACTTTATAAATGATCTTTATTCTCCATTTTTAATAAAGTGGCGGATATCTTAAGTTAAGCGGGACCACTTGAAATCAGGCTACCACTTGAAAATTTAAAACCATGATAACTTCCGAAATAATACTCCAAATGGAACCAAATTTGAACAGTGTCTTAACTTATCTTATAAATATCTTAGATGAGTTTGTTAACCAAGTTGCTCCGCCATTTTGTTTTCAAGTGCAGACCACTTGAAAATTTCAAATTTAAATTGTAAAAAGCGTATTCTGAAATTGTTTGCATTTTGATGTAAATACAGACAACATAAGGATCTCAATGAAGTTTATTAGTAAACTATATCCGCCATTTTTATAAAGTGGCAGATATCTTAAGTTAAGCGGGACCACTTGAAATCAGGCTCCCACTTGAAAATTTAAAATCACGATAACTTCTGAAATAATACTCCAAATCGAACCAAATTTGGACAGTGATATTATCATATAATTATCTTGAATGTTTTCTCTGGGCAACTTGTCCCGACATGTTGTTTCTAAGTTCCAGCCACTTGAATTCACACTGCCACTTGAAAATATGCCATCACAATAACTTTTAAAATACTAAACTGATTCAAATAAAAGTTGGATAGTGAACTTATGGTTCAAATATCTAGGATAAGTTCACTTGGTGACTTGATCCGCAATTTTATGTCCAAGTGGCTGCCACTTGAAAATTTGTCAATATAGTAACTTTAGTAATACAGAATCAATTCGCATCAAATTTGGGTAGTGGATTTATCCTTCAAACATCTCAGATAAGTTTGCTGGGCATCTCACTCGACTTTTTTTCCAAGTGGTGCCACCTGAAAATTTCTTATGACGATAACTTTTGAAATACTGATTTAATTTGAACTAGAACTGGACAAGGAACTTATACAAGTATACTGGATGATTTCTCCGGGCAAGTTGTTTTGTCGTTTTGTTTCCAAGTTGCAACCACTTAGACTGTCACTTGAAAATATGCCATAAAATTAACTTTTGAAACACGGCACTTATTTAAATCACAGTTGGACAGTGAACCTATGCTTCAAATATCTTGGATATGTTTGCTGGGCAACTTGTTCCACTGTATTGTTTCCAGCTGGCGGCCACTGGAAAATTTGTTATCACGGTAACTTTAGAAATACTTAATCAATTCAAATCAAAGTTGAAAAATGAATTTATCATTCAAACAACAAAAATCTAGAAAATTCACGTAACTCGTGAACCAATCACGTTATTGCGTCCATCTTTGGTATATCGATAATAAGTATTTTCTCGCCAAAAGTCGCCAAAAAAGTCGCCATAGGGAAAAAGTCGCCAAATTTGGCGCCAAATCCCTTACCTGCGCTGCTGGATCTTTTTAATGCGTTTTTAGGGAAAAATTAGGCTATTTTAAGGCTAAGACAATCTAGAAATGCAGAAAACTAACATTTTATCAACTTACTAAACCTCTTTGAAAGAATTTCTACAAAAAAAATTATTTTCAAATTTGAAACGATATTTTAGATGAGGAACTTTCTCTGCTATTTTGATCGAAGTGCCAGTCACTTAATTTTTCAACACGATGACTTTTGAGATTTTGAATTAATTCGAACTATATGTGTACAGTAGACTTATCTCACAAATACATTTCATGTATTCGTCAACTTAACTCACCATTTTGTTTCCAAGCGCCGGACACTTGAAATTTTTAAATTCACATAAAAAGGTATTTATGAACCGATTTGCTTAAAAATCCATGTGAGCCTACATCAATATTTCTACCAAGTGCATTAATAATTTGTAGCCACCATCTTGAAACAAAATGACGGCTATACTTGATAAGGAAAAAGAAATCAACCTAGCCTTCCGAATAAGCCAGAAGGACTTTTTTTTAATGTTGATCGATTTTGGGTCTTCGTTATCTGGATTTTTACTCAAACCACCACTTACGCCTACTAGCCTTAAAATTATTTAAAACGTACAAAACATGCTGTATTATCCTTGCATATTCCCTATGTATATATTTGTTTTTTACATTAGAAAATATTTGACAAGAACCCTTTTAATTGCACACTTTAGTTGATTTTACTATTGCAAAAAAGAATTTTTCAAGAAAATGTGTTATTTCATCTCCCTATATCTTCTAAACTAATGATCGTACAAACAAAATGTAATATACATTTTTGTAGGAAGTTTTACGTAGATTAATTTTGTGTTTCAAATTTTTTCTCTAAATGCGATAGTTTTCAAGATATTTAATAAAAACTGAAAAATGCCCCCCTTAAATGCCCCCCTGCCCCCCGCTCACCCTCCACGGGCGGGGACTTTTAGTATGTTGTTCAGGACCCTCTCGGCTATGATTATGTAAAATTTCAAAACTACATGATTTTTTTCCTCTATTCGTCAAATTTTGGCCTTCGTTGCCTGGACTAAAACTGATATATAGACGTTTAAAACAGTTTGCATAGCGAGTTAAGAAATAATAAAGGGGGAAAAATGGTAGTTATTTTTTGAAACACCAATTTCCGAGATCTAAAAGTGACCTACCTGAGCATGATGACTGTGAATTTTCTTGTAATAGCCACGTATTATACGAGAAAGGATATCTGTAATGGATTTATGCAACAATTTTCCAGAAAATCGTTAGAGCCGTTTTTGAGATACAATCTTTTACCAAAACTTGGCATACTCAATTATTGATCGGAAAACAAAAATTACATACAAAAGGATATTTAAAAGGGAGTTAATATGGCGAGTTTGAAAAAAAATCCGTACAGCCTTAAAAAAAAAAAAAAAAATCGCACTTGCGAGACTTGAAATTCAGCTATTTATACCGGGAGCCTACCAATTTTCCTGAACTAACCAACGATATAATTCGAAAGGACATCTAATAGAGTGTTTATGTAGTAAATTTTAAGAAAATCTTTAGAGCTGTGTTTGGATACGGACTTACGGTCCCACTTCCACTTTTCCAATTTTCACCAAACTTTGTAAAATGCATCTGTACACCAGTTCTGTCTTAAATCTGAAGATTCATAGCTCTATCTTTATTAGATTCGGAGGCGTTGGCAGCCCCCCTCAGCAAGTCAATCGAATCAATATATACGCATATATGAAAAAATGAGAAATAAATAAAAATGACCTGTTCAATAATGTGTGATGCAAATAGGATATTGGGGCTCCTGATCTGCAGATCCACTAGTTCATTGTCGAAACGTGAGTGGAAGCTTCCCTGTGGCGACTCAAAAAGATTTTGGGTTCCGTCTGTGTGTATATTTTGTTTGTCTGTTTGTCTGTTTCAGCGACCGCAAAAATCATTCTATTGATTTGCAATTTTGTACGCATGTTTTCGAGCCGCATGGGATTAGCTGTAGTGTGTTTGGCGTCTGTTCTATCTGGAATTCGTGTACGGGGACACACCAAATTTTTCTTTACCACTATGGCCTATGGATAGAATGTACATGTACCGCAATAACGGCTGCAAAAATTCTCCAAATAACTTGCAAATTGGTAGACACTTTCAAGCTCTGTATAGAAATAGCTGTATAATTTTTTATGTGTATATTTTTCATGCTCTATGTACAGGGACACTCCAAAGTTTTTCTTATCATTAAAGCCTACGGGGTGAATTTTGTTTAAACAAATTTTAATGTCGTTACTCTGCATTCAACAAAGTGAAATTACAGTATAAAAAAAAAGCGCATTTTAAAACGAAAATCGGCACAAATTTGTAAAATTTTTGGACTTTCTTTACAAATTTAATTGATTTAAAATTTTATTAAAATACAGGATTTTTTCCGCATTGAATTAAACTCTTTGAGATTGACGCAGCTTTTTAAATTCTGTTTTAAAAAAATTGAAAGAGTTTTTATAAGCCATTTAATGCATCAACCCAAATATTGCAATAAAACAGCTTTTTTAAAAAACAACTGTTATTCTTTCATAAAATCTACAAAAGCTGCGTTAGTTTACGAAATGAGAGTAATCCAATAAAAAAAACCGCGTCTCAATCAATTAATATGTCACTGTTTTAAGTGCAAAGAAAGTTTCCCATAGATTAACATTGTCTTTAAGAAAAGCAAATGGTAAGTGAAGAGGGCCCTTACTAGAAATGTTCACATTTTAGAACTTTCTACTTCTGTAGCTCCTCAGTTCAGAAGACATTTAACCGTTAAAATAATCTTCGTCCCTCTCCAAATCAAACTGATGGGTATAAAATTACCAAACAATGATAAAAATGAAGGAGGGGGTGTATCTAGAAAACGGTGGGTGATTGGGCATATGGTGGTCATATTCGGATTCAGGAGGACATTTTACATAAGAATCAGCAATATATATTTTTTTTTTCTAGAGCAGTGTAATTACTAATTTATAAACTACTGGCAAGCTTTGCCCGCTTCGCTGGTCATTATATCGAAATAATTTCTCAAAATACCATATCAAAATTATAATTAAAAAAAAAAAAAATCATTGATATCAGTCAAAATCTAAGTTAAAGTTCTCGCTACCTTCGGTAGCGGTTTTCCCACACGCCACATTTCTAGTCTGGAGAAACAATGCCTTCGGTAGCGCCTTGCTTGCATTTTACTCCCCATACCTCGCGGGTAAAGTGAGAAGATTTGCAAAATCCCATCAAAGTGCATATGAAATACATTTAATCAAAACCCGCACAACAAAATTTGCCATTCAAACGTAATTTGGAGCACGTTTAAGCTTGAAAACGTGTTTTTTTTTGCCCCGCCCACCCCTAAGAGGAGGGTAGGAGTAATTTCACAAAATCCCTTTATAGTTCATGTTGCATACACGTACATAACCGACACATTAAAAAATTGAGATCCTGAGATTATTTAAGGCAGAGTTATGTTTTAAAACATGCTTTTTAGCCCCACCCCCTGTGTTTTTTTAGCCGCATTCTTAAAGGAAAAAAGGGGGGGGGGAAATTTTGCGAAATCACTTTATATTATCAGTTAGGTACATGTAACTGACCCACGCATCAAAAAGGTCCTTCCTAAGATAATTTACTGCAGAGTTACGCATGAATACATGTTTTTGCATCTCGCCTCCTATGGGGCGGAAGAGTGTAATTTCTAAATATTACTTTGTAGCGTGTGTTGAATACGTATAAGCAGTCCACACATCAAAAATTGCTATTCTATGATAATTTTGAACAAAGTTACGTGTAGAAACATGTTTTTTACCCACCAACCCTTAAAAGGGGTGGGGGGTAACACGGGATTGAAAATAATCCCTTTGTAGTTTGTGTGTGTTGAATACGCATAACCAATCGACATATCAAGAAATCGCTTTCCTGAGATAATTTGAAGCAGAGTTACTTTTTAAAACGTGCTTTTGCCCCCCCCCCCCACGCCTTTAAAGGGAGGTAAGAGGAAATTTCACGAAATCCCTTTATAATGCGTGTTGGGAAAGCATAACCAGCCCACGCATAAAAAATCGCCTAAGATAGTTCAAAGCTTGCGCAGGGAAAAACGATTTCCCCCTCCCCCTACCCCAAGAGGGATATGGTGGAATTTTACAAAATTCCTTTGCAGTGTGTGTCTTGTGTACGCACAACCAATCTACAGATAAAAAAAAATCGCTATCCTGAAATAATGTGGAGCACAATAACTCTCATAAGCATGTTTTTGCCCCCCTGCCCGCCCCTAAAGGGGGAGAGGGAGAAATTTCGTAAAATCCCTTTATAATGCATGTTGGGAACGCATCAACAACCTACACATAAAATTTAATCTTACCGAGATAATTTGAAGCAAAGTTATGTTTGGAAACGTGTTTATTACCCCCCCCTCCTGTCCTTAAAGAGGGGAGGGAGAAATTTCATAAAATCCCTTTATAGTGCGTGTTTGGAATACATAAATAATTTACACATAAAATTTAATCTTACTGAGATAATATGACGCAAATTTATGCTTGGAAACGTGTTTATCCCCCCTTCTGCCCTTAAATGGGGGGGGGGAGCGAGAAATTTCGTAAAATCCCTTTATAGTGCGTGTTGGGAACGCATAAACAACCCACACATAAAATTTAATATTACTGAGATAATTTGAAGCAAAGTTATGCTTCGAAACGTATTTATTCCCCCCTTCTCCCAAGGGGGGAAAGGGGGGCTTTCGCAAAATCCTGTTACAATGGGTGTTGGACACACGTAAATAAGCCACACACTAAAATTTGTGACCTTACCTCCTATAGATTTCCACGGACGAATTTAGCGCTAAAAGATGGGGTCCAATTTGTCCCCTCGTATATCCCCCTCCCCCCAAATATTGCAAATCGGAAAAAAAAAAAAAAAAAAAAAAAAAGTAAGTTTTTGGAAATATCCTCAAGAAGAGTCTTGGTGATTTTCTATACATTTGGGCTATTATTGGTAGAGTTTTAGGAATAAAACAATACAAATGAAAGTTTGAGGTTAAGGGAGATAAATTGGATGGACGTATGCTCATCTTCAGGAAAATTGCCTTTTGATATTAACCCTTTATCGATCATTTGCACCGTATAACAGAAATTGGATGTGCTATGAAATGGATAAAACTATTTTAATAAAAGTTAGGAGTTAAATGTTTTTGAGGTATCTAAATCGATGGGAAATATCCTCATTTTCAGGGAAATTCCCGTTCGGTGCAAACCCTTTATAAGCCAGTTGCATCATATGGCAGAAATTCGGTTTACTTGAAAATGAATATAATAATTCTGATGAAAATTTGTGGTTAAGTGTTTTTTGAAGAGTTAAAGTGATTAGAAATATCGTCATCTTGAGGAAAATTCGCGTCCGTTTTCAACCCTTTATCGGCCAATTGCAACCTACGGCTTTACAGTCGGCAGCAAAATCATTCGATTGCTAGCAATAATTCCTATGTAAAAAAAAGTACACTTACTAGTGTTTTATTAAATAAATCCCGTCGAATCATTTTCTTAGTCTAAGAACATTGCTCGAACGATTTTGATAAGTATTTAAGGTATGGGGTTTTTTAGATGACAATTCAATTTGAATTTTCTTCATTTTTAGGAAAATTAACGTACACAATTAGCACTCACTCTGCCTCTGGCAAAATTACGACAGAAACTTTCCAGAAAATGGCTCTAACTGTTTTGATAAAACATTAGCATTAGGTTTATTTTTGAGAGGAGAAACCCATCTGATTTATCCCCATCTTCATAAAAATTAGAGTTTACTGTAAACCTTCATTCGTACATAGCAAAATATGGAAAAGACATGGTTTTCTAGAAACTATTTCAATAATTTTGATAAAAACTTAGATTTAGGGAATTTTTGAGTTTACAATTGAATTGATTTTTTTTTTTTTTTTTTTTTTTTTTTTTTTTAACCCTCGAATGTTTTTATTTAGAGTTGATGTGTTTTTGAGATGACATTTCAATTTGAGGTTGAATAACACTCATCTTCATTATAATTAGCGTTCACTGGTAAACCGCATACCACAAAAAAATGCGCATAACCTTTTATTTATTTTATTTTTAAATAGAAACTGCTGAAAGGATTAAATAAAAATTGTTAGAGGTTATTTTTAAAACTAAAAACGGCTTCATTTATCATCATTTTTAGAAAAGTGAACCGTAACTGTCCTAGAATAATGTGTAGCAGAAATCTTGTCTTTTAAAAAACTACTTAAATGATTGTGATAATAAACTGTAGTTAGAGATTTAATATGATAATTGGATTTGAATTTTCCTTATATCGAGGAATATTAACTTGCATTGTTAACTCGTTCTCCGCCTTGAGCAAACAAATAATAAACATATTTATGTTTACCTGAAAAGAAATCACAGTATCTACACTACAAATGATTTTTACGATGAGACCGAGTGAACTCGGTCATCCAAGTACTAAGTTATTATATGTGGAAATGAAGCATAGAAATAAAAGAAAATATGTTGAACAATTCAATTAATGTAGAAAAATAACTTTGAGATTGTCCAAAAATTGATATATCTCCAACAACGGCATTTATAGTAACAGGGTTAAAAAATAATGAGCTGTTTCTGAGACAGTAATGAATTAAATCATGTAAAATTACTATCATTGTACAAAATCTCAAAGATTTCTACTAGGAGTTAAAATAAATGTAAAAATGTGCAAATAAAAAAAATTCCAGTTATTATGCTTTAATATATATATTTACACAAAGCAAGAACAGTTTAATAATACTAAATACGATACAATTATCTACATATTCATTTATGCTAAAAAATATATGCAAAGTATTTCATTTTCAGCACTCTAAAAATGCACGTTAATAATATTATATTGAATGTAAATTAACAGTAATAAAATGCAACCTATGGTCTGTAATGTAGCGACAAAAAATATACAAATAATTCTATGTTGCTTGTGGACATTTGAACCAACTTTTAAGCAGGGCCTATATAACACGGACAAAAATTTGATTATAAATATACAGTCAGATCTCAATATTATCATATCTAACTGGGGATAAACCTGGACAATACATTTTAAAGAACTCGTCAGCTGCCAGTAGATCATTCAAACTTAATCATAACTTTGATGAAATCTAATTTAGAAAATTTATTCCTCAAGCCTGAAAGTGCATTTCAGAAAATTATTGAGTGGAAGGCTGATTTTCTATACCAACTATGTGAAAAATACTGGAGCCGGGAATCGAACCCGGGACTTCCGCTTCACGTGCGGATGCTCAAGCGGAAGTCCCGGTTTCTATTCCCGGCTCTGGTATTTTTCACATAGTTGGTATAAAAAATCAGCCTTCCACTCCATAATTTTCTAAAATTGATGAAATCATCCCCCCCCCCCCCCTGACCAGAAAAAGAGTAATCTGGTGTATCACTGACATTTCTTTCCGTTATTCACATTAGTGCAGAATATTACTATAGTTTAATGTGTAAGATGTTATTTATTTCAAAATTTCTAGAGTAATTTAAAATCCTTTAAAATTAGTTTAAAAAATTGCTTCAAAAATCTTCTTATTTTTAAAGACATACATTTCGGTTGAAAGACTATAGCCTCGCCGATCCACAATCCCCTGTTTGAATATTATGTGCACATTAACAAAAAAATATTTAAATTGTTATTAAATATAAAAATATGTTTCAAATTATTCAACGAGTTGTCGCCCACTCACTTCGTTAAAACACATTAGACTATTTTAACTAATCCTGTATATCAATAAGTAAAAAAAAAAAATCTGTAAACATCACAAAATGGAATAAATCGCGACAAATGTTCCGAGTTTAAGGTCGAAATAAAACTGTGACTCTGAGTCAGGCAAATAAAGTCGGAATGAATGTAGCAAAGCGGCAACACACAAAAATGATCCAAGAGACAAGCTAAATTAAAATCAAGAAAAGATCTGGTGTAATAAGAATAATTATATAAAAGGACAGAAAAAATATCAAAAATAAATTTAATAAAAAAAATAAATGGTGACATTAAAAGAGAAAAAAAAAAAAAAAAGGAAAGAAAGAAAGAAAAGACCGATCATGAGAAAGTTATGTGTGTAATTTCCAAACATTAGATATGAAAGACGCTGAAGAAATATTAATAAGATTTTTAAAATGTAAAAAAGACTTTCCAAGAAATCCAAATGAGAAGAGGGGACAGGAGAGGAAATAATGTCAATTTTAGAAATTAAAAATTAAAAAATAAATAAATAGTAAGAATAAAAATACCCATGACACCAATAAGGGAAAGTAAAAGAAAATTTGGAGATCTTTTCATCACGGGCATTTGTTTAATTTATTTTTATTTTAATTTATTTTTATTTTTTTGTGTGTGGGCTTATTTATATGATATTTCAAAAGGCTTCTATCTATTTCAACAAATAATTTAGGTATTATTAAACACCACGTCAATTATCAGTTGGAATGGAATTTTTAGGAAAAGCAAATTTAATATTGTTGACGAATTTAAAAATTATATTAATTCCAAATTATGAAAAAATTTAGATGTTCTGGAAAAAAAAAAAAAAAAAAAAAAAAAAAAAAAGGAACAATAAAAATGTAAAATTACATGATTGAAACATTGGTAATTCAAGTTAAAAAGAGAAATTTAGAATTCTTGGTTTTTAGAGCTCTATCGGCCATAGAGGAATTATAGCTAGAGAAAGAGCAAGATACTTTAAATGTTAATTTCTTCTTAAAATCAGAGAAAATGAAAGCAAATGAAGCCGGTAAGAATAAATACAGAAAGCAGCCATTTTCTGTTGGGGTGGGTGAGAGATTATGTGGAAGAGAGTCATAATAAAGTTTTCTGAAGACAATGGTTAAAAACTAATCATTTTATATAGAAATCAAAACGTCAAGAAAATATAGAGAATTATTCTTTTTAGTTTCGAAAATAAACTGATTTAGAAGGCGTTTAAAATATCGTGTAAATTTGCGCACCGAAGAAATGCTTGTAATGAAGAAATCTTCCCTTGCTTCCCACTGTTCGGAACATTTTTTATAAAAACGTAGTTTTAGAACGTTAACTAATCATTTCATCTTTTCTAATTTCGAATTTTTAGAAACATCCACTTAGAAAAAATTATAAATCAGAGGTAATATCAAATTTGAAGTTTCTAGATACATTATTACTATAGGAAACATACAAAAGTGTGGTTTTCCAGCGAGTTTTTTCTCACCCCCTCCCATTGTGCGTGCACTAAAATTTTTAAACACCCGCAGTGCTTCGAACATTGTGATAAGCACTGATTGTGTCAAGTTTGGTTGAAATCGGTTCAGGGGTTTAGGAGATGAAAGACATACAATCATATATACAATGACTTTTATTCATATTAATAAAAGTATTTTTATTCTTCATGGAAGCTAAAACCTGTTGAACCATCTGTTAGTCGGCTAGTTATGGCTATAGTTCATTAAGTACTGCCTTACAGGTGTACATTATTTCCTCGCTTGGTGGCGAGCATTACATCCTAAATAGTTGATGTGTATTACGTCTCTGTTTGCCTGTGTGTAAAAGGTCTTGACTTTCCGGTGTGTATCACGTCTTAATTTGCCTGTATGTATCACGCCTTCATTTGCCGGTGTGTGTCACGTCTTCATTTGCCTGTGTGCAAAAGGTCTTGACTTGCCGGTGCGTATCTTCATTTGCCTGTGTGTAATAGGTCTTGATTTGTCGGTGTGTATCACGTCTTCATTTGCCTGTGTGCAAAAGGTCTTGACTTGCCGGTGTGTGTCACGTCCTCATTTGCCTGTATGTAAAAGGTCTTGACTTGCCGGTGTGTATCACGTCCTCATTTGCCTGCGTGTAAAAGGTCTTGACTTGCCGGTGTGTATCACGTCCTCATTTGCCTGCGTGTAAAAGGTCTTGACTTGCCGGTGTGTATCATGTCCTCATTTGCCTGTGTGTAAAAGGTCTTCAATTGCCGTTGTGTATTAAGTCTTCGCTTGCAGGTGTGTATTATGTCCTCGTTTGTCAGTGTGTATTACGTCCTATCTCAGCACGTGTGTATTATGCCGTTGTTTGTCGGTTTGTATTATGTCCTAGCTTGCCAGTGTGTATTATGTCTTAACTTGCCGCTATGTATTCGTCTCAGCTTGTCGATGTATATTATGAGTTGGTTTACCAATCTGCATTATGTTCTTAAATGTCAGTTTGTATTAGCACAATTTTCTTACCTGCTTTTTTTACCAACAGGAAGCACTGCGAAACACTTTTAAATTATTTTTAAAACTATTCAATCACTTAAACACATAATGTATCTTAATCTCACTCAAATTCTTTCATTACAACACATTCAGTTAAGATTCTTGATCTTATGAGGCACTGTAAGCATTTTATCACAATAAAATCCTAATTTCCCATCATGTGATGAACATACTTAATCATGTGTGCGAAATAATATTTATAATAGAATATAAATTCGTATTTTGACCACCAGAGAAGCTGTAACACACTCTAAACTATGATGAAAATCATACACTCACTTAAACAAGCAATATATTCTAATCTCAAACAAACCCTTCCAATACAACACTGTTAATACATTTTTCCCATTAGGGGGCGCTGTAAATTATCTTAACCATAGGCCATAGCCTTCTAAACTAGATGCCTTCCGCGTGGCTCGGAAACTTTGTGGTAGGCAGCGCCACCTGGTACAGATTGCGCGACTTTTTTTATTCAACAGCCACCAAAAATTTTTAAAGTGTGATTTGATATACATAAAAGGCGAATAGAATCGAAGAAACGTCGATTATATATATCATATATCACTTATGAAAATTATTGGTGACAGTTGAATAAAAAAGTTGCACAATCTGCACCAGGTGGCGCTGTTTACCGTTTGAACTCTTGCCAAGTTTCCGAGCCACGCGGAAGGCATCTAGTTTAGGAGGCAATGTCTTAACATCAAAGAAATCTCAGCTTCAAATTATACAATATCAACAGGCTTACAATACAATATACTTAATATTGTGTACGAAATTTCATTTATTCATAATAAATTATAAAGTGGTATTTTGATCACCAGAAGCCACTTTGAAACTCATTAAAATACTAGTAAAACTATTCACTTGTATTACAAAAACTATTCACATAATTACAAATACTTTCATTACAATACATTTAACAAATTTCTTTTTCCCGGAAACTTTATGCGGCGTTTAATTCGCCATCGTGCATCGTCACAGAGTCACTTAGCAAGTCTGAGCGTTATTATTATTGTAAAATATTTTCTTAAACTATGTGCAACATGTATAATGTGAATTGTACCATAACATAAAAAAAAAAAAAAAAAAAAAAAAAAAAAAAAAAAACTTCATGTCCTCATTTGATTGTGTGTATCAACATAGTCAATGTCCTCATTTGATTGTAAAATTACAAAGTCCCCAGTTGATTGTGTGTATCAAGTTCACTGTGTGTGTTGCGGTGTATCGAGGTCCCCATTTAGACGGTAAAAATACATATTGAGAAATATTGAGAAATTTTGGAATTTTAAGAAAAATCAAAGCTGATTCATAATTGAATGAGTTTTATTAATAGTTATTTATCAAAAATATGCTTTTAAGTCAATTATTTACGAAGTCCCCGATTGGCGGTGTATACACATAGTCCTCAGTTTGCACGTCTTGCCAACCTGTGTGTGTGTGTGTGTGTGTGTGTGTGTGTGTTCTTTCTATTTTTCAAAAATAAATAAATATATAAGTAAATATATAAATCAATAAAGTTCTCATATTTTCTTTATTATTATTATTAGTGTATTGTGTTTTGGTGCATGTGTGTTATCCATTTTATGCCGGTGCATGGTTGTTTCGCATAATTTTCATTGCATTTTTTGCTTGCTCCCTTAATATTTTTACCAGTGGATATTTGAATTTCGTAACATTGCAAAGATATTTTTGATTTGGACAGACTGTAATCAATAACACATTTCAACATCCTCCGAATTTATGAAAACTACATTTTATGATAATTAAGGAGGGCCCAAAAATTGTTACCATTAAGAGTCCCTCAAGTATGCAAAGTCCCTACATTAACAGTGCAAGAGTTCATGTAGATCAGAAATTGAGCCCAAAATTTTCTTATTAATCATTTACTATGCATTGCCTTAAATTTTCAAACATTATTTACTTCGTCTTGTAAAATGTCTTCATTTAATTACACTATTATTTTTCAATATAAACTGTATCTGTCTTTATTTGTCTGTTTTTCAGAAAGTAACACGTCGTCTGAGTATAGCTCCAGGAGTAGGACTTGATGCAGCTGGACCTTTGCGCAGAGCCAGCATAGCCCAAGGAGGTGCTAAAGCAAACCAATTGAAAAAAAGAAGACAAAGCAAATTGCCGAACATTATGGATGTAGTAGTAAGTCATTCGGATTTTTTTTTTTTTTTTTTCATTATATGAAAATATTTGTATAATGAAATGTTTTAAGCCTTAAAAAAAATTTAACTGTGAGGAATTTTGACCAATAAGATACATTTTTAAGTCAATTTGTAAGGTATACTATAAAAGCATGAAAAATAAAGCAAATAAATCTATTGATGTATATAATAATAATAAATAAATATAAATCTAATAATTATCTGCTAGATATTAGAGGAAAATTCTTTCCGATTTTTTTTTTTTTTTTTTTCGTATTTCCTTACTTTTTTCTCTTACGTGTATAAGACAGAAGGACTTAATTAACAGAAGGACATAGGAGGCTACAACTATCCGAACTTACAGAAAAAAGAGACCCCGGACAAAAGCAAAGAAATCGTACTTAATAGAAAAAGAAAAAGAAATTCATTTCGAATCTGAAATAGAACGATAAAAAGATAATTGGATAGGGAGAACATGGACAACCAATAAAAAGACAAACATTTGTTGCTTATAAAGTTTCATATAATGACAATCCTTTAGGTATGAAAGGCACTACAACGGTTTCATACCCTAATATGGGTAATTTCGGTTTTCTGATAGTCGGTAATTGAAAATTTGATATTTTTGCAAAATAATGCATTGGAATAATCTTCGCTATAATTTGATAGATTTAGAAACAATGAAAGTATAAAATTGTGTAATTTTAGAAGTATAGTTCACAACACAAAAATACTTTTAGAAGAACTGTAACTAAATTAAGATTTGCTAATAAAATGATTATGAAAAAATTTGTTAGATTCCGAAAAATAAACTATTTGAAATTATTCGATTCATTTAGAATTTAATTTTTATTCTATATCTTTTTAGGCTGAGGATGAAAGTGAGGAGGACGCACCTAAAGTTTCGAATATCCCAAGAAGGAGCCTAGTTTATGATCATTCTTTGCAGAATTCTGATAATCCTTATTCTTTATGGCCATCAAAAACAAGATCCCAAGAACATTCAAGGTTCAATGTATCGCCAGTCACCGGAGACAACGTGGCTCCTCTGCCCAATATCCGTGGTCCTAGAACAAGGAGAAGATCATGCTTCCCTGGTGGCCAAGCTGGTAGACAAAGGCCTAGTGCTCATTCACCTTTGCAGAAAGCTGATTCCAGTGAAGGAAAGACAGAAACGACTGCTTTTTGAAGGCCTAATTTCTAAACATCAAACAACGACTTATATGTAAAAAACATAGTTTTCTCAGTTGAAATGTTTTATTATTATTTCAGATTTAAATTGACAACATACTCAATCAGCAACTGAGGTATATTCCATTGAACTGTTTCAAGAAAGTTGCTAAGTGATCCTCTTCTTTCACTGCGCAACAGATGACTGTGAATTCATTTTATCATTCTCCGCTGTGAATTTTCTTTTTATCATCTGTGGTAATACGACATTTTGGAGAGAAACGCAGCTTCCTGAATATCGTAGATCGATTTTTTAGTGTCCTGGGGGCATTTGCGAGTGTTGATCATTCGAACTAATGCTTGAATGCATTCTGAAGAGCATTGTATCACGAATTTTATTGACATCATTTATGTGTTATGAAAAATTAAGTTCTGTTATAAATACTAGAGGTTACTTTTTTATGCAAATGAAAGTTAACCGAATTCAGGTTTCATCGGGTTTTGGTACCAAATGCATATAATGTTTATGATAATACTCTACGTTTATGATAGTTCAAAGTTTATGATAATACTCTACGAGAGAATGTTGTAAATCTCTTTCATGCAATCTTTAGACATTTTGTGTTACGTTTTTCAATGTTTTTACATTGAAAATATTACATAAGGCAGTTACTGGTTAAAAAGCTTGTATTGTTTTCTGGTTCTGTCTGCTTCATCTGTTTTGTACAATTAAACGAATATTCACTGTACAGTAGACTCTCGATTATCTACGGCATTGAAATATTATCCTCGACATTGATTCATATATTTCCCTAGATATTTAGTCTTCAATTTTTATTTTATTTACAAATTTAATTGTATACCTAATTGTATAAATTGTAATTATTTTAATCCATCGTAATTTAAAGTAACAAAAAACCTAGTAAAGATGGCAATGGCGGATAAACCGCTCGCGGATAATCGAGAGTTTATTGTATTATGTTTTTATTGTAAATTTCATCTCATAAAAGTATCTTAAAAAATACCATTTTTATAGAATAATGTGAAAATAAAATTTTCATCATAATGAATTTAGAAAACAGTGTTTCACCCAATAGTGTAGATAATTCAACGTTAATTAAAATCCTTACTTAAAAGTGAACAATATTTTAGGGACGTGGACCCCTCGCGCAAATGATTTGGGTATGGATGGCTACTCTATCTCAATACAGCTGAATAAGTATGAAGGGCCGCTACCAAGAATAAGTTTTGTTTGCATATATCTGCATACCTTTTATTAAATTCACCATTTACTAGAGTGACTATATGTCCTCGAAATTTGAGGACAGTATTTATTTTGAATTCCTTTATCTAAGTTTTAAAAAATTGTACCAAGGAAGTTATCTAGCATAATTATTATTATCATGTTTCTCATTTATTTAGAATAAAACATTATCTCCACATTTGGATAATTTAAATATTTTTTAAGTTATTTTATTATAAAATATATGGTCTATAATAGAATAATTTGACCACGTTTCTAATATGGCCAGCATACAAGCTTCTTCTACTCAAAATTTGTCTAAAATAGTGTCTTAATTGTTTATTTACTCATTGCTTGTTTGTATCTTTTGTTTCGGTATCAATAAGTAAAAATGAATTGCTTCAACAATCAAACATCAATCTTCTAAGGTAATTTTAATTTGATGAAAATTTATTCTTATTGTTCTATGCGGTTTCAGTTATCTTGTTTCGGTTGCTCGGCTTTCACTATGTTTTGAAATATTATTAATATATAGAATATATATATATATATATATATATATATGAATCAGCAACTCAATCTAACGTAACTATATATAGATATACATATTTCCTCTATTTAAAAAAATAATAATGAGCCTTCCAGTAAGCGCCATTGTTGTAGATTATTGAATACGTATAAGGGATCTAGGGTTAAACAGAAATACACACGAAGTAAAGTAAAATAATATTCATTCTACACGAGAATGAGTAGTATCTAGAAAAAGTATGTTTTAAAAAAATAAATAAATAAAGTAGAGATTTAAAAATTTAAATATAAAGTGAAACATTTGAAGTATATTTAAATCTCGATGTTTAAATGCTTATTTATTTATTATTTTCAGTTACTAATTTCATTATCTGTATTTTATTTCATTGGAGTTGTTAAGTGTGAAATAAAGTTTTATTGTTATTACTTTTATTTTCGGTGTTTTGTTTTATTTATTTGTTTTATTTATTACACTAAGGAACTGTGCATCCTACTCGCTCCGCTCATCAACCCCCGAGGATAGATTCTCCTCCCACCGACTCGCTTCACTTATTAACCGCTGCGGCGCTCTGCCTGCCTATTCGCTTCTTTGCCTTTCACTGAGTAGGAATATTAATAGTGCATAACACGAGACAAAAGCAGAAAAATGTTATAGAAATCCCCATATTTAATGTCAAATTAAAATACATAATATTTAATACCTTTTTTTTTTTTTTTTTTAAATCAAGTATTATGCTAAAAATCAGTATTTTTTTTTTTTTTCCAGAATAGAAAGAAATTCGTAATATCTAGACAATTTTACGTTACATCTTTAATACATGACCTCCTTGGCAACTTTTAAATTTTTGTCACTATTTGGTGATGAATTTTTTGGTATACTTGCTTGTTAGATTTAAAAAAAAAAAAAAAAAAAAAAAAAAAAAATCTAGTCCCTATTTTTTCTAATGCCTATACTTTTTACTATTGAATTTTTTAGTTAATTTAGGTCAGTATATAATACTCTCTATATATATTTAATGTACAGCTAGATAATAATTTCACACATTCTAAAATATATGAAAAGAAGGGAAGTTCATCTACAAATATTTATTAATCTTATTTTCCTGAATAAAAGCAATACTTATTTAAAAACTTAGCCACACCAGCCTTTTATTTCGACTCCGTATGACGGAAAAAGACGGGATTAAAGCTTAACGGCCCGCTTCATTTAGCGTCGCCGGAAGCCCAAGCCAATGTTATCCTATGGGAAATTTTGTTTACTTATAACTGATTAACTAATACATATTTTTAAATTCTGTTTTCACATATTGAAAATTAATATTTTACAGCTTCAAAATAAAACATTTAAAATTTAAAAAAATCCGTAAAAAAAAAAAAAAAAAAAAAAAAAAAAAAGTCCGTTAATTTAATAATTGTGAATTTTCTGAATCCGAAAACAGAATTTAAAAATAAGTATTAGTTAATGAGCTATATGATAAATAAACAAAATTTCCCATAGAATAAAACTGTCTTAGGCTTCCGGAGATGGTAAGTGAAGCAGACACTTGGAAAAATCTCCTACAGATTCAATTTTGAATTCTTTCCTACCTACTTATTAAAGTAACGAAGGATAAAATCTGCTCGATTCTTTATAAGAGTTTTAGGTGATGAATTTGTTTCTTGCCATAATTAGAAATATGAAATGTATCTTATAAATATCTAATTCTGTAATGTTAAAAATTATCAATGTTCAATTAGAAGATGCTGTTATTTATAAATTAGTTTGAATTTGAATATTTTTTTTTTTTTTTTTTTGCCAAAATATATCCGAAGTATTTTAAAATATGCATTTAAATAAAAAAAAGATAAATAATACTCTTTAAAGACAGAAAGAACTGCTGTAAATTATACAGACACGACATTCTTTCATTATTCACAAAAAAAAAAAAAAAAAAAAGGAAAGAAAAAGAAAGAACGTATAAAATAATTATAAATAACATAAGTGACTGCTTGTAAGAAAATCAATTTTCTAAATGCAGACGACTAATTACAATCCTAAATTCATTTTTTCATTGGAAATTTCTAAGAAAACGCTTTTTATTACTTATCTGCCGATGAAAAATTTCTTTGTTACCAATAGCAACAATGACATTGTTTATTTATTTATAATTTTTTTTTACACCATTGATCACATTTTAATTTTCCTGTGCAAAATGATGTCAAAAAAATTTTAATTTTCCTGTGCAAAAAAAAAAAAAAAAAAAAAAAAAAGGAAAGAAAAAGAAAGAACGTATAAAATAATTATAAATAACATAAGTGACTGCTTGTAAGAAAATCAATTTTCTAAATGCAGACGACTAATTACAATCCTAAATTCATTTTTCATTGGAAATTTCTAAGAAAACGCTTTTTATTACTTATCTGCCGATGAAAAATTTCTTTGTTACCAATAGCAACAATGACATTGTTTATTTATTTATAATTTTTTTTTTACGCCATTGATCACATTTTAATTTTCCTGTGCAAAATGATGTCATAAAGTTGAAAGAACCGTGATTTCTGAAACTTTTTATAAAATGGCAAATAGAGCACCTTTATTAACCTGACATTTTTAATTAATAGCTTTGATAATTAAGATGATAAAAATTTCTAACCAACTGAAATGTCTTCTTTGGAGTATTCGGCACCCATTAATATCTCTCTTGACGCTAAAAACACTGCCCTGTGCGAGGAGATGAGCGATAGTAACTCGATCAAGATCATTTAAGTAAATGATCTCTAACACCAAAAGTCTTCTACTGAGATAGGTATAACTCAAGATTCTTATCTGTATGAGTCATCGTCTAGCGATAAAACAGTTCGTCGCATTTGTGTGCAAGAATGAAGGCTGGTTTTTCACGTGAAATTAGAATCTTCAATAATTTTTAAGTAAGTTTCATAATTTATTATTACTATTTGATAATTTATTTAACTTAATATGTATCTCTACTCTATACATAATATCTTAATATGTATACTCTAATAAAATTATTTGTTTATAATAAAATTTTATTAAAACATAACTTTTATTATTACTTTACAAACATTATATAAGAAAATTTTTATTGATTCTTTGAAGATAGATAAATCAATTTAAGAAATATCTTTTATTGGTATTTACTTATAAGGAATTTTTTATTGTTATACTGTAAACTTTTTTTTATTTTTACACTATAAAATTTTTTATTGTTACACTATAAACTCTTTAATTGTTTAATTAAAAATGAGTAAAACTATTTTTTTTAATTGTTACTTTTCAAAATTTTTGTTTAATTAAAACTAAATTTTGCATAACATATATGAAACCTACTTTTTTATTTTTTTACCCTACAAAAGTTTTTATTTAACTTGTGTATGTTCAGAAATTATCTGAGTAAACCTAAATTTTGCAAAAACATGTACAAAACTTCTTCGTACAAAACGAATTTTTATTGCTTAACTATAACTTACTTTTATTTAAATATCGTTTAAGTGATAGGTAGGTAATAATCGTTTAAACTCATTGTATGATATGCTTTGTGAAATAAAGATTGCATTTTCCTAATTATTCGCTGTATTTTATTAATGATTTTAACTTAATCTTTATATGAGATAGATTATGAGATGGAGTTGATTACTATTACACGCGATTCATCAGCGTATATTACACATGATTCATCAGCTGTATGGGTTTTCCGTTGCAGGTGATAACTATGACTCATAGAATATTCCCGTATTATCTGTTTTTAAGGAAACTGTTTATTTTCATTTAAAATAGTTAGATATATTGAATTTTTATGCATTTTATTTGGAAATTTCAAATAGAAATGTTTAATACAAAATAACTTTTAGTAACTGATAGTTTTTAAATATAAATAATTCTTTTTTTCTTAATGTTTAATCAATTTTTTTAATATATATATATATATATATATATATATATATATATATATTATTTACCTGTTTAATTTAAATCAACTAAGATAGTATAAATTATATTACTGTGTTAAACTCAAATGAATGTTAAATAATATTTGTATAGTATCAATATAATGTTTAATTTAAATGACATACTCATGTACTTATAACTTTTTCCTTATAAAATTTATGTAGAGTTTTAAAATTTTCATGTTAGGATAAATTTATTTAATATTAATTAACAATATAAAGTTTAGTTAATTATAATGCATATAAAATTTAATTGTTGATTTTTAACTTTGTATGCATTTTTTAAATTAATATTATTATATGATATTTACTTTTTTTAATTTATAACTTTACTGTATATAAACTTTAATTGTTGATTTAAAACTTTGTGAGCACTTTTTAGATTTTAGATTATTATATGATAGTAATTTGTTTTTTAAATTAATATTTAACATGCGTGTTAAATATTTATCGTATTTGTATAGTTATAGCATAAATAAAAAACAGTATGTGTACAGTTATAGCTTAAATGCGAAACTTATTTAATACATAGTGATAATATAACGTTTAGTTTATATAATTTTTATTATATTTAGTTTGTATAACTTTACTGTATATAAAATTTATTAACTGATTTAAAACTTCTGTTATATGTTAAATTTATTTAATAGTAAAACCTTATAAAATTTAGTATGCATTTATAAAGTGGGAATTTTTTTAAATTAATGTTACATATGTGTTCAATTTTTAACGAATGTAAGTTAGAGTTTAAATAAATGTGAAACTTATTTAGAGAGAATATAATTTTTAATTTATATAATTTGTATTATATTTAGTTTAATTTATAATGTATATAACATCATTTACTGGTTTTAAAACTTTTGTTAAATTTATATGATAGTAATTTTTTAAAGTGCATGTGTGTTCAATTTTTAACGAATGCAATAGCATTTGTAAGTTAGAGATTAAATAAATTTTAAAGGTGAAACTTATTTAGTGTCAACATAAAGTTAGAATAATTAAGTGTCTTACATTTTTAATGAATGTTAAATTATATTTAAGTTGAGACTTCAATAAGTGGCAATCTTTGTTTCATTCAAAATAAAAGTTTAAGTTCTATCTGATGTAGGGCGAGTACCATTCGAAACGACTCTTCCAATCTTGATGAAAGGTTTTCTAAACACATATAGTTGACTTTATATTTAAAATCTACAAACCCTTTGTTTCAGTGTTGATTGCACAATCCTTATTATATTTTTGTTTTAATTGAATTACCCAATACTCACCCACTAACCTTAATGTATGTTAAAAATTAACTGTAATTAAAGGCAACTTTTTTTTTAATTCTATGTAATTACCCATGATTCTCCTAATTTTGAATTCTGTTAAAGTTGCTTAGTTCCTAAAATGTTCATAAATTTTTATTAAAGGTTCAGCATAATTCTAAAAAGTTATATGAATGCAGTATTTTATCACGATTCAACCCATCACAATGCAGCATGAGTATAGTTTTTGTTTTAAAATAATTAATTATACATATAATTGCATGACATTCATTATTGAAAAATATGTGTTTTAAATTATTTATTATTGTTTTGTATTTAAATCTGTGTGTTAATCCACAGATGACGCTTATCCTCAAAATATGAAAATTTCTATTTAATTCTGTAAAAATTTCTAATTTCTTAAAATTCAAGTTGTAAAATATTAAGTGTACTCATTAACCAATTAGAATGAAGTATTAGGATCACCTTGTTTCTATAAATTCTGTAAAAGTTTCCTAATGTAAGTTTACAATCTTCCAATGTCACCACTAAAAGACTGAACTCTTATTTAAATTCATTATTTATTATCTTAACGAAATACATTTTCAATCTCTAAAAATGCTAAGTTCCTAAATTATTCGTAAATTTTTATTAAATCTTCCGTATAATTCTAAAAAATTAAGTATGCTCATTAACCAATTATAATGCAGTACGAGTATTAGAATCACCTTGTTTCTATAAATTCTGTAAGAATTTCCTAATATAAGTTTACAATCTTCCAATGGCATTACTTAAAGTCAGAACCCTTATTTAAATTCATCTATCCTTTGTTTCAGTCAGTTAAACATACTAAGTTCCACCGGAAATTATTTATAATCTTCGATGTCAGCGTTTCAAAAGGTTATACTCTCCTGATGGCAACACCTAAATTTTAAGATCGAAGACTATACCCTTATATAACATTCACCAATCCTTTGTTTTATTTAGACAAATTCCTGGAAATATATTTTCTATCGCGAAAAATGCTAAGTCCAAAAAATTGCAAAAATAAAACTAAGTCCCGAAATTCATTTTCAAACACGCAAAAAGATTAAATACTTGACAATCTTCGAATGGCAACAGAACAATCGTCCAAGATGATGACTAAGTAGTGCAAAAAAAGGGATGTTTACCGACGGGGTGGTTTCGCAGAGATGTGGAGGTGCGGAGTCGTCCGTGGCTTCGCTAGCTCAGCTAGCTCCGCGCGCGCCATAGCGCGCCACCACCGTGTCAGTGAACTCCCCTTTTTACACTACTTATATAGAAAAGAATTTACTTTAAATATAGTATTAAATATTTTTAAGTTTAAAAAAAAATTAAACACTATATGAAATACTGGTTAGTTGTAGGGCGACTAAGGCATCCGTTGAAAAATGATCATTTCATTTTATTTATTTCTCACTTCAAATAATTCATTTGCTAGCAATCTCGTGCGAAATTTTCGCACTTTATCTCTTTCTTACCTTTAAAATTTAAAAGTATTATTGTTATTTTATAGACGTCCTTTTTTCATATGCATGAGCAAATTTAATATTATATATATATATATTATTTTTTTTCACGCGAAAGCATATTTTCTTTTATGATAAAAAAAATGGCAACAATTAAAAATTTAAATGTCTATTTTAAAACTATGTCTAATTTTCATATTTTAATTAATTTTTAAAAGTCTAATCAAAAATTCTTTACAAATAAGGTACCAAATGAAAGGGACAATTTTCCTGAATCTGCCGGATTCAATAGCTTATCGATCGGACAATTAGATTTTTTAAAATTAGCTAAAGTATGAAAATTAGGTGGCAACAGAGTCTCTTAGCCTTTTTAAGCGTGACAAAGTTAGTCAGTGATGAGCGTAACTATATATGCTGATTGCGAAAAATTAACGAAAAAATGTAAAAATAATAATTTTTAAAAAAATCGAAATTGGCATGATTAAAAAAAAATTCCTTTTTTAAAAAAGAAGAATTTGTACAAAAATATATCTTTTTATTTAAATATCTTTTTAAGTTAAAAAAAAAAAAAAGTTGCCAAGGGGATATTTACCAACTTTGCTCACACATACATCATAGAAATAGTACAGTCGGTAACAAAAGTGTCCGAACACTAGCAAAAATTCTATGTAAAAAAGTACACTTCATACGGTTTTGTTAAACAAATCCTTTTCGAATCATGTTCTTATACTGACTAAGAACAGGATTCGACAAGGATTTATTTAACAAAACCGTATGAAGTGTACTTTTTTTAAATAGGAATTTTTGCTAGTGTTCGGACACTTTTGTTACCGACTGTAATAATATATAGAGTGAATCACTGGGGAAAAAACAGTGATTCCTTTTCACTTGGGAAAAGGCGGCGATTTTACCAAAATATGGCCGTCTTTTCCCGAGTGAATGCACACGGGAATACACACGAATATTTTAGCAAATAAAATTTATGAATAATTTATTTACTAAAGGTGAATGATAACCTCCAGATACAGTTTCAAATTCTTTTTTTTTTTTTTTTTTCAATACCACTTAATGGCTGATTCCAAAGCGTTTTTTTTTTTTTCGGCATCAAAAATCTTTGCACGATAACATGGGGATGATAGATCTATATATATTACTATATCTATGACATACATATGTACAGTCGGTAACAAAAGTCTCCGAACACATAAAAAAAGTACACATAATACAGTTTTGTTAAATAAATCCTTGTCGAATCCTGTTCTTAGTCAGTCTAAAAACAGGATTCGACAAGAATTTATTTAACAAAACTGTATTAAGTGTTCTTTTTTTATATAGGAATTTTTGCTAGTGTTCGGAGACTTTTGTTACCGACTGTATGTACATAAATAAATAATAAACATACGCATAAATAAATAATGAACATACGCATAAATAAATAATGAACATACGCATACATAAATGATAATAAATAATAAATGTATAAAACATACATATGTATATTTTAATACAATATACACACATTTTAATTTATTATATTTTAGATATTACGATTTCATGAATTTTCGACCTTGGCGATAATCTTGGCTCCAGGATGCTGCCAATTTCCGTTAAGTACCAAAAAGACAAGTAAAAAAAAAAAAAGTGGCACTTATTAATTTTTCATATTATTTATTATGTATAGTATATAAAATTATTTGTTACAGCATTTACTATATCAATTATACATATAAATAGCGGGGGTCTAGTTAAGAATAAATGACGGCCTTGGTGCAATGGGCTTTTCCCACTGTCGTCTGCTAAATCATGTGATAGAGGAAAACGAATAATCGAATTCAATTAAATATTGTTCTTAAGAACAAAAGTGTTAATATTTAATATAAAATAAAATAAAAGTAATATTGTGCATTTGTAAACAGTAGAATAATTGTATTTGTAAATTTAATAATTTTTAAAAAAACATTTTATGTGTTTATTTATTTTTACCTATAAGAATCGATTTTTGTATATTGTAGTGTAACTGTAATATTAACTGATCTAGCAATAAATAATAGCTTCTTGTGGAATGTTTATGTATTATAATTTGAAATTTTAAAATGTTTTCATTTAATTTAATTGCATAAAGGTGTTACAACAAGTTAATTAACTTAGTTACTGCTCTAAATGGATTTACGCAGTACGATATTGCACTGCCACTGATTTAAATACCAAAAATCAGAGTAATAAACATGTTCGTCAGGAACATCAATAACAAACATAAACTAAATGATGATTGTAAATGTATACAGCAAACGAAAGATGATGAATAATGATATAAAATGGATGAAAAAAGATGATTTATAAAAAATAACACAGATTAAATACGATTGATCAAAAATAAGAATAGAAAATATGTTATTTCAGCAATCGCTATTGATAAACAAGATCCTTTGTCTGCTATTTGTTTTTCCTGTATCATGTGACCTCTGACGTCAGGTGGGAAAAGCCCATTTCAAATTTCAACGATGCCAACAGGACGTCGTGTTGTTTTTCGCATGTGCGATTTGGCGAGAAAAAGACCATCACATGTGGCGCGCTTATTGCAAATTTAGCGACAGTCTCTCATTCTTAACTAGACCCAAATATTTTATATTACATAGAGCTAAAAAAGTACATTTAAATTATCGAGTTCTCAAAACACCATTTAAGGTTTTGCAAGAGCAGTAATTTTTTACTTTCTTCCATATGTAATATAGAGAAAGTATTGGATTCGTAAAAATTTTCGACCTCGGGTTTTCGATGGATTTACACGTTTTGAGAGCTGTAGAATACGATTTGACTATTTTTAGAAAATGTCTGTCTGTCTGTCTGTCTCTCTGTCTGTCTGTCTGTGTGTGTGTGTGTGTGTGTGACAAAATTTTGTGGCAACTGTATCTCAGGAACTACTGCACAGAATTTCATACAAATTGGTATGTAGTTGCACCTTGACATAAATTAATGCCTATCAACTTTTGGTAAAAATTGTCTCACAGGTTACGTTGCCATCCCGCTTTTTCTAAATTTTTAACATGGTGATATAGGGCAAAATTTTGTATAAATGTACATAATGAGCGTTATTTTAAACTTGTGATTGTAAAATTAATATGAATTATTGATAATAGTAGTAGTTAACTACGAAAAAAATTTTGTGGATGTGGGGGCACCGGTTCCCCCCCTGGGGGGAAGTACCCCCCGGGGGGGGTGTGTAAATTTTCAAGATGGGTATCTTTCGAAAGATCTCGTCAATACCTTTAAAACGAATGGTTGAACTATAAATCTGTGATAATTTAAAACAAAGTTATCGATTTTTTTTACTTTTAACAAAAAAAAAAAAAAAAAAAAAATCGTTTTTTTTTTTTTTTTTTTTTTTTTTAAATATTGTTACTGGTTCAATATGTATTACTTTAAAAAAAAAAAAAAGAAAGAAAAAGAAAAAAGAAAAAGAAAAAAATCGTATTTTTTTTTTTTTTTTTTTTTAATCTTGTTACTGGTTGAATATGTATATAGGAAAATATAGAAGAAAGTCTTGTGGTGGCCACAACATACTAGTTTTATTTTATCGGAAACATTTAATTTGATTGAAAGTTTAAATTTTATTTATTTATTTATATATATATTTTTTAAACAAGAATTTTATAAAGAATCCATTTATTTTTCAAAAAAATTCTTAAAATATCAGCTTTTTTTTTATTACAGCTACACACCAAACGAAAGAAAACATTTGATAAATATATTTTGTTTTACAATAGAAATAATTTTACTATGAAATTTTAATTAATTTTATCATAGTAATTTTTTATTGATCTTAAAAATGCTCATTTGTTTTGCGAAATTCCAGTCGGTTATATGTGTTAAAATATCATCATTAAAATTTGTCCTATTTACTTGCATATTTTTTCGCATATATTAAGTCCGTCTTCTGCATCTATTGTCCCGTGTGAACATATATTATTGCAATCCCAAATTTTTCTGTCATGTTCAGCCATTTCCTTGCTTAGTGCATTCATTATGTAATCAACCGATTTCGATATGGTATTCTTATAAAAATGGATTGCGAAGCTGCAAACAGCCACTATACATTCAACTATTTCATATTCGTATTTTTCTAGAAATGGTCTCAGAATTTCACTGTAAACAAAATTGCTACCAGCAAAGTAAGAACAAGCAAGGAATAATGTAAACAAAATCATTGTTTCATAATAAAACGGAATCCACATAAATGTCAGTAAATCTAAAATATTCAGAGTTTTTGTAAACAAAGTGAAACATAACCAATACGACAGCCATCTTTTTATTTCGCATATAGAGTTGATTTCCAAAGCTTGATATGAATAATAAATAGGTAAAAGCGTACCATATACAATCATAAACAACGAACAAAAGAATCGCAAAATCATGTTAACACGTCGTTAAACATCCACGTTAGTAAATCAACATCAACATAATTAACACGTTCTTTGTTGAATTTATTATGTATGATGCCAGTATAGTAACAGAAATATTGTTAATTTTAAATTTTATAACTATATCGACATTTAACATTTAACAAGTTAAAAAATAAGAAGTAGGTGTTCCATTGATATAGTAATTTATATAGATCTATCATCCCCATGTTAACGAGTAAAGATTTTTAATGCCGAAAACGTGTTTTGCATCAATCATTAGAGAGTATAAAACTCGAAAATAGTAATTGTAGCACTAAATTCAAACTCTTACGAAAATATTAAATAGCCTATCGATATTGAGCCATCTTCCCTATCATTTAAAACAATATAGGCGACGCTGTCGCCATTCTTGGCAAAATATCTAACGATATTTTGCCTATCCATAAAGTGAAGTGAAAACATTTTGTTTTCAGAAGTCAGTCAGAAGTTCGTGAGTTCTTGCTGAAAGATGTAGTCGTTTTTCGTGTAAGACGCCTGTGTGGCCATGGGCCACAGGCCTGTAAGAAGTTATATTCGTCTTATGTAACCTACATTTATGTTCTGCTTACTGCGCGCGATGTATATAGTTATTGTGATTGTGCTTTACTATAATTAAAATATTAAATAATGGAATGCCAGAGTTCGTTCTTAAATGTTCTATCATGGGGCCATTCCGTTATATTGGCGCCCAATGAAAAATTAAAGATACTCGTAAAATTTGTATCTAAGTTGAATGTCTGTGATGGCGCACATAGGACATTTCCGTGAACTAGTATCATCATTTCCGGAAGTTATTGGTTTGGATGCATATTTTTCGTGGAAAATGTCATGTTCTGTTCTGAATGAATCCTTGTTGCTGTCCTAAAATTGAATCTGTGCCTCTTTTCATGTGCCCGAATAAAAGTGCAATTTTCTTTTTACGGAAAGTCATGACAACGTAAATCATCGTTTATGCAAGTCGTTAGTGTAATATATGTCAGCCTTACAGATTCAACGAGTCTTCTATAATGGTGTAGAAATGTATTCTAAAAGTTATGTGTGGAATCCGAATCATCCTGATTTGGTGCTTTATAGAATCATCCAGATTCTTTGTGTTTTTCAAATTAAAATGAATGGAATTTTGTATTCCAGTTCAAATAATAAGTGCTTTACTTCGTTGTAAATAGGCATTTTTAAAAGCGGCAAACCTGCCTGTTTAAAGATAAATATTAATGTTCTTATTTATCGTGAAGAAATCTGCTTGCGTAAAAGTAGTATTAGTGTTGTGAAATGTGTTTCCGTTTTGTTTGAGAACAAAATTTCACCTTTTATAAAAGTGGCAAACCTTCCTGTTTAAAACTGGAAATCAGTTTGTGTTCTGCAATACATTTGTGTTTTTTTCTGAGAACAATTTTTGTGCACTGTCGGGAACATTTGATTACGATTATTGTTGTTATTTTTAAGAACATTTTCAACAATAACATTATTTTAATGTAATAATCCAGTATAAGTAAGTGTCTTATTTCTTTTAAATTTTTGCTTTATTCAAGTTATTATCGTGCAAAGTGAATTTGTGTTTTACTCGTAAAAAGAATATACAATAAACGAATGTCTTTTGTTCTACAAATATTATCGCATACGATAAGAAAAAAGAGATAGTAGTTCTCTTTATTGCATCATTTATGCAAGTTTAGTACGATTTTCCCCTCCCTTTTTTTCCACTACCAGTTTCAGTTATTTTTAATATATTTATGTCTCGTCATAAAAAAGATTAGTTGAATCTATTTCAACTGGCCAGTCAAAAAGGTAATTACTTTTTTTTTCTTTCTTTGCTGAATCTATTAAAGAGAAAATGTTTTATTCTTTATTGAAATGCGTATTTCAGTGTTTTTTTTTTTTTTTTTTTTAATTATTTGTGCAGAAAATAAATGTGTTTTAGTTTTATTTATTATTATTTTTTTTTTATGAATGGTTTTATTAAATATATCTGAGCTCACAGATATAAAGTATTCATATCAATAATATATTTTAATTATCATTCTAAATTTTTATTTTTAAATATAGAATTGAATTTTATTGGTGTTTTCTTAAGGAAAAAGCAAATACAGAATTTGTTATTCTTAAAATATACACTTTGTTTTTAGGTACTCAGTTACGAAACTAATCTTTAAATAATTAACCCTTTCATGGTCATGAACGTGTATACGCGGTCAGAGTTTTTAAATTCTAAATCATTTATTCATTGTTACGAATTTGCTAAATAGAAAACAATCAGTTTATCAGTATTCCTGATAAATTTGTAATATTATTAGTACTTAATGACTTAAAAATATATAAAACACATCCCACTAAAATGGCTTCGAAACGAAAAAATTAAAAATGGCGTGACCATGAATGGGTTAATTCTGTTCTTTAACGAATGCTATTTTATTTTGGTTTCGAAGTGTTTTGTTTTATTTATTAGCTATTCGACCAAGTTTGAATGAGTAATTTATTTTTTTTAAAGGTTGTCACGCACTTCCGGAATATGTTTATATTCATTTTAATACTTTTTTTTTTTTTTTTTTTTTTTTTTAAGAGTTGTTCTGAAAATAACAATGAAACTTTTAATACGAAATTTTTTAAATTTATATTACATATATATTTTAAATAATATTTTAGTATATTTTGTGTATTTACGAAAAAGAATTTTCAAAAGAAATATTTCCCGCCATAATGATATATCAATATTTTAATTATTATTCTTAATTTTCTTGGTATTTTGAAAGTTAATTTTAATTATATTCATTGTAAAGGGAAGATGGACAATTTAACGGTATTATTAACAGTAATTGTGTATTTGTTCTTAAACTATACAGTAATAGTATGAGTTGTATTTTTTAATAAATGGGTTAATTTTGTATTTAAAAAAAAAAGGAAATTTATTTTACTCACAGAGTAAAACGGCTTTTCTATCTAAGGGTAAAATGATTGATTTGTATAATTTGGCATTAGAACTCGGAGTTCAAGTTACTGCCGAAAATAAATTATAGATTTCAGAAATGTGCGTGCTATTCAACGTTATCTTGAGAGAATCGCAATGATTCTGCTGTATTATGAAGCCGCAATGGTCCAGTTTTTTTTTTTTTGGAAGAATCGCAATGATTCTGATGTATTATGGAGCCGCAAGGGTCCATAGTTTTTTTTTTTTTTGGAAGAATCGCAATGATTCTGATGTATTATGGAGACGCAATGATCCATATATATATATATTTTTTTTTTTTTTGAAAGAATCGCAATGATTCTGATGTGTTATGGAGCCGCAATGGTCCAAGGTAGTTTTCAGGGAATCGTTCTGCATTCCGATGTATTGTAGAACCACCCTGATTCAAAGTTGTTCAAATGAATAGCCCTATTTCTAGAATAAATTAACATGATTTATAAAATTAACTAAATCCATAAGAAATAATCATATAAATACAAATGTGATGGCCTTGTTAATTAAATCTTCCGACTAGGGGGAGAATGTAGTACCTTTGAAATAGTAAACCCTTATTAAATTAAATTTAGGTATCTGTTGTGCATCGACCCTTATATTCATGTTAAAATGTTATAGTTACAAAACTTCAATCTCCTGTAGTATCCGCGGAAAGCTTTAAGTGCTGTTCCCGCCTCGAGACGTAGGCTCGGGAACAGGGGGAGGGGGGGGGAGAGAATGTAGCACTAAATTCAAACTCTTACGAAAATATTAAATAGCCTATCGATATTGAGCCATCTTCCCTATCATTTAAAACAATATAGGCGGCGCTGTCGCCATTCTTGGCAAAATATCTAACGATATTTTGCCGATCCATAAAGTGAAGTGAAAACATTTTGTTTTCAGAAGTCAGTCAGAAGTTCGTGAGTTCTTGCTGAAAGATGTAGTCGTTTTTCGTGTAAAACGCCTGTGTGGCCATGGGCCACAGGCCTGTAAGAAGTTATATTCGTCTTATGTAACCTCTACATTTATGTTCTGTTTACTGCGCGCGATGTATATAGTTATTGTGATTGTGCTTTATTATAATTAAAATATTAAATAATGGAATGCCAGAGTTCGTTCTTAAATGTTCTATCATGGGGCCATTCCGTTATATAATAGAATAAAATGTTAATGAATTTTGAAAATGCCGAAATATTGCGTGGCTTTTAAGTGTTCTAATAGATATATGAAAAGAAATGGGATAAGTTTTCATAAATAAGTTATATTCAAGTAATTTATGAAAAATATAATTTTTGTAATCAGTTGCTTTGTTATTATTATGAAATAATTACTGTCTTCATATTTAAGGGAATACTTTTTTTAATTTTTAATATTTTTTAATATTTTATATTAGTAAGTAATATAGAATTCTCAAAATTCTTTTAAATGTAGTCAGCAGTAGCGGAAGTTTTAATATATAACTAGAATATTGTAGCCACCACAAGACTTTCTTCTATATATAATCCTATACAAATTTACGCAATACAAATAATTTATTCAAATTACTTTTCATGATGAATGCTGACGATTCTTATCTCAAAGAAGTATAATAAAAATGCCGAAAGAAAGGAAGTCAGTTTTGTTCAGACATGAGTATACTAGAATATAGTAAAAAAAAAAAAAAAAAAAGGGGGGGGGGGAGGAAAGGAAAACGAAAAGAAAGAAAGGAAGAAGAATGGGTATCTGGACCGGCCCGTAGCCAGATGGGGCCAGTACGGGCAGTGCCCGACCTGGAGAAAATTTCGCCCGCCCTAGCATATGGTTGACTAGACTTTCGATAAAAACCACATTTTTAAAAAAATACCTAATGGGAATCTGTAAATAAAGGTATGCGTGCCGCCCCCCCCCCTACCCCTCCCCCATTTTCAGTCTCAACTCAAATTTCAGAAATGAAACTATAGCATTTTTAGAAGTTTCTTTATTCTCTTTATATTCTCCCCTATTCGCATAGACCGGACGGAAATTATCTTGGTGAACGCAACTTGACTTTCCTAGTTTTGTAAAGTTTTTTCCGTATCTTTGGTAAAAAGTGATTAATTGATATCCATGAAATTTCTTTTAAGATAGCATCATATCACGACAGAACCTAATGCTGTCTCTTTAATTGATGATACCAGAATTCTGAAAAAATTATACAAACAAAATATTTTCCCATTAAATTGACTAGTTTGTATTTTGTTACGGGCGCAAACAGGGAGGTGCATTTGCACTCCTCTTTAGACGCCTGCACGGGCCGAAATTTTGAAGCTTAGGCCAAGCAAACTCTTTCCTTACACAGCCCGGCCCAATGTAACAATTAAATTTTCGGCCCGTGCTAGGCCTGTCCCATTTACTCTTTTAAATGTATTGTCCGTCCCGGACAAAATCCAGTAAAATAAAGTCCAGCCTAATTCGAAGAAAATTAAAAATAAATAAATGAATAAAATAAAAAATGAATGCATTTCTATGTAAAATATGTTTAGTATCGTAATTAATTGAAATTTTAAGAGGTTTTATACAGCCAGATAAACAATTATCGATTAACAAAAATAGTGCTCAGATGGAAGACTGACATATAAACAGAAATTCATTATTACATGCTGACACTGGGGCACACAGACAGAATTTAAAAACATTTTTGTGCCTAAAATAAGTGTAAAAATTTGTTTATTTATTTATTTATTTATTTTATATAATATGACGCATCTCACAGCAAGTGTATTATAATCAAAATTTTAAATTTTAAGAAGATTTTTACAATCAGACACCCATAAAGTACTTTCAATGTATAGATACAACAATAATTATATTCGAAACAAAATGCAAATCAACAATGCTTTATATATTCAATGTTACGCTTTATCCTACTACAAATGATTTTATTAAACATCGTTGTGAACACATGTCCTTTTATATTTTTTTTATTAAAATTAAATAGTCAAATTCACGAAATGAAAGTAAATTTCTGAATGGAATGATTGTGCGTCATATAAATTTCAGAATGCATATCATTTATTATGTCTATTTGTTTTAAGCTAAGATACCATCTTGAGCTAGACGCTTTGCGAACAAACAATGTAAAGAAAATGTTGTAATTATGAAAAAATCATTGTTCGATTGTTGTACTCGTACACAGTAAAAAAAAATAAAAATTGTAAAATTACAACGAATATCCCTCATCTTGTGCTGTGATAAAATCAAGCACTCGAGTTGTAAAAAATTTTCAAGCAGAATGTGCTGTTTTCTTACATTCTCTAGGACATTACAAAGTCATGTGGCACAGATACGCGAATAAGCTTCAAACTCAAGCTAAAACTTTTAAATGTTTATTACGACTTCTGCTGTGATAAACGGTAAACGAAAAAATGGAGGATTGAAGCTGCCATTAGAAAACACATTAGGTCCAACGACAAACAAGTAAGTTATAATTGTTTTAATTTTGATTTTATTTCTACTCTTTTTTAATTCTGTCAATATAAGTTTCATAAGGGTCTACGTTTTATTAATGAAATCTAATCGTAATTAAAAACTCTCTCTCATGAAACTCCAGTTTGAATTATGACTAGTAAAAGTTACAACACAGAAATTATTTCCTCCCGAAATAAAACTATTAAACAACAACTTTTCTAAACTAATTTATTTTAAAAATGAATTAGCAAAAAAAAAAAGATGATCTTGTAAGAAAAATTCCCAAAATGTCAAATTTCATCATTACGAGTTCTTCAAATTTACAAAATACACATGAAGACAAACAACAGTTATTCTGTTCATCACCAATAAGAGTAAGTATTGAAAACTAATTAGATTGCTATAAATGACATGACTGAACCACCGGATACTTTCGAATTTAGATGTTTTGTTAAATATCTAGAATAAATGCTTGACGAATTACCCTGAAACTTCAGGGATGTAAAAAATATGATGTTTTCATGTTTTCTACAAAGATTTAGAGGGCCACAGAAAAATATTTAAATAGAATAAGGCCTATAATTAAAAAGCAGTAGAATTGCATTTTCAGTTGTCTTAGTATTTTAAGACTAATAAATTAATTAAAAACACTTTAAAAACACGTTAAAAATACATTTATTAAAATATAAAAAACTTCCAAAGCTTTTCGCCTATATATAAGAAGGCATCATCAGGGTATTTGGTTTTACACATACTTCACAGTAGTTATATATGTACTTTTGAATCACATGGTTAACAGTTAAGTCCTTACATAAAATGTAAGGACTTAACTGTTATGTAAGGACTTAACTGTATTTTATGTAAGGACTTAACTGTTAACCATGTGATTCAAAAGTACATATAACTGCTCTGAAGTATGTGTAAAACCAAATACCCTGATGATGCCTTCTTATAGATAGGCGAAAAGCTTTGGAAGTTTTTTATATTTTAATAAATGTATTTTTAACGTGTTTTTAAAGTGTTTTTAATTAATTTATTACAATATGACACGTGTTTTTAATTCAACTCTTAACTGGAGTTTGTTTATATTTTAAGACTATCCAATATTTCATAGTGATTTTTATTTTGTTTAACATGCTTTCTATTGGAAATTGTATAAATATTGCAATAGATTTGTGTGCGGGGGTTCACAAAAGATTGCCAATGCATTACGGTCCATGAGGTAATTGGAAAAAAAGTCACCAGAAAAATAACTCGGTCGTCTTCATAAATGAAAAAAATCGACTTTTTAATAACTTGTAGTCGTATTATCTTTCTTTAATGAATTATAATTTAATGAATTTAAATAAATTTAAAATTTAAATTAAAAATTGGGAAAAAACTTTAAAATTAATTTTAAACTCTTAATTAATTAAAAAAATCTTATAATTAAATTTATAATCGTTATAATTAATTTAATGGTTATAATTATTTTTAAAATTGTTTTTTTTTTTTTCATTTTAACTACTTCTTATTCTATTCATTTTTTACTTACTTAATTTTTTTGTCCAACTGAGTTCATTGTAATTTTTATGCAGTATTAAGTTTTCCATTTTAAATTATTCATGAATTAAGAGTGCATTAAGAAAGAAGAATCATCTATATATATAAAATCGTTTGTCCTGAGTTAGATTTACACTGTACTGTAAAAAAACTTTGAATGCTACATATTGCACTTTCAATAGTGCATTACAATAACACTTTCAAATTTCATGACAACTTTGTATATTTATAAAATTTAGAGCTTGGTTAGTCAAATTCAAGTCAATAATCAGTAAGATTTTTAAAAAAGCTTATACTAAATGATGAAGAAGGAAGAATTTTCATGAAGAGTCAAAATGTATCGAATTATTCTGGAATATCAAATTAAATGAATAGCTTGCTAATTTTATTGTCCTTCGGGTAATTTATTTAATAAAAATTTCATTGTAACATGTTGAACTTAAAAAAATAAATAAATTTTATACAAAATACTAAAGAAGCTGAATATTTTAATATTGATGCTTCTAAGGTTCCTTAAAAAAAAAGAAAAAAAAATCATATGAATTTGAACAAGAAGAGCCGCCCAGACGATGTAGTGGTTAGCGTCCCTGACTTCTACACAGTTGGGCCCGAGTTCGAATCTCGGAGAAGGCATGGATGTATTGTCCTTGTTTATTATGTGTTCTTGTATCTGTTTCTTGTTTCTTGTAATAAAAACTTGTAAACCCTTGTGGTGTGGGTTTTCGAGATATAAGCGGCCCTAGAGGCAAGCAATAAATCTCAGTACTCATCGAACCGAACCGAACAAGAAGAGCAGATTACTATAGTTTGGTATTTACTGTTATTTATGCATGTAATTGTAGATGAGTTAAAGTTCACTTCATTATTGCTATTTTTTTTAATTACTATAATTACAGCACTTTGTGAAAAATGGTTTTCCATGGTTTTCTCCTAAATATGCATAAGTGCAGGCTAGAACCCCTTATATAGACCATCTCTTAAAAGGCACTTCCTCTAAACCTTAATCTTAAACCATAGCACAGTCAATTGGCCTTATAATGCTAACACAAACACCGGGAAGCTCAAAATGTGTAAATATAGCAAAAACTGAAAATAAAAAATTTGACTCAAAATATTTCCTCTATCATTATATGAGTTAGAGAAAGTAAAAATTGAATTAAATACTATTATATTTGCAATTTTTATTATATAAATTAATAATATGGATAAATGTATATTAATATTATAAATAATTTAAATTTGAAAATACATTTAATTGTTCTTACAGACAGACATTTATCTTCTAAAACTGGTCAAATCATGATTGGGACATCTCAAAACGTGTAAATCATTCGAAAACGGGAGGTCGAAAATTTTCAAACTCCGGAACTATACTTTCGTCTTATGTGTATAGAATTATAGGTTGCAAGTAGTTTGCATAAATAAGACTCCAAATTATAAAACTAATATTATTTACAATCCAAATGTTACAAATGGTGGATTAATTGTTGCAGTAGCATGTACAGAAATATAAGCAAGCGTAATTACAAATATTCTAGCTCAGAGACAAAGTAAACATTGTTCCACCGAAGTTCTGGTTTTTTATCGCTACCTAGGAAACAAAACGTTTTTTGTTGCCAGATGCGTAAAGTCTTTTTTACTATCGGCAGCGTTGCCATATGGCTACATGACTCCCCCGCTAGTGAACAGGTGAACGTAAAATGAGAATTCAAACGAAGTTCAAAAAGTTTTTGGTAAATCTAGTGGCTCGATTGACTCGTCTTCCACTTCTGGTGAAGATTTGCTTGGTAGGTGAAAACGAAACAGTTTTAGTTTCCCTATCCTTGATAATCTTATTTTCCGTAGGGTTGGCAGTGGCGGGTAAAACCTGGACATTTTGGCTGACAGTTTGATCGTCAGCTAATAAGTAACAAGGCTTAAGCCGATCGATGGAAATGTTGATTTGTTTCTCTCTGATAAGTACAGTAAAATATTTCTCACTGCGATGTACTACTTTATATGGTCCTTCATAGGGTGGCTGAAGACTTTTGCTTACAATATCAGATTCCTTTCGTACGAATACGTGTGAGCACGTCGAAAGATCTTTGAAAATGAAAATATCTTCCTTACTATGATTAGATGCTGGTGCTGGTTTGACGGTGGCAAAATGATTTTTAAGCTGAGTAGCAAACTCGGATTGATTGATTGAAGCTGGAGTGGGTTGTATAAAGTCTCCAGGTAAACGGAGTTGTTCCCCGTAGACCATCTCTGCAGGTGTTGTTTCAAAAGAATCGCTGATGGCAGTTCTCAAACCTAACAGAACAGTTGGTAGTGAACGAGTCCATGCAATGCTGTTGTGACATATCAAAGCAGCTTTTAAAGACCTGTGCCATCGCTCGATGAAACCATTTGATTGAGGATGGTACGAGGTTTTGCGTTTTCTTTGAAATCCCATAATATTTGATAATTCTTCAAATAAGCGCGATTCAAACTGTGTTCCCTTGTCAGGGACGATGTAAGATGGAACGCCGAAACGAGAAATCCAGCCAGAATAAAGGGTCTTGGCTATGGTTTCTGCTTCAATATCAGATGTTGGAATGGCTTCTGGCCATCGACTGTACCTGTCAATAATAGTGACACAATATCGATAGTCTTCTGATGCTGGTAAAGGGCCAATTATATCCATATGTATTTCGGTGAAACGCTAACTGACCAAAGGAAAATTTTGGATGGGACTCTTGACATGTCGGGTAACCTTGCTTTGTTGGCAGTTGCGACAACTTCTGCACCAATTTTGAATGTCTTTTCGCATTGAAGGCCAAATATATTTTCTTGCTATTAATTTTCTTGTTGAACTATTTCCTGGGAGAGAAATTTTGTGAATTGCTTCAAAAACCGTTCGTCGAAATTGCTTAGGAATAAAAGGTCGAATTTTTTTCTGAGAGGTATCACAGTAAATTGTAGCACTTGAGCCAACTACTGGAAATTCAGTAATTTTCAAGGATGAAGAATTTTTGTTTTGAAGCAGTTGCTGTAATTCATCATCTGACCTTTGAGCTTCTGCTATTGTCTCATAATCGATGGTTGGCAGAACAGATAAACTATTTAATCTTGACAATGCATCAGCAACTATGTTCTCAGAACCGGAAACATGTTGAATGTCAGTTGTAAATTCGGCGATGAAGTTTAGATGTCTTAATTGGCGAGGTGAAGCTTTTTCAGGATTTTGATTCAGGGCAAATGTTAAAGGTTTATGATCGGTATAAATTATGAAGAATCTGCCTTCTACTAAGAAACGAAAGTGTTTCACGGCAGAATAAGCAGCTAGCAGCTCTCTGTCGTATGTACTGTACCGTTGCTGTGTAGGATTAAGTTTTGATGAAAAGAAACCTAATGGTTGCCAGGAATCGCCAATTTTTTGTTGAGCCGCTGCCCCGATTAGAAGCGTCTACAAATAAGGCCAAGGGTGCTGATATTGATGGATGCACTAGATGAACAGCATTCGCCAAGTGCATTTTACATTTCTGAAACGATTCTTCTGCTTCTTGTGTCCAATCAATAGTTTTATTGGAGTTCTTTTTAATGCCGGATAAATATTTTGTTAGAGGTAATTGATATTAAATGGCATGAGGCAAAAAAGGCTATAAAAATTGAGCATACCTAAAAAACGTTTCAGTTGCTTTACTGTTTTGGGTCTTTCAAAATTGTTGATGATGTCTATCCGATCTGCCGCTGGCTTTAGCCCTTTGGCTGAAACAGTATGTCCTAGAAAATTCAGCTCAGGCTGGCCGAAATTGCATTTAGAAATTTTTAGTACTATGCCAAAGTCTGACAGACGTTTGAAAACTTTTTTGAGATGCTCCAAATGCTCTTCTTTAGATTTTGAAGCCACCAAGATATCATCAATGTAAACAAAACAGTAATCTAAACCTCTTAAAACGGCATGCATGAATCTCTGAAAAGACTGAGCAGCGTTTCTTAAACCAAACGTAACGCGAGGAAATTCAAAGAGGACGAAAGGTGTGCAGATTGCGGTTTTTTTTATGTCGGACGGATGGACAGGAATTTGATGGTAGGCTCTCTCTAAGTCTAGCGTGGAAAATATGGTGCAGACTTCTAAGTGCTGTGTAAAATCTTGTATATGGAGAATTGGATAATTGTCAGCTTGTGTTATGCGATTAAGTGACCTGTAATCACCACAGGGCCTCCAATCACCATTCTTCTTTTTCACCATATGAAGAGGGCTAGACGAACAACTGTTAGATGGTCAACATATTCCTTGTTCCATCATATATTCGAATTCGACTTTAGCGAATTTTAATTTTTCGGGCGATAGTCTTCGAACCTTGGCGCAAACTGGGATACCATTTGTAATTATTTGATGGGTTACATCATGTTTGGGAAATGTTTTAAAAGAATTTTCTTTTGTTATGTCTTTAAGCTGAGCCAAAAGAGAAGAAATTTCTGAATCCAAATTATTAAAGTCTATGGTAGTCAATGATGTCGATGGTTGTATTGAGATTGTGGCGGGTGACGAGAATGAAGTATAAGGATCTAATAAGCGCTGTCTTTTGACGTCTACTAATAAACCATACTTCTGGAGAAAATCCGCGCCAATAATTGCTTTCGACACATCGGCCACTATGAATGACCACGTAAAAGTTCGTCTGAGTCCAAGATCTAATTTTAAAATTTTATTACCATAGGTTTTGATCCTGCTGCTGGCGGCAAATAATAGAAAATCAGATGGCGGCAGCACTTTTCTTCTATTGACAGGAATCACGGACACATCCGCTCCAGTATCAATTAAAAAGGAACTTCCGCTATTTCTGTCGCAAATGTATAGGCGACTGTTTTGCCTGCCAATATCGTCGGTCGCCACAATCGATTGGCTTATTAGTTTTCCGTCAGTTTCTGTTTGTATTCTCATGGAGTGGTACACTTACGTGCCTTTTCGCCAAAAGTGGCATGGTACCAACAATACTTGCTTTGCTGTGTCGATCGGGAGAGAGAGCGTGATTTGTCGCCGAGAACTGAAACGGAAGCGATTTCTATCAAATGATTTGTGAGACCTTCCCAAAAAAATCAAATCTTCTAAACGTTTTGTTAGGACATCGACTTTGCTTTCCAAAGGTGTTAACCATTCACTATCGCCGACTTGAGAATTTTGTTTGCCATTAGCATTTGTCGATTCTAAATCAGTTTCCAAGTCCTTCATTTTATGAAAATGTTATTTTTAAAAAACAGGATGCTTTCATAAAAGGTTTGAAAAACTCATCTAATATTATCAAAGGCTGGCAACAGAAAATTTATAAAAGAACTGAATGCGACATCTTTAGAAAGAGGCACCAAATCTTTGTTTATCCGGGTCACCACTTATAGGTTGCGTGTAGTTTGCATGTATTTACATACTATTTACAATCTAAATGTTACAAAGGGTGGATTAATTGTTGCAGTAGCATGTGCAGAAATATAAGCAAGCTTTATTACAAATATTCTTGCTCAGACGCTCAGAGACAAAGTAAACATTGTTCCACCGAAGTTCCGGTTTTTTATTGCTACCTAGGAAACAAAATGTTTTTAACACGCTTATATTAGCTTCACCTGTATGTACGTATGTATGTTTGTTTGTAACATCTCCTGGAGCAAAACGTGATTGCACAAAATCCTTCATATCTCAAACAAAAAAACAGATATCCGTAAAATTTTTGCTTTAAAATATAGCTAATACAAATGTCTAAAAATCGGTTTCTGGAATTTTTGAAATTCGGTCCCCAAGGGGCGCGGTGGGAGGGGGGCAAAACGTGATTTCACATAATCCTATATATCCCAAACAAAAAAAATAGATATACGTGAAGTTTTTACTCTAAAATATAGATAAGGCAACTATCTAAAAACCAATTTCTGGAATTTTAGAAATTCAGCCCCCAGGTGGGGCAGCAAGGGGGGGGGGGGGCTATGGAGCAAAAAAAAATAGAAATACAGTTAGACCATTGAAAATTGGTACAGATAGGTTTTAAAGGTCTGCAAGTCGAATGGGGATATTTTCGATTGTGTAAAGTTATTAGGAGGGGCAAGAGGGGGGGGGAGGGAGGGGGGGCAAAAAAATAAAAATAGTGTCAGATCGTTCAAAATTGGTACATAGAGGTTTTCGATACTTACAAATCGATTGCGGATATTTTTGAATTTGTAAAATTATTAGGAGGAGCTGGTAGGGGGTGAGGGGGTAAGGGGGGGCTATGGGGCAAAAACAAATAGAAATACAGTTAGGCCGTTCAAAATTGGTACAGATAGATTTAAGAGGCCTGCAAGTCGAATGGGGATATTTTCGATTGTGTAAAGTTATTAGGAGGGGCAAGAAGTGGGGGAGGGGAGGGGGGCAAAAAAATAAAAAATAGTGTCAGATCGTTCAAAATTGGTACATAGAGGTTTTCGATACTTACAAATCGATTGCGGATATTTTTGAATTTGTAAAATTATTAGGAGGGGCGGGTAGGGGGTGGGGCGGTAAGGGGGGGCTATGGAGCAAAAACAAATAGAAATACAGTTAGGCCGTTGAAAATTGGTACAGATAGGTTTTAAAGGTCTGCAAGTCGAATGGGGATATTTTCGATTGTGTAAAGTTATTAGGAAGGGCAAGAAGGGTGGGAAGGGAGGAGGGGGGGCAAAAAAATAAAAATAGTGTCAGATCGTTCAAAATTGGTACATAGAGGTTTTCGATACTTACAAATCGATTGCGGATATTTTTGAATTTGTAAAATTATTAGGAGGGGCGGGTAGGGGGTAAGGGGGGGGCTATGGGGCAAAAACAAATAGAAATACAGTTAGGCCGTTCAAAATTGGTACAGATAGATTTAAGAGGCCTGCAAGTCGAATGGGGATATTTTCGATTGTGTAAAGTTATTAAGAGGGGCAAGAAGTGGGGGAGGGGAGGGGGGGGCAAAAAAATAAAAAATAGTGTCAGATCGTTCAAAATTGGTACATAGAGGTTTCCGATACTTACAAATCGATTGCGGATATTTTTGAATTTGTAAAATTATTAGGAGGGGCGGGTAGGGGGGTGGGGCGGTAAGGGGGGGCTATGGAGCAAAAACAAATAGAAATACAGTTAGGCCGTTGAAAATTGGTACAGATAGGTTTTAAAGGTCTGCAAGTCGAATGGGGATATTTTCGATTGTGTAAAGTTATTAGGAGGGGCAAGAAGAGGGGGAAGGGAGGGGGGGGGCAAAAAAATAAAAATAGTGTCAGATCGTTCAAAATTGGTACATAGAGGTTTTCGATACTTACAAATCGATTGCGGATATTTTTGAATTTGTAAAATTATTAGGAGGGGCGGGTAGGGGGGGTGGGACGGTAAGGGGTGCTATGGAGCAAAAACAAATAGAAATACAGTTAGGCCGTTGAAAATTGGTACAGATAGGTTTTAAAGGTCTGCAAGTCGAATGGAGATCTTTTCGATTGTGTAAAGTTATTAGGAGGGGCAAGAAGGGGGGGGAGGGAGGGGGGGCAAAAAAATAAAAATAGTGTCAGATCGTTCAAAATTGGTACATAGAGGTTTTCGATACTTACAAATCGATTGCGGATATTTTTGAATTTGTAAAATTATTAGGAGGGGCGGGTAGGGGGTAAGGGGGGGCTATGGGGCAAAAACAAATAGAAATACAGTTAGGCCGTTCAAAATTGGTACAGATAGATTTAAGAGGCCTGCAAGTCGAATGGGGATATTTTCGATTGTGTAAAGTTATTAAGAGGGGCAAGAAGTGGGGGAGGGGAGGGGAGGGGGGCAAAAAATAAAAAATAGTGTCAGATCGTTCAAAATTGGTACATAGAGGTTTTCGATACTTACAAATCGATTGCGGATATTTTTGAATTTGTAAAATTATTAGGAGGGGCGGGTAGGGGGTGGGGCGGTAAGGGGGGCTATGGAGCAAAAACAAATAGAAATACAGTTAGGCCGTTGAAAATTGGTACAGTTAGGTTTTAAAGGTCTGCAAGTCGAATGGGGATATTTTCGATTGTGTAAAGTTATTAGGAGGGGTAATATGGGGGGAAGGGAGGGGGGCAAAAAAATTAAAATAGTGTCAGATCGTTCAAAATTGGTACATAGAGGTTTTCGATACTTACAAATCGATTGCGGATATTTTTGAATTTGTAAAATTATTAGGAGGGGCGGGTAGGGGGTGGGGCGGTAAGGGGGGGCTATGGAGCAAAAACAAATAGAAATACAGTTAGGCCGTTGAAAATTGGTACAGATAGATTTTAAAGGTCTGCAATTCGAATGGGGATATTTTCGATTGTGTGTAAATATTTTAACCAAAAACTTACATACTGTAGCTATTTATGTGATAAATAATAAAATAATAAATATAGTTTAAAAAGCATGCTTTGATAGCACATCGAACTAAAAAGTGAAAAATAAATATAGTTTAAAAAAACTAAAAAACACGCTTTTAAAGCACATCAAACTAAAAAGTGAAAAATAATTCTTAATATAAGCTGAAAACAATAATGAACGAAAAATACTAGTATAATTGTGAAAAAAGCGTGGGTTGCTCGATATACGAAAAATATGGCACGAAGCATCCCACGCTTTTTTCACAATTATACTAGTATTTTTCGTTCATTATTGTTTTCAGCTTATATTAAGAATTATTTTTCACTTTTTAGTTTGATGTGCTTTAAAAGCGTGTTTTTTAGTTTTTTTAAACTATATTTATTTGTTGCCAGATGCGTAAAGCCTTTTTTTACTATCTGCAGCGTTGCCATATGGCTACGGAATTAATAAAGGGATAAGATAAGAAGATATCTGAATATATTTAACATGCAAATAAACCACATACTAAAATTTCTGACATCAACTCCTGTAGATTTCCCCTGACAAATTTAGCGCTAAAAGGGGGCTCGAATTTGCCCCCCGTAACTTCCCCCTCCCCCCCCAAAAAAAAAATCGAAAATCACAAAAAAACAAAAATTAGTTTTTGGAACTATAATCAAGAAGACGTTTGGTGTTTTTTTATATCTTTGTGCTACTATTGATAGAGTTCTCGAAAATCTGTATTTTGAAAAATTTTCCTCCAAAAATCGCCCCCTCCCCCCACCTTTAAAAATCCAAAATTCCAAAATCGCAGAAAATTATTTATTTCTACTGTATTCTAGTCTCCCGATCTGCAATTTTTTCACCGTGAAGTAATTTGAAGCCGAGTTATGCTAATAAAGGTGTTTTGCCTTCTGTCCTCCCCCCCGGGGGGGGGGAGAGAACGGAGGTATATCGCAAAATCCCTTCTTACAAGGGAAGTATGAATGAGTAAAATTCCGATTTAAACAAAACCGAGCTTAAATTAAAGAGCATGGTCGAAAACATACGGTAGCGTACAAATTTGCTGCAACAACCCCCCATGGAGCGAGAAAACGACCCTAAAAATTTTAGTTGTTTCTGTAAAAACCTACGAAAGAGACTCCGCTAGCAAGACGGTGTGGGATAGTGGTTATAGTATTCTATTCCAGTGCGAAAGGTCGTAAGATCGAACCCAGGCGATAGCTCGTTTTTTTTTATTATTATTAATATTATTATTAATATATATAAGTGAAATAAAACAAAATATTAAAATAAATGAATAATTTTAGAGAAAATAATTATGAAATTTAATTATGAAATTAAAAATAAATATACTCTATACAAAGATATTATTAAGGAATATAGGGTAAAATTATCTCTTTACGGGAAAATATATATATATATATATATATATATATATATGTTTAAATTTTCAAATTTAGTGTCAAGTTAATAAGTGGCCGCGGTAGCCTGGTTGGTAAGAGCAGCGAGTTCGTGATCGAAAGATTGCGGGTTCGGTCCTCGAGCCGGCCGAAGACCGTCGTGTACGCTAATGGCGACTGGTGCACGTTAAATTCCGTCGTGGTCGCAAAGTCCTCCAAGTTCCCATCAAAAATTACACCTCTGGGGGTACCGGAACATGAGTCAAACTCGCTCTGATCCGGATCAAAATTCGAGTTTGGCTGGTGCTGCCATCTTTCACTAGCTTATGGAACTAGAAGTCGTACTTCCTCCCTATGAGGCGTTCCTAATAACGGAAGACGCAACCCTCTTGCCTTAAAATAAGTCCGGTAGTTCCACTACCGGGGCTCGGAATTTCCGAGCGGCACAAGACAATAACAGTTAATAATGACTATGATTTGAAATAAAAGAAAATGATCAAAACATGAGCATTTTTCAATTTATAAGCGCAACGTGTAAACGAAAATTTATCACAATAATGACTGTATAAGTAAAAGTTCTTTCTTTTCCGCATGAAAAATAATTCAATTAAAAGCAGCAGACGATCAGCTTTTGGAGGCGCTTTATGCTTTAGCAGCGTTGGAAAAAATATTAATTAAGAATTTATATAAATCAAAAATAAATAAATAAATAAAGGTAATATTTTTCTTTGAATTATTCTTTTATTTAATTTAGAAAAAAAATAAAATAACATTTTTTCGCCTGAAATAAAATGTTTCAATAATTTAATAGAAATACTATAGAGTTCTAACAGATGACGTCACGAGCATGTTTGCTGAGGGACAGTTGACCTCAATGACCCATTTTATCAATGCGGAATAGTGTTACAAATTTATTGTAACACAGTTGTAACACTGTGTTGTACATGTATTTGCAAAAGCATAAAAAAATTCGACTACTACGCTTCCAAAGGCATGGGAAAATTAGCGTTGTCCTTCAGCAAAGTACGGTTTCTAAGAAAAAAGTCACTTGGTTGTTAGAACTCTATTCATTTTTATGTACGATGAATAACAAAATTAAAAGCAGACGATCATTATTTGCTACTAGCGGCTTTGAAGTAGAATATTGATTTAAAAAAAAAATAACTGAAACTTTAGGAAGAAAAAAAAATGTGTAAATAAAATTTATTTTCTGTTAAACTCGTCATTCATATAAATTACAAAGAAAAAAAATCCTTAAAAATGTTTTTTTTTTTTCAGTTTAAAAAAAAAAAATGTTTTAATGATTTAATTAAACATTTAAATACATTTTTTAATTAAATTTAATAATTATCTTCCTTCATTTTTTTTTTCTTTATTTTATTAAAAAAAAAAAGTATGCATATAATATATCTGTATATGCATATTTGGAAAAAAAAACAAAAAAAAAAACACGCTCTTTAATTTAAGCTCGATTTGGTTTAAATCGGAATTTTACTCATTCATACTTCCCTTGTTAGTGGGTGTCAGTGTCCTAAAACCAGCCTGCTTCCCAAAATTTGTGACTGTATCTCCCATATATATATATATATATATATTTTTTTAATAGATATTTTGTAATATCTGTTTTCGATATCTTGAAATTGGAACCTTTTGAATATTTATTTTTTTCCTTGAGAAATAAAGCAAATGTGAAAAATATGTTGTAATCCTGTTCTTGCCCCCCCCCCCCTGCTCCCTAAGGGGCCGAAATTTTAAAACAAAAATTATGCCAGAAACCTTCGCCGAAATGTACTCAACAACTTCCCAAAGTTTCATGGCGATCGGATGAATGGTGTTGTAATGCATAAAGGACAAACAGATAGACATGCATTCGTTTATATATATATATATAGATTACGTTGCTACTGGTTTCTTACTTGTACCAATATGATCGCCGGTCGCAAGTTCACATAATTTTTTTTCGCAGAAAGGCATATTTCATTTTTTCCTGGTAAAAAAGAAAAAAAAAAAAAAAAAAAAAAAAAAACAAGGCAACAATTAAAAATTTAAATGTCTATTTTAAAGCTGTTATTTTCATATTTTAATTAATTTTATAAAATCTAATAAAAAATTCGTTACAAATAAGGTACCAAATAAAAGGGGCGATTTCTCTGAATCCGTCGGATTAAACAGTTTATCGATAGGACAATTAGATTTTTTAAAAATTAAATAAAGTATGAAAATTAACCTTTTGAGAGGGGCTCTTACGAAATCCTATGTTGAAGCGTGACAGATGCTGTCACAGCCCCTTTCAAAAGGTTAAGTGACAACTTACTGTCACACACAGACAGAGTCCAAGGAAATCTCTTAAGCCTTTTTAAGCGTGGCAGAGTCAGGCACTGATGAGCGTAACTACATATGCTGATATATGAAAAGAAATAGGATAAGTTTACATAATGTACCTTATGCACGAGTGGCAACGTCTGTGGGTATTTACCTATCTCAGTGACTGGTATTGGCTAATACAGCAGTAAACAAAAATTTCAAGCTCAGTGATTGGCGTAGAGACTTTTATATACCCATAGTGACGTGTGATGCATAAAGTCCATTAAGTTATATTGAAGTAATTTATGAAAAATATAATTTTTATAATTAGTTATTGCTTTGTTATTATTATGAAATAATTACTGTCTTCATATTTAATTGAGAACGTTTTTTTTTTAATTTTATTATTTTTTAATATTTTATATAAGCAAGTAATATGGAATTCTCAAAATTCTTTTAAATGTAGTTATCAGCCGCGGAAGTTTTAATATATAACTAGTATGTTGTGGGCACAACAATACTTTCTTCTACATATAATCCTATCCGCGATTGTAATGATCGATAGATGGCGCTTTCTCAACACTGCAGTTGTTAGTAAACATAGCCACGTGTGTTCCATTAGTGTTCTTTTTGTTATTCTACTTAATATTCGTACTATAATTTCTCCGCCATTACATTATTGAAAATTGATTGCTTTTGGAAAAAATACTTCAGTTTATTCAAAGTTCGATCGGAAGTAGATTTTTAACTGAAGCTGAACAAATATTAGTGTCAAATCATCTGATTAATTCTTTACTTCCATTAGCCGAAGCAAATGAAATTTTAAATTTGTCATTTGGAAATAAATGGAAGCTCAATTCTGGATTTCTTGATCCTTTGGAGTTAGATTGTAGCACACAACAGTATGTGTTATCTTTTTTACCGTATTTATTCATTTTTATTCAATAAATATATGTGAAACTAAATATCGGCAAGCAATGGCGGCTGTATGGAATTCGAATTAAACCATGTTTATTGTAATTTCACCTTAGCCCACCAGAGGGCGAGCATTTCATTACAATCGCGGATACAAATTTAAGTAATACAAATTATTTATTAAATTATAATTATTAAAATTATTTTTCATAATGAATGCAGTTTTGTGCAGACATAAGTATACTACAGTATAGTAAAAAAAAAGAAAAGGAAAGGAAAACGAAAAGAAATAAAGAAAGAAAAATGGGTATCTGGAGTTTTTCGTTCTCTTTCAGTACATAAATTTTATTTGATAAATTATAGGGAAAAAACTTCTATAAGAGAGTAAAATGGCCGTCTTACCCGAATTACAGGAATTACTTTTTCCCCCTCAATGATCAATCTATGTCTTATTACTATATCTATGGCGTATACGTGCTTTGATCTATAGTCGAGCACACTTCACTTGTTACGTTTTTAACATAAATAGGCGGTGTCAGTGCAGGCGCATGCGTACTCACCGGGGTATCGTTGTAAATATAAAACAAGTTTTTTGTTTATAATTTTTGTATACTTTTATAGATCAATGGATATTTTACCAAATTATTCCTTCGCATTTAATTAATCTAAATCGGTAGATTTATAATTGTTAAGATGGCAGATAACGACAAATTTGTAACTTATCCAGGCGCTTACCAGCCTTCCAGGATGGTAAGTTACCGAAAAAATTAAATAAAAAAGAAAATATATTAATGTGTGTATAAGTTTCAGCAAGCTAATTAACATGAAAAAAAGCTCTGTTTTCATTATTTTCATTTAAATTTTGTGCTACGTAAATCTCCGCTAACTAGCTTTATATATAAAAATTGTATTCAAGTTCCATTGCTTGAGTTGAATCGTATTGATTAAAAAATGTTATTTTGATTAATCTGCATCTTGTAAAAAAAAAAAAAAAAAAAAAATTGTGTAGTGGAAGAAAATCTAAACTTACATTTATTATTTTTGAAATAAAATAATAATAATGATAAAAAATAAATATATATGTAGCAAAAGTATTTAGTTTAAATTTGTATTCTGATTCTAATGTATAATTTTACATAGTTATCAACAATAAACTTTATTTTGGCAAGCTTTCATTTATAGTCATTAGTAGGTATGATTGTAATTTCAAAAATAAAAACCATTTATTGCATTGACTTTTTTAAAATTCAAGTTATTTTGACATTTTATTTTGTTACCTAAATTCTCTGCAAATTTAAAGTAATATAAATACAATGAACAAAAAAGTCTGAATAATTATTTGCTCAAAAACAACAAATATAAGTGAGGAAAAAAAATGCATGTGTTATCAGGGAATAAAGTTTCAATAAACATACTAACAATATATATATATATCAGGGCACGAAATTTCCGCTCGCCAGCTTGCCATTAGCGAGTGGAAATTTTACTGTGGCGAGTAAAATTTCAGTCAAAATATAGGTAGAATTCTTAGTGCTATCAATATATATATATTGATTTAAAAACGTATAATCATGCTGATCTTAGAGGTAAGGTGATCAGATATCCTCTTTTTAAGAATACAGTCTTCTCTTTCAACGCTGTGCCTTCTTAAACGAAAAAAAATTACAGGACTAAGAAGTCCTCTTTTTTATGTTTTTCGTCCTCTGTAATCCTTTTCAAATGAAAAGGATTTAGTCTTTAATTTAAAAAATTTCGCAAAACTGGGAAGCTCGATCGCCTGTTGGCTGTATCGACTGGTGGACAATAACTTAAAAAAAAAATCTATATTGTCCAGTGACATTTATAAAAATTAGGGATTTTTCCTCTCGTATCCGTATATTATTAATTTAAATTATGGTGTACTGATCCAAATTCATCATTTGGGACAAAACTGCTTCCACATCTTGTGTAAAGTAGCATTTGAATCAAGTTTTATAATCATTCATTTAATTTTGTGTCCTCTAAAATGACCTCTTTTTCAAAATTGAATGTCTTCTATTTTCTTATAAAATAAAAGATACTGTGTAGTTTCTCCTCTTTTTCCAATAAAAAATTCTAGTCACCTTATACGTAAAAAATAGAGTAAGTTAATCATATTTTGTGGCAAGTAACTTTTTTTTTTTTCAGCGAGTGTAATCTAAGTTGAAATTTCGGGCCCTGTATAAATTATATATGTTTATACATATATAAAATGATTAACTCTCTCTTATTTCTCAGAAATTTTTCTTGGCTCTTTCAAATTTGGAAATTTTGCTGTTATAATAAACAAAGCCTTAAGGGGTTTTATCCAGATTTTTATTTTGAGTTAATTAATGGTCATATGATGTAAAATAAAAATCTGGGTAAAACCTCTTGAGACTTTTTTTTTTTTTTTTTTTTCTTTTTTAAGAGTGTAAATATAGGCTAGGACAACTTAGAAGGACCCCTGACAAAAAACATTCTGTTCAACCTAGGACCCTAGCATCGGCTTTACCCACACAACCACAAACTTACTGAGAACAACTTAATTTCAACAATTCTGTCACATACGTCTTTCTGAATTTTAACATTATTTTATTAGGTTATTATTTTTATTTATTTATTTTTTATTATCTATACATCTGGCTCATAAACTATGTAAATGAAATTTTGTAATTCATATGCAAGCATATAAACATTATTTCATAAAACTTCTCATATTTCGTCACTTATTTAATATTTTTATGTTTTGATTGTCCTATGTTGTGTTTAATATAGTATGTCAAGTTTTCTAGAAACAATATTGTATTCATTAAAGTAACGTAGAAACATGAAGCATTAAACTTATAAATACTTAAAAAACCTTACTTTGGCTGCCCCACTGAAAATATTCGGGCAAGTCCATGAAGCCTAAGTAAGGTTTTTTAAATATTTATAAGTATAAATATTCCATTCATTTGAAAAACTTGCATGTTATTAAAAAAAAGAAAAAAATGTAGATTTTATTCAATAAACTTATATATCTTTATGACTATATGTTCTATTCTGATGCAAATGTACGGAGATAATTAAAAGAAGCATTATAATTGTATGGTACCGCTACAATGCATTTCAAGTACCATTTTTTATAGGGTGATTTGGAAATAATATTTTTTTTTCTACTCCCTGAAGTTACAGGATAATGCATCATGTATTTTTGAAGATAATCAACAAAATGTATGAAATCAAAAGTGTGTCATAATTTAATCCACCTGGCACCTATTGTTGTTTGTCATGTGTAGTAGCTTATTTCATTCACTTGCCCCTTCCTGGAAAATTCTAATTGGTAAAAATAAAAATAAATATATTTAAAGTTTTAAAACTATATCATTGTAATATTGATGATTATCTGAATTTCCAAATAAAATTTATATCACAATCAATTAGAGTCCAGTCTTGCGGACCTGATTGTCTCTAATCTTTTTCTCAGAATAGAGGTTTGAATCGTCAGTAAGAGTTTTGGATTCAGATTGCTTTGGAATAATATGTATATTTTTATAAAATGTTTTTGCTTAAATTATGTGGGAAAAAGAAAAATGTTGATGCTTTTGTACAGATTTGTTTAATCCTCTGAATCAACCATTTAGTTGAACTTAAATTAATTTCTAAATTATATCGAAACTTTTACAATTTTCAGTTTTCCCCCTCCTGAAACAATTTCTGACAAAGCTATTGATTGCATTGGCAAAAATAAAGGACCATGTTATTAACTTTGTTCTGAAATATATATATATATATAAATGTATCTATTGTAATATAATACATATATTAAATAACATACATTAGTGCATTAGATTCATGTCTGTAGGGAAAAGTATTATAATGAAAATATGTCTTATAATGATAAATAGAGAAAATCTGTCTTATAATGAAAAATAAAAATGTCTGTTATAATATTATATAGATAAAATATATATTGTGTTATTCCTGCTTAGTTTTAATCTCAGTAATTTAGTTAAGAATGCATTTGACTTTTATTTAGTGTGACATTTCAGTGTTTTCCATTAATGGTGTCTGATAATCATTAAAATTGTAAATTTTGTTTTAGAACTTTTCTGAATCTCCTGATTTAGATTATATGTATCGAGATTGTGATGATCATGCTAATGAAATAGCTGGTAAGTTATTTTCAGTTAAAAATTATTAAAATAAGGAGATTAATCTATGCTATTTTCTTTTCTTTTTTTCTTTATCTCTGAACCACTTTTAAAGGCGAGTTCCAAACCATCATAAATTAGCACCATATCATATATTTGCCCATTGCCATCATCAATTTGCCCATAACATAGCACTAGCGCAGTGTAAAAACCCACTCAGTCCACCCTATAGAACTGTTTAATGCTAACTTTCTTTTTCCATTGATATCTTCGAAGATGTTAAATCAAGTTTATATTTTAGTGTTTTAAATTTAAATGTTATAAAAAATTGTTAAATGAATTTAAACTTATTTAATGATGTTCTTTGTGGTACTACTTGATATAAGAATGGGTCATTTTGTTATTTTCTCTTACCCATATATGGTAGAGAAAATATTTGAAAGTCAAATTTTCAAAATTGAATTCTTGCTATATTTACATGTTTTATGCTCCCCTGAATCTGAAAATCAAGTTTTTCATGGTTGGTCTCTGTGTTTATGAGTTTGTTACCAGCAGCTTAAAAACAAATGTTATCAGGAAGTCCAAATTCTCTTTTCTAAGTCTGTATGATATAGAATGGGGCTACTTAAAACTTTTGAGGTCAAAAAATTGATTCATGTACTGGGCTGGGACATACAAAAATATTCAAATACTTTATGCCTGTGAACAAAATTTCTGGTAATATAGTTATTTTTAGACTGTACTAAACAAAATAAAATTGAAATGCATTTTTTATAAGCACAAAATTGTGTTTTGCATGGTATGACAATAATTTATTTCAAGAATTCTGATACATTAGTGCTATTTTAGAAGTAGCTCAGAGTGTATTTCAAGTTGTGCCATTTTTTTTTTTTTTTCTTTAAGCATCTGTGCTAAATTTAAATGCACTATTTGGTGTGTATAATTTGAAGATAATACAGGGCTACTCTCAAAAATAGTCAAATAAGTTTCAAAGAGTGTTTTGGGTGGCAGTTCTTTAAATAGCTAAATAAATTTTAAAATTTACTAATATCATTAAATATTTTATTAATGTATACATTATTGAAACAAGGAGATGAAAGGTAGTTGGAGGCAAGATTACTCAGATATGTATGTGAGATAAAACTGTTTTCAACTGTTGTTTAAAGTAATTAGAAATGCTCTAAATACAGTACTTCATATCCTACACCTTAAACTGTAATAATTTGTCTGTAGTAATTTAGGTTAAGAGAAAGCCTATTGTGAGTATTACAACAGATTATTTTGCTTCTGTTTAAAATATATATATATAGTTATTTTCACCCCACCCCACCCCCCACCCCTTTTTTTTTTCTTTCTTTTTTTTTTTTTTCCTTTTTCTTTTTTTTTTCTGAACATACATATGTAAGAAAAATATTGTAATCATGTCAAAAATCCAAATTTGAGATTTTGATGTTTCTATACATTTTGAGGTCCCCTGAGTCCATTTTCACTATTTTTACGATGATGTGTATATGTGTGTGAGTGAACACGATAGCATCTAAACACTTTACTCGAATGAGCTGAAAGTTGGTACGTATGTTGTAAGTCACCGTAGCACAAACTCTATTGGTTTTGGTGAATCTAGCATTTATAGTTTTTTTTACAGAGACACCAAGAAAAATTCTTTATCACTATAGCCTATGGGGCCAAATTATTAAAAGTGTGATAGTGCCTAAACACTTTATTAAACTGAGCAAAAAATTCCTATATTATGTGTTATAGGTTGCACGAACTGTATTGATTTTGATGAATCTAACAATTATAGTCTTTTTTATAGGGAGACAAAAAAAAAAAAATTCTTTATCATTATCACCTATGGGATCAAATTTTTAAAAGCGAGATATCATTTTAAACATCTTATCTGAGTTCAAAATTTATATACATGTTTTGGTCACCATCACACAAACTGTATAGATTTTGGTTACCCTAGCACTTACAGAGTTTTACAGGGACACAAAAATTGTTTATCATTATGGCCTATAGGCTCAAATTATTTTAAGTGTGTCAGCAACTAAATGCCTTATTCAAGTGATCTGAAAATTTATATATATGTTATAGGTCACTGTCACACGAACTTTATGAACTTTAGATAATCTAGTACTTATGGTTTTTTTTTTACAGAGACACAATGCATTTTTCTTTATCATTTTGGCATATGGGCTCAAACTTTAAAGTGTGATAGCGTCTAAATGCCTTATCCAAAGGTGCTGAAAATTTATATAAGTATTATAAGTCACTATTGCACTAACTACAAGCATTTTGGTGAATATAGCATTTATAAGTTTTTACAGGAACACAATGAAAAATTATTTATCATTATGATCTATGGGCTCAAAGTACTATAGCGTTAAATTTAATATTGTGTACTATATGGAGAAAAATACTTAAACACCCTATTATAATTTTCTCTCTTTTGTTTATTTAACAACTCCCCTTTACTGTACTTTACTTTATCTACAAAACTGTTGATTACTCAATGTTCGGAAAGTCGAGTGGAGTCACTCCAGATTTTTTTTTTTTTTTTTTTTTTTTTTTTTTTTTTTTACTTACCTATATGTAGTAGAGAAAGTATTTTTGAATCAAATTTTCGAAATTGAGGTTTTGTTATATGTACACACATTTGGAGGTTCCCTGAACCTCAAAAGTAAGTTTTCAACAGTTGGTTTGTGTGCATGTGTGTGTGTTATCAGCATATATCAAGAACAAATTGCAGCTGGAAGTCCAAACTCAGTATTCTAAATCTGTATCATATAGGAATGCTACACTAAACTCTGTTGAGATCAAGCAAAGGGTTCATGTACGGGGACATCTAAGAGAATTCAAATATTTCTATGGGCAAAATTTCAAGTAAGTAGAGTTTAACATTCATAGACTGCACCGAATAAAGTAAATTTGTTTGTGGAAATCATTGATCATTCATTATAAGACTACCCAAAAGAATTTGGATATATTGGGGTTATACTTGGAAATTGCTGGAAAAGCATTTCAGGTTGTGGTAGATGTTTTCATATAGGACTAAATTTAAGTGCACAATGTGGATTATTTTGTATTTTTAAACATTTTACAGTTATCAAGCATGATGTTTCTACTAACTTACAATTTTATATCAATAAATACCTACCTTTTTATGGTTTCTTTTTGAATTTCAGAACTGTATAGTTATACTGAAGAACCAGAGTTTTTCTCAATGAAAAAGGCCTTTGAAGATTGTATGACAGAATATGGTACATATTTTTATTCCAAAATTCTCATATTTTTTTGTTTTAATATTACATTTATTATTAAAATATTAATAACTTTTCTTTTTTAGGCTTACCTACTCGGTGGACTAGTCTTTGTGATAAAGAAAAAGATAAAGCCTTGCTACGCTTACTTGACTCAATTGAAATGTCACAGAGGTCCATTCGAATGCAAGCAGCTAAATCAATTTTATATTTAGTTCAAGGTGTTTTTGGGGAATGCCTTACTTTAGACAAACAAGCTGAACTCTCAAGAATTAATGTGTTTCTGTTATATAAATATGGTGTCTTTTATACTTTTGTGCAGCTTCTGAACATGGAAATAGAGTATGTTATACCATACTGTTATTTTATATTATTATTTTTTATGAATGCAATAATGGTAAAAATTAGTCTTCACTTTCCATTTAGCGACTAAAGATGAAAATTGAGGAAAATATCAGTTTGGTAGTTACTTTTTTATCTATGACTTTCTTTTAAAGTATTTTTCTGCTATTTCAGCCAGTCTTGTTACATTCAGAATGTTTTCTTAAACTTTCATATGAAATCACTATTTTTCTCCAATAAAATAATATTTTGCAAAATCACTTTCATTGGAATTTTTATCATGCGTAAGAAAATTGAATTTAATAACAACAAGAGTTGCATCCTAAAATAGTAATGTTCTCAGACAGCAAAAAAAAAAAAAAATAATTAAAGGAGATTTTACGTCATCAGCATCATTAAAAATTTTACCATGTAGGGAATTTTGCAAGGAACAAAATAAATGAAAATCTGCAGGTACAAGGTCAGGGCTATTACTGTATGGTGCATGTGACAACACATTCCAACCTAGCTCGAATAATATTTTGTGAGTGACCAGATATGTCATGTGTGAGGCATTGCATTACCATGTTAGAAAACATCACCGATTATTTAATTCTTACTTTATGATTAATAGATTAATCAATTCTGGTTGCTTTCCTTGAATTACATCACTCAGTTTGGGGAAATGTTGAACAGGGACATTTGAATTAACTTTTTTTTTTTTTTTTTTTTTTTGTTAAAAATTCAAAGTGCAGAATTCCTTTATAATCCCACCAAATTGATAGCATAATCTTTTTTTGGTGAATGTCACCATTTGATATTGTCTGAATTGGTTCATCTTGCTTCAGTCATGATAGTTTAAAATTAATGTTGTTATGAGCTGTCCAATTTTTGTCACCAGTAATCAGTTGTTTCAAAAATGGATCAATTACGTTGCATTTCAGAAGCGAATCATAGCTGCTAATGCATTATGTCAAATAAAATTCTTTAATCTGATAGGGGACCAAGTTTCTTAACATAGTTATAGTTAATCTGTTTTTTTTTTTTTTTTTTTAAATGCATGTATGAAATACATTGAGCTTCTCTGTGATGATTGACTATATGAATTGATAATGGTCAATTAAATGTAACAATTTTCACATTTAATTGAGCATCCAAATCATTTTTCAGTGAAAAATCACTAGAAGAAAATATGTAGCTATATAAACCTTATAAATTAATATTAATTAATTAAAATAAATAAATAAATACATTATAGAATGGAATTTTATTATTTTATCTATATTTAATTTTAAGTTATTTTATCATTTGCTTTTCACCATTCAAAATACATTTTTAAAATATTGTACATCACTGCTGACATCAAAGATGAATACTGTTCACAAACCTCAATTAAAAATTATAAAATAGATAAGCACGATTGAATTCTTTATAACTTATCTTAAAAAAATAAAAAATAAAAGTTAATAAACATAGTCTTTAAACTCTTTTGAGCAAAATTTATAACAACTTTTGTGGTGGGTTTGTGTGTATGCCAGTGCTCTGACTAAGGCATGTGTTGTCACGAAATTTTATGCAATATCTATAATAATAAAAGAAAAGGTTTGTCTGTCTGTCTGTTCTTCTATACGTTCAGCCCCTATTGAACGCAGAAGTACAAAAATTGACATACGGATGCTCAGGAGCCTTCCCGAGGGGCTCCTGAAAACAGAATTTAAAAATTTTAATTAGTTTCGGAGATATTAATTAAAACATTGACCCATGTCGATCGAAAAATGACCAAATATCCACGGCTTATTGCTTAAAAAGAGGCATTCTATCAGCAGACGATTTTAACAGCTGTCTCGAACGGAAACAAAACATGTGGAAGTCATTAATGTCACATAATCTTGAACTGGGGTTAAAAATTGCAAATTTCAAAATGCTTCAAATTTTCTTTTTCGCACACAACACTTAATATACAACCTATGCAGCACAAAACCAACATGCAGTTCAAATTTCATCAATTTGGGTTAATAAACAAAGCAGTTACATTTTAATTGCAAATTAAATTTTATTCTAACACATAATCTATCTTTCAATAGACGATAGGAGTTCCATAGCAACAAAATACATTTGAAGGTACTAAAGAAATACTTTTTATTTTTATTTTTACTTCCATTACCCGACTACCGTGGTATATACAGGTTTTGGGGACCTAAAAAATATTTATTTTTCTTTTTACTTCCATTAACCGACAACCGTAGATAATGGAATTAGAGATTTCACGTGATTTACATGTTTTAGAATGTCCTGATTAGGTTTTCTTTTGTATCTCAGCTACTAATTAAAATAATTTTATAAGTAATACATCATTTGAAAGCTTTGTTGATTTGGAATACATCATTCGAAAGATATTTTAAAGTACTTTTATATTATCGAAAGTGAAATTCGAGATTTCACCCGATTTACACGTTTTGAGGTCTCCTGAATCAGTTATCTTTTGTATCTCAGCTACTAATTAAAATGATTTCATAAGTAATACATCATTTGAAAACTTTGTTGATTTGGAATTGAACAGTAGATTACAGAATTTTCTACCACCAGATGGCACTGTAATATTTTAAAATTGCAATATTTCAAATACTAATTATGATTAAATTATTTTTAATACATCATTTGAAAGATATTTTAAAGTACTTTTATATTATCGAAAGTGGGATTCGAGATTTCACATGATTTACACGTTTTAAGGTGTCCTGAATCGGTTATCTTTTGTATCTCAGCTACTAATTAAAATAATTTCATAAGTAATACATCATTTGAAAGCTTTGTTGATTTCGAATCAAACAGTAGATTACAGAAATTTCTACTGCCAGATGGCGCTGTAATATTTTTAAATTTCAATATGTCAAATTCTAATTATGATTAAATTATTTCTAATACATCATTCGAAAGATTTTTAAAGTTCTTTTATATTATCGAAAGTGGAATTCGAGATTTCACCTGATTTACAATTTTAAGTTGTCCTGGTCAGGTTTTCTTTTGCATCTCAGCTAATTGAGTTAGACCGTTCAAAACTGTTATATGTAAGTTAATTAGGAGGGGCTGGAAGGGTGGGGAAGGAATAGGTGCGCACACTAGACTGCGCTGCCAAAGGCAGTGGGGGCCCAGTCCGACATTTTACCTGATGAGAAATGATTTTTTAAATTTTCTTTTCTTAAGAATTAAAGTTTCATTTCAGAAGGAATATGTGCACGCAGCGCGCGGGACCCGGTGCGAGTTTTTACCCGATGATAAAAGATATTTTTAAAATTTTATTTTCTTAATAATAAAAGTTTGAGTTGAGAAGGAATATGCGTGTACAGTGCATGTATATGCTCACACGTGCGCGCGCAGCGCGCATGGGTCTGCGCTGCCGAAGGCAGTGGGGTCCTGATGTGAGTTTTTACCCGATGCTAAATGATATATTTTTTTTATTTGTTTTCTTAAGAATGAAAGTTTATGACTAATAACATGGAATTTTGAGAAGTCATAAGGATGGTGAAGGAATACGTGCGCACAGCGCACGGGTCTACGCTGCCGAAGGCAGTGGGGACCCGGTGCGACAGTTTTTTCCGATCAGAATTTTTTTTTCTCTTTTTTTATCACATGATAAAAATTAATGCGATTTTGAGAATTCATTAATTATTGTGATTCATTTAAAAATAGTGACCAGCGAAGCGGGCATAGCCTACTAGTTATTAATAATTACCAACTGTTTTTTGCTTTCCATTCATTTATGTAGGCGATATTTTGTCCACGCAATATTTTGTCCTGTCCCCAACCCTCTACTAGTTTATTCTGTTCTTATCAGAATGGAACCTATTGCTAAAAGTGAATTTCGAACTACTACGAACATCCTTAAAAGGAACTATTTAAAAGGAAGTTAATACGGCGAGTTTGAAGAAAATCTTTAGAGCATTTAAGACCTAAAATTGGCCTACAAAAACAAGATACCTACAACCAACTGCAGTTTCGTATGACCAACTAATACATACGAAAGGACATCGAAAATCATTAGAGCCATTTTTGAAATGCCAGCTGAAGTTAAATCAGGATCCTATTCTACTTATGGTTTTCCAATTTTCACCAAAAGTTGCCAAACTCATCTGTGCACCGGATCTGTCTTAAGTTTTGTTGTTTTCTCTTTAGTTTTGGACGAATAATAATCATAAGACTAGCTGGAACCCGTCGAATTCGACGGTCACTTTATTGACTGAAATGTTTCAAAAATTGTCGTATCACTATTCAAATGTATTTCAAGTTAAAACATCTAATTTACGACATTTCACTTAAAAAAAGCAATTCGGAAAAATGCTTATAAATAGAAATTAACCTTAAATTTGTATGATTTCATATCTTTAACTCGATTTCGCTTGAATTTCTATTTTTAAATAAAAGCATCGCAAAAAAAAAAAAAATAATAATAATAATAATAATAATAATAATAATCAGCTGTAACAAAAAAATTACCTCAAGCTAAAAAAACTCTGATTTGTGACCCCAAGGCCTAAGGCGGCGCATACGCCAGCCGCTAATAACATACAAAAAATAACCTAGAACTGAACGAACCCGCTCGGTGTTACCCAGGCCCATGATACCTTAAATTTATATGATTTTATATCTTTAACTTGATCTTGTTTGAATTTCTGTTTTTGAATGAAAACATCACGAAAAAAATTACCTCGAACCCAATGAAACTCTGCCTTGTGACCCCGGTGCCTGCAGCAGCGCCACGGGCCGCTAATGTAAAAAAATTCCTAAAAATTAATCTGGAACCGAATAAACCGGCCCGGTGTTGCCCGGGCCCATGATAATAACCTTAAATTTGTAGGGTTTTATATCTTTAACTCGATTTTGTTTGAATTTCTATTTTTAAATGAAAGCATCACGAAAAAAATAATCAGCTGTAACAAAAAAATTACCTCGAACCAAACAAAACTCTACCCTGTGACGCTAATAGCATGAAAAAATTCCCAAAAATTAACCTTGAACCAAACGAACCTTGGACTCGTGTTTCCGCTGCCTGTGGCTGCGGCACTGTATAACAGGCATGCTACGCAAAATTCACTTTCCTCCACCAGGACGTGTAGTATGTTATATACGAACATCACCAGTTGCCTTGAATTTCCCTTTTAAATAAAGTGTCACATGGTGGTGTCAACTGCAAAATCCTTTATTTACACTTTTCACCACCAGGGACACAGTGTGTTCTGTAACCAACGGTCATGAAATACTAAGACCTTTAAAAAAAATGTAACATGATAGGGTCTACTACAAAATCACCTAGCTCTATTTTTCACCACCAGGGGGGTGCACTATATTGTATACAAATATCTCCAATCAGGGCCGGCTCGACCATATAGGCAAACTAGGCGATGGCCTAGGGCGCTCAAATCTAGAGGGCGGCACAATCCAGACAACAAGATCTATTTTATTTATTACTATCTAACGGCACTTTAGAATAGAGTTCTAACAGATGACGTCACGAGCATGTTTGCTGAGGGACAGTTGACCTCACTGACTCATTTTATCAATGCGGAATAGTGTTACAAATTTATTGTAACACAGTGTTGTAAATGTATTTGCAAAAGCATAAAAAAATTCGACTACTACGCTTCCAAAGGCATGGAAAAATTAGCGTTGTCCTTCAGCAAAGTACGGTTGCTAAGAAGAAAGTCACGTTGTTGTTAGAACTCTATAGATAAAATGTAGTCTTGGAAACACAGCACTCATGCTGTGTGAAAATTTTAAACACTTACAATCTTTGTCTAGAAAGGACTAAAAGGTACAAGTCCGCTGCTATGACTTGGAAACATTTACTGAGTTTTTCTTGGCGTGTTTTCAATTGGACGTGGAAAAATGAAGTAAATGGATAATCCTCGAATTGACTTTTCAGGGCATGAAAGTCAATCTAATTTATCTAATGAGAAGCGCTAGAGAAAGAGTCACAAACAACTGGCTTGATTTTACCATAATAACGATCCATTTATTTAAAAAACTTACAACATCGAATTGAGTTTTGAAAACAGTCCGTCATTAAATCTGTCCATCTAATTGTTAACAGCTTTACACTATATCTAAAAGTCACCGAGTCATTATTTAATGGGGCTATACGTTATCGGAACTATAAAGTTTTCACATTCCATTCAAGGGTCTAAATTGTACATCATGTTTTTTATAATTTTGAACTGACATAAAAAGAAAATAACAATAATAAGAATAAGATTTGAAGGAAGCCTAGCTCTAACTAGAAAGAAGTTTTAGCTCTTTACACTAGGTGACTTTGTAGGGGCTATGTGTGGGGGCTTTTTGGAATTTTACAAAGTTATTTTGTTATAGTTTCTTTTTCTAGTAGCTCAACTTAGTAATAAAATGTGAAATTTCGTTTTCAGTACAGTTGATACTTGAGACTAGCTGTTAACAGAAAAAAAAAAATTTTGGAGTACAATTTTGTAAGAAAAAGTTACTATCAGGATAATAATTTGAAAAACCAAAAGATTTTTTCACCTGAATCTGTATAAGCAAAAATCTTGCAAAATAATTAGTAAATAATCTTTCAACATAATTAGTAAATAAACAATAGTTTGATATGAAAGAAATAAAGATTGAGGTTTTGATAAACATAACATGGAAAATGCTTCCGGTTTCACTTTGAGTTTATGTATCCTTGCAATGTGAGAAAATTCTATGGGCAATCTGCAGTGAATAGACGACATGACTCTTTGATGTCATTCAAAGTCCTGATGCTTTTATTTTATTTAACCAGTAGGAGTCTTTTTTTTAACCCACAAACAGTGGAATGTAGCCTATCATAGCACAGCTTTTCCCCACAAACATTGAAAGCTCTGCCTCGTTCTAGTTGTCCATTCTCGACGAACACAGGCCAGATCATGTGTAAAAAATGTTAATTTCCTATTAGAAAATAAGTCAAGAAAGTTTCGTCAGTACATAATAAAAGACGACGCGCCAATGGTGAAAATGTGACCCAAACTCCACTACTAATGCCCTACTAAAAACAATTTTTTTTTTTTTTTTTTTGTAAACTAAACTGTAAAAGTGATTTCGGTTTGATAAACAGGAGGCATTTTCAGAAGAAATTAATATTGCGGTATCATTCCCATCGGAGTCAGCGCCAGCCCGATTTCGAAAAATGAAAAAGAAGTTTAATTATGCAGTCAGCTGATAAATCAACAAGTGAATCTAAACATCATTTTAAGATTAATTTTTATATTTCTTTTCTTGATACAGCAAGAAATTCGAATGATGAGAAGTTCAAACAGACCAATAAGATAAATCGTGTTTAGATAAATCCTTTCTAAGGATTGTGAGTCGTAAAAAAAAAGCTTTCAAAGTGATTTTGAAATTATGTAGAAGATTAGGAAATTATCTGACTCAAGGAGACTCTAAGGATGTTGATGAAAGTACACTACAGGAAGTTTTGAATAATTTTTGTGAAAACGAACTAGTGTATTGCGTATTAAATTTAGTAACAGCAATAAAATTGTTGCTGACACTTCCTGTGTCTGTGGCCAGTGGAGAACTCAGCTTCATATAATTGAAATTAATAAAAACTTACTAGCGTTCTATAGTGACGTGAGAACGATTTGTAGGACTATCACCATTATCAACAGCTCAAGATGAAGCTAAAACAATTCATTTGAAGGATATTGCTTCTACTACCGCTAAAAGTAGCGCCGAAAAAACAATAATATGCAATATGTAATAAAAATAATTAGTTGATTATTTATTACAGAATTTGTATGTGTATAATTGTCTGCGTGTCTTACATTTTTTAAAAATTTGTTTTAATGGGGCGCTACGAAAATTTTTCGCCTAGGGCGCCAAATTTGCTCGGGCCGGCACTGTCTCCAATCTACATGAAATTTCAAGACCTTTAAAATGAGGTGCTACATGTGTGGGTCTAGAACGGATTTCCCTCTCAAACTAATTTCCTCCTCAAAAATCGAAAATTCCAAAAATCGCAGAAATTGATTTTTTAGTATTAGAGTCTAGTCCCCCCATGTACAACTTCTTCACCATGAAGTAATTTGGAGCTGAGTAAAGCTCGCAAAGGTTTTTTAACCTCTGCCCCCCAGGGGGGGGGAAATGTTCGACTTTTTTTTTTTTTTCTCTTATGATGACAAATCTACAGACCTGGCGTGGTTTACAGTGATGGTGATAGGGTAATTTGTAAATATTGGGTTAAATTTTCACAATTTTCTATTTTTAAAAAAAAGCAAGGTGTGTATGCATTATTATTATTATTATTATTATTATTTTTTTTTTGTTATTATCTTATTTCTTTTACTTAGTTAAAGTTTATACTTTGAATTCTAGAGTATTGTAATAGTATTGAAAGATGTGTTCCTTTCCTGTTAACATTTGTATACATTTATATGAAATGTTAGTGTTAAAATTTTAACCTTCTTACTACTTTGTATGTATTTATACGAAATATTACTATTAGTATTTTTTAATGTTTTGTGTGCATATAGCATTGGGTTGTTCGATAAATAATGTTGTTTTTTAAAATCTTCACTTCTAAAACCCAAGGCTTCTTCGAACGTGGAATTTTTCAACTTACCGAAAGATGCAAAAGGTCATCCAACAAAATGGTCAATATATTATTGATTAATGTTTGTTGTTAATATAAATAAATTCACTTTGAAAAACATGAAAAAAAAAAAAAAAAAAAAAAAAAACGATATTATTTATCGAACAACCCAATATATTCAAAATGTTAGATTATTACAATTTTCGCGAAATTCCACCTGATGAAAATTGCATTGAGCTTTATCAATATTTCTGTATTGCACCGAAAATAAGTATTTTTATTTTTAGTTAATTCCATTATTTACTTCGTATATTTTGAACTCTTATTAAAATAGTATGAATAAATTTAATCTAAAGTGATTATTTTATGTTTATATGCTTGATGGATTACTTTTAGCATATGAATTTCTTTTTGCATTCTTGGACGTTCTCAAAACCCCAGCTTAATGTAGATTACTTTTTGAAATAATGATAATGCACAAACCAATTTCCATCAGGTACAATCTCGCGATTATTGAAAGCATATATAATTTTTGAATAAACTAAATAAGATATAGATGCAGTAGTAAACAATAACATTTTAAATAAACACATAAAAAGCAGAAAAAAAAGTAGAGTTTCCAGTGCTATATACACAATACTCTAGAACTCATACAAAGGCGTAAACTTTACACATAGAGGAATAAATAATGCATATACACCTTATTGTGTTTGAAAAAAAAAATAAATAAATAAATAAATAATAATTAAGTGGGATATTTGAAATTCAAGTGAGAAATTACATGATTTACTTTTTGTAAATTTCTTTTTAGAGAAATTACAATTGCAAATTAAACAATTAAAAAAAAAGTCAAATGTTAATTTTCTTTCCCTTTTTTTTTTTTGACTATGGAGAGGTACTTCTTTAGTATTCTGGATCTAAATTTTCATAAGAAATGCAGAAGGAATTGCTCATGTTATTACTTAATCTCTTTTAAAATTTATTTTCAATTTTATTTTGAGCATTCAAAAAGTGGAGTAACTGGAATAACTTAAATTATTTAATGTATAATCATTGCAATTTTTAGCCTTCACACTTCGTAGTTGTTTGTTGTTATAATACACACTTCATATATCCTCTTAACAGATATTTATAATTAAGAAGTATTTTGAAATAATTACATAATATACCCTTATTATTTTTTCTTTTTTAATCAAGAAATTTTATAGAAGTTTTAAAAAAAAATATCACTACAGGCTTCAAAGCAATTAATATATTACCCAACTGAACTAAAAAATTGATGAAATACTCATAGAGCAATGTGAAAAAATTAGGGCGAAATCCCCCTTATGATATATTTTTGAGTGAAACTTTCCAAAATATTCAAAGATTCTCGCAATCCCACCTCTAATCTAATAGGAACCTTGAATTAACTGCGCTCATCTGTACATCATTGAATGAAATACTTTGATTTAAATTAAATTCTAAATAATAATTCAATGGAAAGTAAATCAAATGTGATAGATACTTACGTATGTTAGCATAATTATTTGTGAACCAAAAATGGTTCGCAGCTTTAAGAGTTAGGTACCAAACATAAATATTTTGGAAAATTTTCCAATCCTTATTATATATTCAATCCAGGTTTATGAATATTTAAAGTACAACCATAATTTTAAAAACCTAAATTTACAGAAGTCATGTCAGTGAGTACAAAAGAAAGAGCGTTTGAATTATATTTTACAGAAATAAAAATATTAAACGTAAAATTAATGATAAATTTGGGATGTTGCATTATGGCATAGGCTGGTGTACCACCGAGTTATTTTGAGTTGTAAATTTTTTTTGTAATACTACATTTGCCTTGAAATTGCTGTCATTTTTGGTTGACCACCCTCCGCCCCTCTAAAAGTAATAAGTAAATACTTTTTACATTCATTATAAACAGAACTTAAATTAGTACGACAGGACTATTCTTCCATATAAAGGCATGCAGTCACTGTATCTCATGCCCTAGCATAGGTTACTATATTCATTTCTGAAAATTACTGTGGTATAGCTTTAGTTTTGGGACCCTTCAGCGGCTTTTTATCGTCATTTCAGTAATGAATAAAAATAGATATCGCAATTGCGTAAATGAAAAACCTTGGCAAGAAACTTCCAAATAATTCAGTGCCAAATTGAAATCAGCACAATTTTTCTCAATTATATATATATATTATTAGGCAAGCATAAAATTTGTAGTACACTTTTAACATGTTAATTATGGAAGTAGAGGGTTGAAAATGGTATCATTCGAAAGGTATGGTTAGCCAGATGTGCAGAATAGAAAAATTATTTATCTGTTAAGAGGATATATGAAGTGTGTATTATAACAACAAACAACTACGAAGTGTGAAGGCTAAAAATTGCAATGATTATGCATTAAATAATTTAAGTTATTCCAGTTACTGCACTTTTTGAATGCTCAAAACAAAATTGAAAATATTATATAGCACTTGAAACTCTACTTTTATTTTATTTTATTTTTTCTGTTTTTTATGTGTTTATTTAAAATGTTATTGTTTACATTTTATTTTCTACTGCATGTATATCTTATTTAGTATATTCAAAAATTATATATGCTTACAATAATCGCGAGATTTTACCTGATGAAAATTGGTTTGTGCATTATCATTATTTCAAAAAATAATCTACATTAAGCTGGGGTTTTGAGAACGTCCACGAATGCAAAAAGAAATTCATACGCTAAAAGTAATCCATCAAGCATATAAACATAAAATAATCACTTTAGATTAAATTTATTCATACTATTATAATAAGAATTCAAAAATAAACGAAGTAAATAATGGGAGTAACTAAAAATAAAAATATTATTTTCGGTGCAATACAGAAATATTGATGAAGCTCGATTCAGGTTTAATTTCGCGAAAATTGTAATAATCTAACATTTTAAATATACTATATGCACACAAAACATTAAAAAATGCTAATAGTAATATTTCGTATAATACATACAAAGTAGTAAGAAGGTTAAAATTTTAACACTAACATTTCATATGAACGTATACAGATGTAAACAGCAAAGGAACACATATTTCAATTCTCTAGAATTCAAAGCATAAACTTTAAGTAAAAGAAATAAGATAATAACAAAAATAATAATGCATACATACTTTGCTGTTTTAAAAAAAATAGAAAATTGTAAAAATCTAACCCAGTATTTGCAAATTTCACCATCACCGTAAGCAACCCACGCCAGGATACCACAGAAGAAGGTAAGGCATGAGCTAACTCCGTATTCTGATTGGTTCAGGTGGTTCAGGTTTCTGAATTCGCTCGCTCTAAAAATCCGAAGAGACTCTCAGCGATTAGTCACTGGTTTCGTCTAAAGACAGGAACAGCCTCCGCGCATGCCCAAATCGTGCGATTTTGGTCTTACGGAAAATCGCTTGTGTTTTAATATATAAGATTCCCTACACTCTCTTACACAAATACACACTTATGCACAAAAAAAAAAAAAAAAAAGATTACTTTTAAACATATAAGTCAGAAGAAAACTTGATATAAAAATTTTTGACTAAATGGAATGTTTCCATTATCTACAGTAGGCATATAATAGAAGTAAAATTAGTAAATATCATGGTTTTTTAAGGGGAGAGGAGTAAGGGGGTATTGACATTAGTCTGATTTCATCCATTGTTGAGTCGGCTAATTTAACATTTTTTCCTCCCAAAATTTATCGTTCGCTACGGCTATGTCTACTTTAAATTGTTTTCGACTGAATATTAACCCCATGGGTACAGATTTATTTGAAAAAATTCTTGTATTTTGAACAAATTTGTCACAAACAAGGCTTACTGAAGCGCTGGTAGAAATGTCCTCTTACAACTGATATCAATCTCTCTTGCCATGAATAAGAATACATATGTTTAAATTTATCTTAATTTGATGAATTAGGCTTGTCATCCGTAACTTAGGCAAAACAAATGCATGGCGAGTCTCAGTTGTCAAACGTATCCAAAGGGTAATTTGTTTTAACAATTTATATTTTAATTCTGTTGATTTTTTTTTCTTTAAATCCTATGAGCTATCGATCTTTCTTGTACAGTTTTCTCCTTCAAAAAAATTATTATTATTATTATTATTATTTTTCCTAGAGTTGGTCAGAATTTTTATTTTTGTCCCACTATGTGAAAAAATTATTATATTATAACCTTTCATTTTAATAGTTTCTCTGTATAATGTTTAATATGTTAATAGTGTTTTATTAAAGCAATTATTTTTAATTATTTAAAATGACAATGAGAACCTGGAAAAAATTTGAGAAAAGGCCATTTTTATGAATTTGAATTTTGTGAAGTCGCCTGTTTTATGGATTTGAATTTTGTGAAGGGGCCTATAGTAATGGAGTTTTGTGAAGGGGTAAAAGGCCCCAATTTTAGCCAGAACAGCCTCTTCAACATTTGATTATATTTTTAAATTGTTGTTTCTAGTTAGATTTTAAATCAAGAAATGATTTCTTCTTTTGCCTTATGTTTGATAATTTTAGGTTTACCATCTCTTACCAAAAATTTCAACATAACTTTTTTTCTAAATCTACTAATTGAATAGTTTCTATGTTAAGTACATGAACTCATCAACTCTAACCATTCTTAAGACAATTTTAGTACACCAAATTTATTGATATAGAAAGAGTCAGTACAATATAAAATGTTTTAGGAATTCATTTATATCCAAGTTGAATACAATTTACAGATGTTCAGCATCAGGAGATATTTTATTGTAATAATAATACTATATTTCATTATTAGTAGTTTGTGAATATATATATATATATATATGAATTATTAATCATAGTAAAAGCCAAGTAACAGATATAAGATCACTGAAACCACGTAGACCAATAAGAATTTTAATTGCAACAAATTTAAATAATCTGTGGAGACTGATTGTGATTTATAGAAATGTTCTTTTTTTATTTATTGATTTTTTATTTAATTTAACTTCAGTCTAACCATAAATTTTTTCCTAGATTGTTAGTTGCAATTTTAATAATTTTGCCAGTGTGTAAAAACTACATGAAACTCTAATCAAAAAATACTAACAAGCAATGAGAAAATAAACGATTAAGACAGTATTTTAAACAAAATATTTTTTTCAATTAGGAAAAACTCAATGGTAAAAAAACAAAGCTTGTCACGGGTGACCACCTTTTTCATCATTGAGCACCAATGTACAGTTTCATTCGTTAGCATCTATAATAGCAAATTGCTAATGGGCACCCTATTATACAAGAAATTAATTGAAGTTAAAAATGAAGAGTAAAGTGGAATAAACTATTTAGTTCAAGAAATGAGAGAATCAAACAGAAAACAACCATAAAAAACAAATATTACTCACAGGATGATGCATTTGGAGTCACAAGGATAAAAACAAGCAAAATGATTTAAGGGTTTAATTGTACATAGCAGATGAAGAATAATAATACTATACAGACACATGGATATTTATTTATTGATTGATTAACATGTATTTTAGTGTTTGATTACTAATTTTAAGAATAGTTGACAACTCAGTAATGAAGAAGTTGAATATTTTAAGGAAAAATAAGGAACATATTTTAATACAAAGTAAATGCAATAGACCTTCTGCTCTTTCTTTTTATATAAATATATATATAATTTTACAATCCTACCCAACCATCCAGCCAAACACCACCACTCATCCTCTGTAATGAAACATCTGCCCACCCAATCCAATCTCCACCTTTGTTATTGTCTTTTATTGTTTTATAATTTTTTTTATTAAAATACACAAAAGTGTACTTTTTTTTTTTTTTAATAAATGTACTGACAAAGACATGATTATGGGTATAGAATAGAATATACAAAGTTTTTAGGAAAACTCAATTTAACTGTGGCTGTGATCAATTTATTAATATTCTTGTTTTTATACTTTGAAGAGCATAAATTATTTATTTGAAATCTTTATTACATTTATGGTGTAATTTTGTTTTGCATAACATTGTTTGAATTTCTTTTCTTTTTCTTCAGGAACAGTAGTGCTGCTACATCAGCATTGAGGAAACCAGCTGTTTCATTAGGTGATAGTACAGATCTACGTATAATTTTGAATGTTTTATACACATTTGTTGAAGTAATGCGTGTTTCTATGGAAAATGATACTGATGAAATGCGATTTGCTCGTGAAATCTTTGAAAAAGACTTAGGTAATTATTTGTTTTCACAAAGTAAAAATTGATCAAGCCAATAAACTGTAAAAAATTATCCAAAATTATTTCTTAATAAATTACATTGAACTGTATAGAATTTTTTGTCTGGAATCATATTTTCAATTGACTAACTTCTGGGTGAAGGGGGAGGATTAAGGTTTTAGCATTTTGTATAGTTTATTATCTGTATTAATGTTATGTATAATGTAATGTAACTTTTGTGTGATCAATAAAACTACATAATCTTTACAAATTTATGAGTATTTTTGAATTTTCTATGAATATAAATAACACAAATTTTTGTAAGAAGTGAAAATTGATCACTTTATAAGTTGGTCCTAATTTTCAATTTCTGCACAGTAAGTAGTATTTAATGTTTTAAATCATTACTAATCAAAATTTGTAGCATTTGGATTAGGACAGATTTTTTTTTTTTTTTTTTTTTTAAGTGTAGAGTTTTTAAGTTTCCAAAATATTCTTATACATTGCAAATTCTTATTAATGCTTTATCTTAATTGGAAATAAGCTTTTTTTTTTCTTCTTAATTTTTCAAAATTATTAATTTTTTAAAAATCTGGTGTACATTAAATATTTAAACTTAAAAACTTCCTCACACGCCATAAAATTAATGTAAGCACTAATGGTTTTGAAAGGATATGGCCTTTCTTTTTCAGGTACAAAAAATACATGCTACATTGTTGCTTGGAGGCCTTATTCCTTGTCTCTATTGACTTATTGGAGGCTACTATCTTGGAGGCCATGCTACTAACTTATTGCTTTCAGAAAAGCAAGACTGGAAGCATTAGTCTTGCTTTTGCTTCCAAGTTAGTAGCACGTTTTGTTTTGTTTTTGCACCTGGAGAAAAAAAAAGGACACGTCCTTTCAAAACCGGTAGTGCTTACATCAATTTTATGGTGTGTGAAGAAGTTTTTAAATTTAAAATTAATTTTTTATATAAAATATTTACTTCAAATTAGAAGCCAAAACAGAACTGACTGCTTTATACTAGTTTGATTAGCAGGTGTTATTCTTTCTTCCAAGAGCACCTAGATATCCAGGGATCCAGTAATGTCCTCTGTACTATTATCCAGAATATTCTACCTACTCCAGATAATTGTTGTCCTACTGTGTGTGTGTGTGTATATATATATAGATAATATGCATTTATATGATAATAAAAATTTGAAATTTTAATGGAGTTTCTGTAGTAAATTGAAATAGTGAAAATGAGGTTATTCCATTTCCATGAAATGAATGATGGAAAACTAAATGATGAGATTATTGTACCTGTTGATGCTATCCTCTTATAAAATTGTTAAAGAAATATGTATTTAGATTAAATGCTATTTAAATTATCTTCAATCACCTTAAAATTTTTAGAGGAAAATATATACTTAGGTTAAAAGCTATTATAAATACTATTTAAGTTATCCTCAATCACCTTAAAAATAAAATGCTTTTGTAAGTGCAAATGATATTTTTATTTATTTATTTAGTGAAGAACACTTTATTATTCCCAGAATGCATTCATTTTACACTCACTTACACTGGGTGATCAAATTATTAGAAATATTTTTTATTTTGATACTTTTTCGATTTTCTAAAAAACACCAAAGTGGCCTAGAACTTCACACATTCAAAGAACATTTAAAAACTTAGTTCAGAGTGCAGTTAGGGGATGAGCCACAAATTGAAGAAGAATGAAAATACTTTGGATCACCCCGTATCATAAAAAGCTACAAATGACTTGTAACTTTAATACATTATTGCACATACTATGTACAATATTTGTATATTTTGGTGTGGGAATTACTCAATTATTTAGGCAGATATAATTTTTTTTTTTCAAAAATTACTAATATTTTTGACAAGATTTTTGCTTATAACTAGAATGGATTTCCATAAAATTTTACAAAACTTGCAGACAAATTGGTGTGTAAAACCCCTTATGAAATTTCAACTCTAGAAAATACCTAAAATCTAGGCCGTTCTTTTGCCTTGCTTAATTTTTACTCTATTCAAATGAGCTTTGGACAAAAGTTACTCAATATATCTAGCTTTCAGCCTATGCAATAAAAAAAATTTCTGTCTTTCACGCATGTGCAGTAAAATAATATTTACAAAAATGCTCATATCTCAACAAATGTTACATGCATGAATCTTATATTTCAGAATAATGTTTCTCTAATGTTTTATCAATTTTTCTACAAGTTTAAATTTCTATGGAAGTCCTCTCTAGTTATAAGCAAAAATCTTGTCAAAAAAATTAGTAATTTTTGAAAAAAAATTATATCTGCGTAAATAATAGCATAATTCCTGCACCAAAACATACAAATATTGTACATAGTATGTGCAATAATGTATTAAAGTTACAATTCATTTGTAGCTTTTTATGATACAGGGTGATCCAAAGTATTTTCCATACTTCTTCAATTTGTGGCTCATCCCCTAACTGCACTCTGGACTAAATTGATAGTGGAAAATATGAGTTCTTAAATGTTCTTTGCATGTATGAAGTTTCAGTCCATTTCGTCTGATAGTTTTTTAGATAATCAAAAAAATGCAAAAATAAAAAAAATCTGTATAAATAAAGCAAAGAGTATGTCGGCGAAACACATCCGGTTGGACCACTCCTATTTTTAATTGGCCTAGATTTATCTACTTTGGTGATGAAAGTCGGCCATTTTTTTAGTAAAAACTGATGAATTTTTTAAAAAGATACTGCATAGATGTTATACTTTTTAAAAAGAGCTCTAAAAACTGTTCATTTTTTGTGAGGACACTATATACATCAAGTTATTAGATTTTAAAATATTACGTTGTAAAGTTTCACAACACAATATCAGACATGCCAAGTCTCCTGCTTTTTGCTTGTTTTTCTATGCTACTGCTTTTCCAATCATTTCTCCTGCTTTTCTGATGTAATTTTTATCTATCCCCCTTATATATCTCTCTTTTTTATCTATCCCATCTTAAAATTTGTGGGATTGGGTAAAAAAATTTGAAAGAAAATTGAAATTCCTTTTGCCCTGCAATTTATCAAGTTCAGTTTGAATGCGAATTACTATACAATGCTTTGAAACTAACTTTTGCTAAGAATAAATTTTTAACTTTCATTTTTGCATAATGAAAAATGTCTTATTAACAAAAGATTTTTTTTTTTTTTTAAATACCATAACTATTGAAAACTTAAAGAATTCAATTTTCATTAGAATATAGCTGATATTTTCATTTCTTTATTACCTTTTCTTTTAAAAAAATAATTAACATTCTTATTGTTTTATATTAGGAGCAGAATGATCAAATCTGTCTATTTTGCCTTAAATTTTAAACAACTGTATGTCTGAGGTTTTTTTTTTTTTTTTTTTTTTTTTTTTTTGATAGTTTGTTTTACTGCACGAAACATATATTATTCGTTTAATTTTAATACTGATGCTTTGTAAATACCTCCTAAGCTTATAAAGCTTTACTTAAAATTAAATTTGCATTAGTTTACTCATTTTTCTTACAAACTTTCTTGTTGGAAAAAGTCTCGTGATTTCTCTTAAAAAATCTCCTGCTTTTTAGTCATTAGAAGTTGGCATCTCTGCAATATCATTCGATTGCTTTTATCTTAAAATAAGAGTCTAATATTAAAGAATAATGAATAACTTTTTAAAAATTATCAGTTTTGAAGTTCTAAGAGCTGCAATTTTTAAATTACAGTGTAGTTATTTCCCATACATAATCCAATAAATTTGTAAGGAATTGTTGATTCATTCTTGAGAATCATTCACATAAGACCATAGAGCATTGTTACAAAATGGAAGAAATATTTAATTTATTTGTAATATGCTATTTTGACTTTTTTACCTTAAAATTAATTTTTAATTATATTACAAAGCCCAAAATGTGATATAAAAAATAAATAGTGATTCAGTTCTTTTGAAAATTCATTTAAATTTAGTGACCAGTGAAGCGGGCGTAGACTGCTAGTATCTAATAATTTGATCAACCACTGTATCTTCAAATTAGATATAATTAGTGCTGACTCAAGTCTAATTTGGCAGGGTGCTCTACCTGGCGGCCCTTTTAAAAATGTTTTAGTACCAAGTGACCTTTTTAAACATTTTAAATGTGTTCAGAGGCCTTTATATACTTTTCTTCCTGGCATGTAACATTCTAGCAATTGGTTTACAGCATTCCAGGAACAACAAATGCATATAGCCCACATATATACACATACAGTTTGGAATGACCTAGGAGGTCTTCATCCTGTAATGGATAAAGACTGAAATTGATGATGAAATAGATGTAAAATTAGTAATTTATCTTTGTCCCATACAAAAATCAGAACATAGAAGACTACAAATTCTGCAAATAATGCCCTTTTTGAGAATAGGTTGCCCTTTTTATTGAATCCCCCCCCCCTCGACAGCCCTTTTATTTTAGAGTGTAACTACACCTAATATATGGTGACCACTGGTCAGGGAAAGTCAGGGAATGATGGAAAAGTCAGGGAATGTAAGTGAATCTGGAAAAGTCATGGAATAATCAGGGAATTTCATCTAAAGTCAGGGAAATCTACCAATTTTTTTATAATAGGCCTTATTATATATAGGCTTTATTATATGAGGACCTAATATAGGCCCTCATTATCGTAAATTGCTAAAATATGTGCTGATAATTTTTTCAGATAATAAACACCAAAAGTCAGGGAAAAGTGAGGGAAAATGGTGTGAAATAGTCATGGAAAAGTTCTAATGTTAGCCACCCTGCATATCTCCGAAATTAATAATGATAGAACGACGAAACTTCAGTATTGAGACAAGTCTGGTGTTCAAATGATTTTTCCAACTTTTGGTGAAAATTGGAAAACCAGAAATGTGACATTGGAAACCAAAAGTGAGGCCATAAGGCTGTATATAAATATCCTATTAGATGTCCTTTCGTATGTATTTGTTGGTTAGTTCAGGAAAATTATTAGGCATCCTGTGTAAGTCAATTTGAGGTCTCGTAAGTGCATTCCTTTAAAAATGGCTGTACAAGTTTTTTTTTCTTTTTTTAAACTTGCCATATTAACCCCCTTTTAGATATCTTTTCGTATGCAATTGTTTTCCAGTCAACTATTGAGTTTGCCATGTTTTTGGGAAAGTCAGTATCTTAAAAATAGCTTTAACGATTTTTTGAAAATTGCTATATAAACCATTTTTTAGATATCCTTTTGCATATACAGTAGAGAATCTTTATAACACACACCTTGGAACCAGAAATAGTACATATTATAGAATTTTGCATTATATAGATAATTTTACAAATTGTAAAACTTATCGAGTAATCATGGTCAAATATTGCCTGGAATAGATTATGATATTTACATTTGAGAACCATTTCAAAGGATAATTTTTTTCACAGCATGACATATAGAATTCAATAAAATTTAAATAAATCATTATTTAAATTAATTAGCAGCAAATACATTAACACTATACTTAATATTGTTTAATTCAAATCATTTACCAGCATTTTATTTTCTGCAGTTTTGTTGAATTTTTATGATTATAAAATTTAGTTTTCTACTTAGAATTTCTTGTTTTAATAAATTTAAAATATTTTGCCCCCCCCCCCCTCTTCTTCTGTCCTTTACATCTGAATTTGTTCTGCAATGGCTGTTCTTCTGTGGATTTAAAATGAGGAAATTCTTCCTTCATACATGTGTTAGAAATTTCAAGTTTCTCATCTAATATTTAATTCCAACATGCCTTTATGTTTATTTTAATGCAAGTGATTATAACAGTTTTTGATTCTCATTGTAATAACTGTATTCTTTCTTTATTAATTAAAAACTATGAATTAGGAAAATAAAGATAAAAGAATGTTTCAAACATTTATTTTAGTTGTGTGTGAATATTTCTACATGCCAGATAAATAAGTTTCTCAAAAGAAAATTTTTAATGTTTACATCCGATCAGTAGTGCGTTTTATAGATTATTTTTTTTATATAAATCGGTGTTATAAAGATCTTCAGCTGTACTACATGGTTATTACAGGAAAATTAACAATCATGCTGATTAGGTCAGTTTAATAATTATTTTATCTCAGATTTATTTTTAGCATTTTGTTTGTGATTATATTTTACACAGTGCTAATTTATTTCTGGTTTTTTTTTTTTTTTTTTTTTTTTTACTGTAGCCTTGCCTATTGGAGAAGACCTATTAGCACATATTTTATTTCAGATGGTTACCAGATTCTGTAGTGGTAGTGCTCCTCATTTTCCAATAAAAAAGATTTTATTATTACTCTGGAAAGTTATTTTAGTAAGTGAAATGCTTTTTTACTATTTTAATTTAAAAATTTTGTATATGTAGTTTGTCAGTAAAATTATTTTTTAATATAATAAAATAAATCATGAGTGAAAGTTTTGGTTTTATTGATGTAAAAAACAAATAATGTTTTTGATTACACTAAAAGGCGGAAATTGTAATAGGCCTCAAGACATACTAATTTTGGTAATGGATACTAAGTAAAAATTAGTATTAGGTTGAGTCAAAAGTTTTGTCCGTTTTTTATTTGCGTATCGATAAATATGTTTCATTAAAGTTGCAATGTGAATGTCATATACATTTTGAAAGCTCATTTTCTGCTGATTGAAATGATGTATTTAATTGTTATGTTATTTTAATTTTCACAGATTTATTACTCTTTAAAAAAGATCAAGTATGTCAAAAAATCGTGAAAAATCCACAGCCTAATTTTCCACGAGTTCAAACCAGGCCATAATGCAACTGAAGCAAGTCGTAACATATGTGCAACATTTGATAGGAAGTCTGTAAACAAAAAAACATGCAGACGTTGATATGCAAAGTTCTGTTCCAGGGACATGCACCACGGCGATAAGAAACACTCTGGGCAACCGTCGACAACCAAAGAAAGAGCTTTACTTTGTGCGATTGAAGCCGATCCGACTCAAACCACCTGAAAATTAGGGCAAGATTTTGGCACTTCTCAGTCAACTGTCAATCGACACCTTCACAAAATTGGCAAGAAGATTAGGCGTCGTCAAATGGTACCGCATGAGCTCAACAAAATGCAAAAGAATCATTGAAAATCAGCCTATCAATCGCTACTGCGAGAGTTTAGCCGAGATGGATGGCGTCGAGTTCTTACCTGAAAAGATAAGTGGGTACTATACAACAACAAAAAAACTGGATGTCAATAGCTAAACCCACACCAGCTTGGAGTTAGAACGGCTACACCTGGGATGCATTCAAAAAATGCACTTGTGCGGTTTTTGGATGTCGACAGGAGTTGTGAATTGGGATATTCTTCCTCAAGGGCAAACAATGAACTCAGATATCTATTGCATTCAATGGAACCATGTTCAACAGAAACTCGTCAAAAAAGGCTTTAATCCAGCTCGAGTTTTCTTCTAACATGACAATGCAAGACCACACGTTTCAAACCAGACGCGTGAGGAGCTGAATGAGTTGGGCTGGGAACTTCTCGCTCACCCACCATATAGCCCTGACATTGCCCCCTACACATTATCATTTGTTCAGGTCGCTAGAGCAGTTTACCCTAACAGCACAGTTAGGCTTAACTTATCCACAGTACATCTTAAGGACGTTTCTGGGATGCCTTTTCATCCAGAAGACATCTTGAAGATATCCTGGGGAGGCGATGTGCTGTCTGGGTATGTATGGACAGTGCTTCAGCAACTAATACGACCTCTGACAAAGCATTGTCGACTTCTTCGCTCAAAAACCAGCGGCTTTTTACAACCGTGGAATTTTAATGTTGCAGTCACGTTGGAAAATGGTTGTTCAAAGTAATGGTGAATATGTTAATGAAAATATGTTATAATTGTTATAATTTTTTAACTTTTAATAAATGATTAGAAACCGGACAAAACTTTTGACTCAACCTAATAGTAAAAAATCATAGTCTGTGACCTTCAAAAAGCTTTTTTTAAATTATTATTTTAATATATTTCATTAACAGGGTCATCTCCTTCCCAGTGTCGTAAATATTATATTTGATTTGTTTTTGCTTAATAGAATATGAAAAAATAGCTTTACGGTTTATTAGAAAAGCATAGCTATACCTTCTATTAAACAATCTAAACCAAAACTGATTTAGTACAATTTTATATAACAGCACTGTTCAACAAAGTTTGATGGAATTTTTGTAAATTCATTTAAATGACATTCTTAACATTGCCATAAGGACAAAATATTGCCACATCACTGAATACTGTAAAAGCACTTATTTTCGGGATCCGTAATTTTCGCAAAAGAAGAAAATATCGGTGATTTCGTGAGCTGAAAATTTCGCGAATTTTATATGAACAGAACCGAAAGTTGAAAAATCCTAACATTGAAAAGTACCTAAATATAGAACCCCTTTTGCATAAGGCATTTTAAGAAATTTCCTTTTGTCCGAAAAGTTCGTCCCCACCTCCCCCATCGCACTAAAAACAATTTATGCTTACAACGATGCTTATACATCAACTTTGGCTCAATGCGCACATTCCACCCCAAACAATTTTCTTTTCTTAATCCCTTTTTTCTCACGCTGTTTATGAAACTAGGGACTTCTGAACCCCCCCTTTTGCACCGAAAATGTAATCACCCCACCCCCTTCACTTTTCTCGGAATCGGACCGTCAATGCATGTGAATTTTGGTAATTGAAAAATTTCTGTTTTTTATTATTTGCTGTGGAAAAAAAAAAAAAGATATGTGGGTAATGAAATTAATAAAATACACAATTTATGGTTACTAAGTTAAATTTAGAAAAACCTTCAACATTTTATCAAGAATTTTGATGGCAAAATAGCCTTACATGGGCCAGAGTGTATAAATAGTAAACTGCATTTATTGTGATTCCTTTTATTGAAAAGGTCTCAGGGATTGTTTAGATATATTATATTCTTTTTAGAAATTCCTAGCCGAATAGCTGATATCTATAAGAGCAGAGTCTGTCTGTCTGTGTGTCTGACCGCTATAGAAACCTAGGCCGTTTCACCGACCGGGACAAAATTCGTCACGGTTAATATTTACGACCCGAGAAACACAATGCCGCAAGCGATTTTACAAAATTCGCCCCCCAAGGGGGGGAGGGGGGCAAAACAAAATTTCACAAAATCCTTCATATCTCAAACAAAAAAACAGATATCCGTAAAATTTTTGCTTTAAAATATAGCTAATACAAATGCCTAAAAATCTGTTTCTGGAATTTTTGAAATTCGGTCCCCAAGGGGTGCGGGGGGCAAAACGTGATTTCGCATAATCCTACATATCTCAAACAAAAAAAAATAGATATACGTAAAATTTTTGCTCTAAAATATAGCTAATGCAACTATCTAAAAACCAATTTCTGGAATTTTAGAAATTCAGCCCCCAGGTGGGGCAGCAAGGGGGGGAGCTATGGAGCCAAAACAAATAGAAATACAGTTAGGCCGTTCAAAATTGGTACAGATAGGTTTAAAGGTCTGCAAGTCAAATGGGGATATTTTCGATTGTGTAAAGTTATTAGGAGGGGCAAGAAGGGGGGAGGGGAGGGTGGGGGGCAAAAAAATAAAAATACTGTCAGATCGTTCAAAATTGGTACATAGAGGTTTTCGATACTTACAAATCGATTGCGGATATTTTTGAATTTGTAAAATTATTAGGAGGGGCGGTAAGGGGGGGCTATGGGCAAAAACAAATAGAAATACAGTTATGCCGTTCAAAATTGGTACAGATAAGTTTAAGAGGCCTGCAAGTCGAATGGGGATATTTTCGATTGTGTAAAGTTATTAGGAAGGGCGAGAAGGGGGGGAGGGGAGGGGGGGGCAAAAAAATAAAAATAGTGTCAGATCGTTCAAAATTGGTTTATGAGGTTTTCGATACTTACAAATCAATTGCGGATATTTTCGAATTTGTAAAATTATTAGGAGGGGTGGTAAGGGGGGGCTATGGGCAAAAACAAATAGAAATACAGTTAGGCCGTTCAAAACTGGTACAGACAGGTTTTAAAGGCCTGCAAGTCGAATGGGGATATTTTTGAAAGTGTAAAGTTATTAGGAGGGGCGAGAATGGGGAAGGGGGAGGGGGGCAAAAAAAATAAAAATACAGTTAGATTGTTCAAAATTGGTATATAGAGGTTTTCGATACTTACAAATCGATTGCGGATATTTTCGAATTTGTAAAATTATTAGGAGGGGCGGTAAGGGGGGGCTATGGGCAAAAACAAATAAAAATACAGTTAGGCCGTTCAAAATTGGTACAGATAGGTTTTCGAGGCCTGCCAATCGAATGGGGATATTTTCGAAAGTGTAAAGTTATTAGAAGGGTCGGGAAGGGGGGGGGGGACAGAGGGGCAAAAAAAAATAGAGTTAGATCATTCAAAATTGGTACATCGAGGTTTTTGATACCTACAAATCGATTGCGGATCTTTTTGAATTTTTAAAATTATTGGGAGGGGCGGGAAGGGGGGAGGGAGCAGAAGGGCAAAAAAATAAAGATAGAGATAGATCGTTCAAAACTGGTGCATACAGGTTTTTGATACTTACAAATCGATTGCGGATATTTTCGAATTTGTAAAATTATTAGGGCGCTCATATACATGCATTCGCGCGTGCGCATCGCGCACGGGTCTACGCTGCCGAAGGCAGTGGGAACCCGGTGCGACATTTTTCCCGATCAGAGTTTTTTTTTTTCTTTTTTTTTTCACATGATAAAAATTAATGCAATTTTGAGAATTCATTAATTATAATGATTCATTTAAAAATAGTGACCAGCGAAGCGGGCATAGCCTGCTAGTTATACATAAATAAGAGCCTGTTGAATAATTTGTATATTTTTTCCAATTTATGGGCACTGTAAAGAGATTGACTAATTTGTACATTAAACCAGTTGTGGAAATTAATGGCACGAATGCTGTACATAATATGAGGTACTCATGATTTATCTTGAACTCCAAACCGACAATCAAAGCAAGAATTTTGTGATGTTTCATTCGGTGACATGGTTGCTTCTCTGACTAGATAGAGTTACTTTTCCACAAATGTAACAAAAGTTAAGTGGAGAGTTTATGCAATTTCAAGGCATTCTAAAACAAGAAATAAATATCACCAAGTTATAAACAAATGTTAGCAAGAGATTACATGTAAATATTCATTTATAAAATTGAATCAAGTAGCAATTGTAACGTCTTCTATATATTGAATTTTTTCTCTTAGCTTTTACTTGTGTGAATTGTTTTTTCATTCTGCAATAATTACTGCATTACAATTCTCTAATATTAAGAATTGTAAAAAGGAACAAGAGCAAAGAAAACAAGAGCTAATTTTTCACTTTTGATTATAATTTTTGTTTTCAGTAGCATCAAATCTATAGAAATTTACTACTTATATTTAATTTTTATCTTGTTATCTAACAGCGTAATTGTATGCATATGGATACAATTTCTGCTGATATTCATACCACTATTTTCATACAGAATTCTTTTTGTATTTTTAAAGTAATTTTTTGTGATTAAATAATGTAGTAATTATTGTTAGAAAATACTACTGGTGTTAAACAAATGTAGGAATCACATCTCTGATGTAGTAATCAAAGGGTTTTTTGTAGAGTTTAAAAACCCCAAATATTTGTAAAATATATTTCAAAAAAGAAGATAACTTCAGAAAGATATTGTATATATTATCTGACGGATGAGAGATGATACTCTTGAAGTAGTTTCATTTCTTTGAAATTATTGGCTTTTTTCAAATTATTTAGTAGTATTATTTTGTTTGTTAACATTTCTTATATAATATTTCTCTGATTATTTGTAAAATTAAGCAGCTTTTTTATAAACATTTATTTATAATCTGCTTCTGACTTTTAAGGTATCTTTGGGTGGTTCAGATAAATTAAGGGAAATGAAGGCACAATATCGGGCAGAAGCTGGTTTGCCACCAGTACCAGATGATACAATTCAAGTAACTAGAACTATGAGGGCAGCATCACCTCCTGCGTCAGCTGCTGATCTTATAGAAGCTCAACAACAAAGAAAAAATAATAGGCCCTTCAAAAGAGTATGATTTTTATTACAGTTCTATGTTTTACTTTGCATTTTTATGTTGATGGAAAAACTATTTTGAATGCATTGTTTAAATTATTATTATAACTAACTAGTTGGCACCCGTAAAAATTTGACGACTTAATAACATTTAAAAGTTTAACTAAAATCATCTTACAGCACACCAGCTAAAAACCACTGTTTTAAACCAACTCCTTTAAATGAAATGTAAAGTGGATGTGTTGGTTTTTTTATAGAGTTCTCGCTCTATGACAGAATTCGACAGAGTTACTCTTTTGAATATAATTATAGCATACTGTGTATTATTCAATCAAAGAAAAATAAATGGAACATTTATGAAATATTTATTTTAAAAAATCTGATGTATAACAACCATATGAATTCCATTTTGCTCTATTAAGCATACTGTAAACCAAAACTGCTACTTGCATGCAGATTTAATAGGGAGCAGAGACTTTATAATGATATATCATATAATTATTATTAAAATTGTTCATTTATCTAAGATTGTAAAAAATAATTCTGTGTCATCTGCACCCTCCTCAGTAATCGGTGATGCTGAAGCCAAGTGAAGTTTTCCTCTATCTTTTAATTTTTCCTCCAGTAGGTGGCATCAGGGGTGCAGAATATGTCCGAACGCCCAAACAAGGTTCGGGGGAAATTTAAACCGACTGGGGAAATTTTGAATATTTTTTTAAGAGAAAATAAAAATGTAAATAAAAAATAACAATTTGCTACTTTGAAGTGCTTATACACTAACAGCGATATTTTTATGTTACACTGTATACTTATTCTCTTAAAGATTTATTACATAGAACAAATGACTTTGTATAGCAAAGTAGATTTTTGCATTATTGAGGGAAATTTATACTGTGTTTGGGGGAAATTTCCGAGGTTTGAACATTTTCTGCACCCCTGGGTGGCATTACAGTCGGTCTAAGCCAGCTTTTGATTTGTTGCCATTACAGAAATTGCTATTATTAACTATTTCCACCTTTTTAGAAAAGAATGACAAATCAGGGTTATTGTAATTTGCAATTTTTCTAGTTTCTTTAATTTTTATATCAATATTATTATCGTCTTGGTAGTTTTTATTTAGGAAGTTGGCGATTTTTCCGTATCTTATATTGTTTTTTTGCTTCTTAAGTCTGATGTTCATCTTTCACTTGGGCATTCAGATGTAGCAACTTTCTTAATTGTTAGAATATGTAAATGGGATTTTGTAGATACTTGCGGTCTTGGGGGAGGGGGGAAGAATCTTTATCGCTACGAATTATTTGGTAGCTATAGAGGTTGGGTTTAACAGGTATATTTGCATTGTATTTTCTAGCAGTATTTCTGATTTTAATAGAAGCTTCTATCCAATAATTTGTAATAACAAATATTACCTCCCCCCTCAAGACCACAGGTATCTACAAAATCCTGTTTACATACCCTAACAATTAAGAAGGTTGCTACATCAGAACGTCCAAGCAAAAGATTAACACCAGACATAAGCAGCATAAAAACGATATAAGATATGGAAAAATTATCACTGCCCTAACTATAACATACCAAGATAGTAATATTGATATTAAATTTAATGAAGCTGCAAAAACCGCAAATTACAATAACCATGACTACACATTCTGTCATGAAATGGTAAAAAATAGTTAATAATAGCAATTCCTATAATGGCAATTAATTGGAAGCTGGCTTAGGCTGATGTTGCACCACCTACTGGAGATAGGAAAAAAACCTCACTTTGCTCGAATGTTACTGGCCACTGAGGATAGTGCTGATAATGAAGGGGTTCCCCTTGTGAAAGCGGCTACACCAACTCCAAATATGAAACTATAAAGTAAGATTTGAACATTCATTTAGTTAAATCGTGCTTCAATTAAAAATTTTAAAAAAGTGTTCATTCATACCAATAATAAATGCTATTTAGGGAGTTCTTAATACATTATAAGGCAAATTAAACCTTTAAACTAAAAATTTTAATAAAAAAATAAATAATTTATCGTAAAATTTAGGAGCAGAAAAATTTTCAACAATTCTGAATTCAGGTGTAGTACAGATAGCTAATACACATGTCGAGGAGTCCAACACGTCACATTACTCTATGCAGAGTTCGATACAGTATCGAAGTTTGGCACACTGGTTTCATTCTCCTCTGTGATATTTATCCATACATACAGTACTGGTCAAAAGTTTAGCATCATTTGCAAATGATCAGTTTTTTTCAATTTAAAAACTTATCTTTCGATGAAATGTTTTCAAACATTGGGTATTTAAAGAACTGAGTCTTCCTCATATTATTCAGTGAAGATGGTTTAAGACAACATTTAGAGGCCGATAACAAATTGAGCAAAATCAATATTGTTTGTGATCACCCTGTACCATTAAGTGAATGAAATGAATTGTAACTTTAGGATAAGTTAATATAGATCCAGTTCAATATGTGGATGAATTTTTGTGACAATAGCACATTAAATAACAGAGATATAAGCATTTATTTTAAAACTCCAAAAAAAGTCAACATGTTTTTTATTTATAATATATAGAGTTTTAAACGAAAATTATTCCCACTTTCAGATCTGTTGGAAAACACTTTTAAAGCAATATGCTGCAATTGGCATAAAAATATCTTAAATGTCTCTTGAAATATGATCCTTTTTATGAAAAACATTTCACTGTGCTTGTGCGGAAGATAAAATAAAATTTATTGCATAGGTTGAAAGCGAGCTATATTTGGCAACTTTTGTCAAAAGTGCATTTGAATAGAGTAAAAATTAAGTAAATTATCCAAAAAAGAATGAGCTAGATTTTAGATATTTTCCAAGAGTTGAAATTTCTTAAGGGGTTTTTCACATGCAGCATAATTAATTTGAAAATAGAATTATTTCAACCACGCTCCAAATGTACTTTCTTGTGAAAAACCCCTTATAAGCTTCTAACATAATTTAGTTTATTTACTAAGATTTGTGAGATAATAAGGGTTTGTACAAAAAAAAAAAAAAAAAAAGAACTTTTGCCAAGTGGTTAAAATAATTGAATCTTTAAATTAATTACGCGGCGTGTGAAAAACCCCTTAAGAAATTTCAACTCTTGGAAAATATCAGAAATCTAGTTCGTTCTTTTCCGCATAATTTACTTAAATTTTACTCTATTCAAATGCACTTATGACAAATATTGCCCAATATATCTAGCTTTCAACCTATGCAGTAAATTTTATTTTACCTTTCGCACATGCACAGTGAACACATTTTTCATAAAAAGGCTCATATTTCATGAGATATTTAAGCTGTTTGTTTTCCAATTGCAGCATATTGTTTTAAACGTGTTTTTCCAACTAGTCTAAAAGTGGGAATAATTTTACATAAAAACTCTGTATATTATAAACAAGAAAGAAAAATCATGCAGTACGCATTGATTAGTAACACTTTCCAACTGTACGCAATTGTTGTATCGAATAACTTTTAATATTCTTTGCCTACGTTATCACACAACAGACAGAAGGACTGAAAAACATACAGATAGACTAATTGTTTTTAAAATTACTCTTAGGCATTTTGGAAAGTGTTAAAAAGGCTTAACGCAAAATAAAATGCAGCCATTAGAGATTATAATTACATCTTTTAAACTCTCTGAATATTTTACTGTAGCCCTGTAAATCTGAAAGTTAATCACATCATATTCTATACAAAACAATATTTTAGATTATTAATAATACATGTCAATGTTTTTATGATTTTTATAGTAGAAAGTTTTTAAAATATAACTTTTAAAAAATTCTGTCCTAAAACGTAATACATTGGCTTTTTACTTTCTTCTATATTCAATAGAAGAAAGTATTGGATTCGTAAAAATTTTCGACCTCGGGTTTTTGATGGATTTACACGTTTTGAGAGCTGTAGAACACGATTTGACCATTTTTAGAAAATGTCTGTCTGTCTGTCTGTGTGTGTGTGTGTGTGTGTGTGTGCGTTCGTTTACCCTACCATGCGAGGACCACTGTCCGTTTACACACCAACACTGCGAGGACCAATTTCGTTGCGAGGACCGTTTTGCCGGACCTCGGAACGAAATCGACCCATATTCGTAATCTACTATGCCATACAAAGATCCTCATATATTTTTTTGGTGGTCCTCGGTTTGTTTATAATGTACGGATGTGTGTGTGAAGTGTGTGACATAGATGGCGCTGCTGTTTCTAAATCGCAATTATCTATTATCCTCTTTTCTTCACACGGATTTATGGTATGTAGGGATATAGATGTAGGGATTTCGTTTGGTAAGAAAGCTTCAGGCGCTAATAAGAGTCTATAGAGAAGTGAGAAATTCCCCTGTGTATTCGTATTGTAGAAGCTGAAAACATGTGTCGTATGTAATTTGTAAACTGTCAAATGACACACCCCTTTGTATGTAGAAGAGGGTTAGGAATTTTTGTGGATATCTTCAAAGCTGCTAAGTCTCTTGCTGTGATTTTTTTTGAAAATGTGTGTCTTTCATAAAATTGCTATAGATTATGTTTTCGATTTGAGTAATTCTTGTAATTCTTACAAATTACTTCTAATATTACAAATATTTTTGTAAATCTCTAACTTCATAAATTATCGTTATATTTTTTTCAACAGAGAAACTTATTTAATAAACAGAATATATCTTAATTGAAGAGTTCCTCTCTCTCTCTTTTAAAAATATTCCAGAATTTAAATTAAAACTTTTATTCAAATCGAAAGAATTATTTCTGCTGGATAAAAGTGCAGTGAAAAAGGTTTTAAATTGAAATAATAATAATAATAATTTTTTAATCCAACAAATCCTATTCGCTTTTTTTTTTTTTTTTTGTATGTATTTATATATATATATATATATATATATATATATATATTGTTATATTTTTAAGTAAGACCTTTTGTTGGTTATAGTATAATGCGTAAACACACTGAAATCATTGCATGGCAAAATTTTCATTTGATTAATGGATTGGAGTTTAAAACATCGAGTTAAACTAAACATAACTGTTTTATCTTTTATGTAAATTGTAATTTTTAATGCAGGTACACTGGACTGAAATATAATATTTTCTATTAAATGATACGAACTTTATACAACAACAATATAAATTAGAAACCTACTCTTATTAATAATAAAAATACTTTTCAGTCAAAATAATTAGGCGCCGTTTTTCACCAATAATAATAATAATAATAATAATAATAATAAAGCATAATTACAGTGTGATAGCAGACCTTTTTTATCACTTGTTGAAGAATCATATGGTCTTTCAAAGCAAAATATTTGTTACAATTTAAAATTATTATTATTATTCGTGACATTTGCTTTTGATTTTATTCTTCGTTATACAATTACTATTTGATAAATATACAATTATTACGTTTTTATTAACATCGATTCTTATTTGTTAGTCCAGTACAAATCTTGCAATCGAGTTTTAATTAACTTCCCGATTAGCTAGACATTTAAAACTTTCAGAATAGCTGAGAACATCGTGGCAATGCATTTTTTTTTTTTTTTTTTTTTAAATAGTTTTAGACAATTGTTTTGGGTCCCCGCTACCTTCAGTAGCGTTTATATGATTCAACAATCACATAACTTCCCGACTAGCTAGAAATTTGAAACTTTTAAAAAAGCTCAGTAAAAGAAGACAATGCAAATTTTTAAATACTTTTAGCCAATGTTTTTGGGTCCCCGTTGCCTTCCATCGTGGGGATCTTTCTTAGGGGTCCTAGCCCGTAGGATCTAAGGGGTCCTACGGGCTAGGACCTCTTAGAAAGACCTTCCACGGAAGGCATTCCCTCCCCCCCATAGGCCTAGGCCACATAAGGAGTCAATCGGCCTTAAAGAATCCTACAACGATAACCCCGCTGCCTTCGGTAGCGTTTATATGATTCAACAATCATATAACTTCACGACTAGCTAGACATTTGAAACTTTTAGAATAAATTAGAACACGATGACAATGCACGTTTTAAATATTTTTAGCCAGTTGTTTCGGGTCCCTGTTGCCTTCGGTAGCGTTTATATGATTTAACAATCATATAACTTTCCGACTAACTAGACATTTGGAACTTTCAGAATAGCTCAGGACACGGTGACAAGGCATATTTCATAATACTTTTAGTCAATTGTTTCGGGTCCGCACTGCCTTCGGTAGCGTTTTTATGATTCAACAATCATATAACTTCCCGATTAGCAAGACATTTGAAATTTTCAGAATAGCTCAGAACACGGTGACAATGCATTTTTTTAATACTTTTAGTCAATTATTTCGGATCCCCGCTGACTTCGTTAACGTTTATATGATTCAACAGAAAATTTTAAAACATGGTTTATAAAAAGTTCTTTTTATCTTGTAATTATTTTTTTTTTTTTATTTTAGTTCAATATTTACACGCCTGCTGATTATTATATTTCAAAATATTTTCACCGTGAAAGAAATCATATTAATATAGTATATATAGGTGAGATTTCCTACGGAATTAATATTAGATTTAATAAACTAAATAAGGAAGACCAACATCTGGAAATTGGACATTTTGCAAAACAGGGGGGGGGGGGACGATTTAAATGAATCTAGAAGGATGGACATCTGCGATTCAATTTATGATAAGTTAAACCACTGGAAGAACTGTGAATCTATATCTAACGTTCAACATTTTAAAGTTAGAAATAAGTAAAGAATTTCTAAAAGATCATTAATTTAATCGATAAAGATAAATATAGCGATAAAATTTTAATTAAGAACATAATTTTCTATGTAAGAAAAACACAATTGATAGATTTATATCATGGGTTGAATTCTAGTGAAAAAATCGGAACTATAGCAGTTGACATGAGTTTAAATTTATTAAAATATAGAATGAGAAAACAATTTTTAATGAACTATTAAAAAAAAAAGAGAGAAATAAAATCAAACAATATAATTTACTTAGTGTTGGATTATGTTGGTCAACATTATGAAAAAGTTAACTTTAACACTATAATAAATAAATGCAACAATATTGCCATATATATATATATATATATATAGTTAAGGCTTTTAAATATGATAAATACATAAGTAAAACGACATAATTAAATAATTTCGCAAAGAATTTCAGAGGGGGCACAGAAAAAAAGCGTATGCTATTGTCAAGAAACTAAATATCTCAGATACGTTTATGAAGATTATGGATATCTTCTTAATAGAGATTTGGATATAGTTCCGAATACTTTTCTGCAGAAATAAATGAAATACGGTACAAAGTACAGATTAAAAGGAATCTTGTCTAGAAAGATAGTTCATGAAAGAATTTACAAAAAATATCGATTTTTTCATATCGAAAATGGCTTTTAGATACAGATTACCTATTGAGTATTCAACTAGTGGAGGTATCATATACAGAGAGATTTGAAAGATATTTATATAAAAAATTATGATGGGATTTCAAAAATAATATTTATGCAGATTTAAAAACTTCAATTAAAAAATGACAAGCTAAATTTATAATTTTATATATCGACAAATCTAACAGAAATTTTGCAATCATATGTAAAAAACATTATGCTCAAAGACTTTATGATAGCTATGTTAAGGAGAATTTTATTCTCCTTAAACAAAAAAAAAAAAAAAAAAAAAAACAAGAAATCAGTAATAAATTAAAGGCATTTTATAAGAAATTAAAATTAAAACAAAACAGTCAAGATTTTCTGTATTTAGTTCTTGTCCCCAAATTTCATAAAACCCGCATTTCATTTAGAACAGTTACTTGTGGTTTTGGCTCACACACTAAACGCCAATAAGTCGTTATTGAATAAGCTAAATAATATGTTGTAGAAGAAAATATTGCTTCCTGAAAGTTTTCAATGAATTCCGAGTTTCGATGAATTTATACTTTTTGATATATTCTAAACATAATACACCCATTTTTGGAAAATGACTACTTCTCTGATCGTGGGTATGGTGTGTTAGCAAAATTTCGTTTATGAGGTGTTGGCGTTGGGGATTAAGGCCAGTTGAATATTATAGGCATAGGTGTCTGGGCCTAAGGATGTAAATGCCCTCCAGCAGGTTTTTTTAAATGATCCTCACCCGCATTTGCGCCAGGTTTGGAGAAGAGCACAGAAAATGCCGAGTGGTTAGACCAACGGGTGCAACCTATAAGATCGAACCCGGCACCTCCCGTCTATCAGCTTTTGAGAGTAGATTCACTCGACCTTAGTTTACGAGAAGACGAGAGTTTACGAGAAGTATACTGCTTACCTCGTCATCTGAGGATTTGTAAGAAATGCTTCAGGAATTAAACAAAGAAAGCAAACTCGGTGGATTGAAAATGACCCACAGTGCCTCAGTAAGACAAAAATTATGGCAAATTCCTTTGTTTCTTCACTGAAGGTATGGATTAATATGAATCACTATTGATATGGATAAGTTAAAAACGGTATGCTGTTCTACATATCTGAGACAAGTCCTTCCGATGAATAGAGGGCACCATGAAAGAAATTAACAGCCGAGTTAAACTTGCGTGGAGAGCATTCTGAAGAAATAGCGCTATATTCAAAAGCGATCTCCCAATTTCTTTGAAAAGAAAAGTTTTTGATCAGTGCATTTCGCCTGTTTTAACTTATGCTTTCAGAAACTTGGACATTAACATATAAAACAATACAAAAACATCAAACAACTCAGAGATGCATGTAGTGAAACATGTTAGGATTCACCTGAAGAGACAGAAAGCCAAACACTTGGATAATTAAGCAAACCAAAGTTAAGGATGTTATTTCTGGAGTTAAGAATTTAAAATGGAGTCACCTTGCGAGAAGAAATAATGATAGGCAGACATCAAAGTCGTATTTTGCATTCTGAAAGATAAGAAAAGACCGAGGAAGGTACCACTGTGTCGTTGGAGCGATCAAATTGTGAAGTTTGGAAAAACAGAATGGAGAAGAATTGTAGAAACAGGTCAGATTCACCTAGGCGAGGCCTTCATTCTGCCGTGTATTGATAAAGCCTGAAACTTACGATCATGTCGGGGCCGGTGAAAGTGTGGGTGAATTAACACGGCGCTGTGCTTACTCAAAAAAGGTGGTCGAGATTCGATTACTGGGCGATACTAATTTTATTTAATTTAGGGGGGATAAAATAAAAATAAAAATTTTAACAAAGTACAGAAATAAGTAAATTTAAAAAGTAAATTAAGAAATGAACTATAAACTCTTATACTATTCGTTCTTCAATTTGAGACCCCCCCCCCCAAAAAAAAAAAAAAAAGAAAGAAAGAAAAAGAAGTTGAGTCTATTTTCAAGAGGGGTTCTGAGAGGAGTATTTCGCAAAATTTTATCTCTGGTGCTATTTTGTTTATTGATTTCACTTTTATTTTCGGTCTTTAATTTTCACCTTAAATTTGAATTGAATATCAGTATATAAAATTTGATTCAAAATATCAGTACACATTTTTCATGTGACTTGTTCAAGAGGAAATAAAGTTTGTAGGTATTGTACTAAGATGATTTTGAATAAAGTTTCTTAAAATTCTGAGAGAAATTAGCGGAAAACGGCGAGATAATGATTCAGATAACGCTTCTTAGAAAACAGGCTACGAAAATTTCCGGGGTTTCTACTAAAACTTCTGAAAGGTTTTATCAAGGTCATTCAAACACCATGAAAGTCAGTTTCATATTTTATATTCATGCTACTATTTCCAATGCAACACTCCTCAAAATGCATATTTATATGGAAATTTTTCAATTTTGCTATGCTGATAAAATCTTAAATTATGAATAACATACGAAACTTTCCTATTATAATATTTGTAGTCAATCATGTTCAAAGTATCTTAAATGTTATTCTGAAGTTGTCTGATATATTTATGATCCTCAAAATGGACGTTTATGCTCAATTCTGCCCTATTCTGCCATTTATGCAAATCGTATATTCCAAATAACTTACGAATTTTTTAAATTGGGAAAATCGTAATCTATGATATTTATACCAGTATCCTAAATAATATTTAAAAAGTGGTCTGATATCTTTGCGATGAAAATATCACTCAAGATTGACGTTTATGTGAAATTTTGCTCTATTCTGCCATGTTAAGAAATTCGTAAATTTCTAATAACTTACGAAATGTTTATATTGGAAAATTCATAGTCATTATTATTTATGCCAGTGTCCTAAATAATATTTAAAAAGTGGTCTGAGATCTTTACGATGAAAATATCACTCAAGATTGACGTTTACGTGAAATTTTACCCTGTTCTGCCATGTTAAGAAATTCGAAAATTTCCAATAACTTACGAAATTTTTATATTGGGAAATTCATAGTCAATGATATTCATGCGAGTATCTTAAATAATATTTCAAAAGTAGTGTGACATCATTACGACAAAAATATTATAAATAATATTTTAAAACTAATCTGACTTCTATGCGTCATTTTTTTTTTTTTTTTTTTTTTTTTTTTTTTTTGAGATACTGTGTAGTGTACACAGACTAACATACTAACACACTAACGGACTAACAAACTAACAGACACCCTACAGACGGACACCATACAGGTTTTGTCATTTTCGGAATCCTCACCTGAAAACGCGTAAAAAAGTAAAAAAACGGAGGTCGAAAATTTTCACGATTACCGTACCTAGTATGATGGGGAACTAAAAATGTATAATATGTAATGAATAATAATGGGACACATTTCTCCGTAAGTTAACATGAGCTTTCAATGACTTTGACTTTAACTAAACCTTAGTCCTAATTTACCCTAATTAATCCAAAGAGCCTTAATCCTAAATTTGATCCAAAAGAAAAGACAAAAAAAAAAAAAGCATGTTAATGAAGGAACACCTAACGATGAATTTGACTATAGCGATATTAGACGAATAAATTGGTTCCTCTGTTGAGAAATACTTCATGTTGAATTATCGTGTTGTGTTTAAGGAGGAAAGGAAGAAATCGAATTTTTACAAATAATAATAATAATAATAATTTCAAAAATCAATAAAGCACAAGGCGATTATGATAGACAAATGAATTCAAATATCTTTAATAAATAGGCATAAAAAAAACTTAACTTACCGGGAAGTACAGTGATCATCCTCATTGATAAAACACCTCCTATTATACTACAACCATAGAAAATCCCTGATGCGATCAGCCGAAGAAATAAAAACTAAATTATTTCGCAACAAAATACAATGCTAATTTTTCAGATGTGTTAAAAGTTGAATTATTAGAATGTATTAAATTAAATCCCCCTCCAATTAAAATTTACAAATTTGACTAATTGCTACAAAAACATGCACTTGATATACTCCGCCTCCTATCTAAGGCTGTTGGTAGTTAATTTTTTGGGAGGAGGTTCAAATTATAGTACACAATGTTAATTCTTTAGAATATAGTATAGATTGAAAATTTTAAACAAATTTGCACATTTCAGGGGAGGGGGGAGGTAATGGGTCAACTACTAGCAAAATCGCATTTTGAAACGGCCCACCGGTGGCCGAGTGATTCTGCGCTCAAAGCTGGTAGACCTGAAGTGCCGGGTTCGATCCCAGGTCGCACTCGTCGACCTAGCTGTTCGGTGTTTCCGTGGTTTTCTCCAAAACTTTTAAATATGGGCTAGTCTAGGACCCCTTAGAAAGACCGTCACGGAGGGCACTCCCCCTCACAAACAAGGCCTAGACCCCTCACTTGTCAGGCCTAGGACCTACAGCAGTCAATCGGCCTTATTCCCAAAATCCAATCTAATCCCACTTTAAAACTATTGTTCTATATAACATAATTGTAGAGAAAATAACAAAGAATTTATTTCCAGTTGTTAAATATTCAAAAATTTTATCAATGATTATATTAGACAATGATAAAACTTTAAGAAATTTCCATTAATTGCTTAATTACTGGTCTGTTCACAATAATACAACAATTGAAACAGAGCAGCTATAAGCGATCATCATATATATCATGTTTTGTGAATTTATAATTTAAAGGATTTGAGACTTGAGCCTTCGTACATAATAATTCCAACTAATCTTTGCAAAACATTTTACAAATTATATATTACAACAAAAAAGTGTACACGCGCAGGAAAGGAAGTGTTGAAAGGGAATGAATACTTTATAGTAATTTGGGTTAATATTACAACTTTTCCATAAGAAAGCACTATCTGACTATCACTACCAGAAAACCGGTTAAAAAACATCCACTTAAAAAATTATAATCATTCCGTACTTTATTAAAAAAAAAAAAAACACCGTTGGATTTTCTTGTTGGGGAATAAGAACAAATGAAGAGTTTCATACACTTACAAGCGAAAATGAATGTGGGTATGCAACTTTATAGGAGTATTTAATTTTTTAAACAATTATTTTTATAAAATCTCTTTTAATTTGTCGATTGTTGGTTGGGTTTTACGTCGCACTAGGGTTGCGCAATGGGCAATTGGTGATGGTCTGGGACTCGCCTCGAGAGGTGGTCCGGAGACATGCCATCATAATTTTGATCCTCCACGGAAGGGATGGCTCTCCCGCTTCGATGACTCACAGAGGTATAATTTTGATGGGAACATGGAGGACATTGACATGACAGATTTTACATGCACTAGTCACCATTAGTGTTCACAACAGTCTTTGGTCTACTCGAGAATCAAGCCCGCAATCATCCAATCAGGAGCCCGGCGCTCTACTGACTGGGCTACCGCCCCCCCCCCCCCCCCCTACTACCTTAAAAAAAAAAAAAAAAAAAAATCAAAACGTCTAGTGAATAAAAATTAAATATCCGCAATTTATAGAAAAGCAAAAAATACTATTCGATTTTCTTGATCGGAGACAGTACTTGAAAATTTTAATTTACTTAAGATTGAAAATGAATGCAAGAATGTCTTAGAAATTAGACAATATCAATTGATCTTAGGTTTAAAATTTTAATAATAAGCCTTAAATTTTCTTTGGCTTTGCCTCATTCTTCAAAAGTAATTTCATCAAATTTTCAAGAAATAAAGTCGCTGAAATAAAGAATATATAAACATTGTCACAGATATTAACTTTATAATACTCGTAAGTAATTTTTTAAATATCTATTCGTATAAAATATCTTTTCATTTATTGAATTTTAAATGTAATTGCATTGTCATTTTGGGAAAATGAGACAACTTTTCTATAATAAAGCACTTCCAGAAAACCAGTTAAAAACATTCATAGAAAAAAAAATCGAACTTTATAGAAAGGCGAAAACTACTCTTCAATTTTCTTGTTCGGGAATAACAATTCATGAAAAACTTGACATGCAAGTGAAAATTAATGAAAAAATATGCAAGAAAATTAGTCAGTTTTTAACTGATCTCAGCTTAAAAAAGTCATAATATAATAAAAGCCTTAATTTTCTTTATTTTGGTTATAGTTCCTCTGTCTGTGATCTAAAAAGAAAAAAAAAAAATCCCTTTTCGGCAAGCTTAAAGGCAAAGGTAGATTCCTTTACGTTAATGTTTCAAAAGTAAAGAAATATTTTATATGCATTAATACATACTTAGCCAACGGCTTTGTTCCCACACATTGCATTATTTACGTCGGTATTCTGTTTTTAAGAAATGTAATTATCAACTAGTACTATTCATTCTACTAAAAATTTCAGTCTAGATTTATTGATCAGTAAATGATTCAGTTTTTTAAAAATCCAAGTTCATAATCATTCAACAAATAGAAGACATAAAGATATACAATTTGGTGACAAAACTTGCGACTTAGGATTGAAATTTGTGAAAATTTGATAGTTGTTGACGAAATTTTTGACTTGGTGACGAAATTCGTTATTTGATGACAAAATTTCGCGAGCTCGGCGATGAAAAATGGTAGTTTTGACGTCATTATATTTTCTTCCCACGCAAAAACCTCATATCTGTTCACAGACCAATATCTTGTTTCCACAAGATAAAAAATCAAAGGAAGCTGTAACGTATTACTCTCAATTTCAATCGTAAATTTTAAATTCTTGCGTAAACCGGCGTTCTAAACTATTCCCCACAAACGATATTTTTACCAAGACTAACGTATTATTTCAATTTTATATTTTTAAATAATTAATTAAAGCTGTTACCATGGTTTTTATATTTGCAGTGATCTTTTTTATTATCGTTTGCACGTGACGTAAGCATCGGGTTATAAATTTAAGAAATTAAAGCTATAGAAAAAGTCGGCTTCATCACAATTGTCGAAAAATCACTTTTTAACTTGTAACTTTTAAGCAATTGAAGTTATTGAAAAAGTTTAAATACAAAAGTTGTTCTTTACGATATGGCGGTAATTCGCCTGATTTGAAGTATTTTCCTATTGTCAATATTAAAGAAATTATGGGCAAATGAAAATTCCCATCCCCCACCATTTCCACCCCCTTTGAGCTGGATGCCTCATCTACGAACTCGACCGAGATTTTTATTGTCCTGACAACATATCCGGAGCTGGTTAAATTTAAGTAAAAATTACTCCAGTATTGAAAAATGTATATGAAGTACCCCTACGTGCACGTAAAGCATCACCTCTCTACTCTTTTTCGCAATTTATCTACCTGAGAAGCTGTTATATCCGTTTTGTTGTAGATTAGTCAATGTTTTTATTGTTACCTTTAAGATGATTTCTTTTCTTTTCTTTTTATTTTTCTTTTTCTTTTTTATTTTTTTATACTACATTTTTGAGTTGTGGCACTTATCTTGCTGGGGTTACTTAATGTGTATACTGTAATAACGTTTTATTTAAATTCACTAAAATATTTATCCATGTTCCCTGTAAATTTACAATAATTCTTAGTTAAAAGTAAGTAATCGAAATTATCAATTTTTATTATGTATTTTTATTTATTTTGTTTATTTAACTTCTCAAAAAAAAAAAAAAAAAAGCATTCTTAGTTACAAACATATTCTCCTGAATAATTAATTATAGTCATTAAAATTTATATAAAATGGATTTTTTAATATCTCCATTTACTTTCTCTGTAATTTTCGATAAATAACTAAAGACAAATGATTATCAGTAGTTTTTCTTTTGAAATTTTTATTAGTGTAGATATCGATAATTGATTAAAAGTGTAATTATTGATATCATTTTTCAAGTATTTCTGTATATTTGATGCAAAATACTGCAATAGAAATTATTTTCAGTAAACTTTGCAGCTATGTCATTGTAATAACCGTGTGTGTTGCATTAACTGCAATATAAACCAAAAAAAAAAAAAAAAAAGAAAAAAAAGAAAGAAAGAAAGAAAGAAAAAAAAAAAAAAAGAAAAGAAAAAAGTTCTTAAAAAGTAAATTTTCCGAAAATTCTCCATCTTTGATTGCAAAAGAATTGCGTTATTCTACTCGACTTTATAATACTGACACTCGAAACAAAAATCAAAATAGTAATTTTACTTACTTAATTGCAGAATTTTATGAATAAGATGGCCCAGAAGACGAAAATTTATTTTTTCCATTTATTGTTCAATTTTCTATTATTATTATTTTCACGTGCAGCGTAATATTTCATACATTTCACTCAATATGACAAAATTATTTATTTTAAAGTTTAATAGAAATATAGCCATGCTTAAAAATTAATATATCTTAAATAAATAAATGAATAAATAAATATTTTTAAGTTAATAATATGCTGTTTTATGTTATGCTTAATTTTCTTAATAAGAATTATATTTCCTTAAATTACTTTCAAAACAATCTTAGATAAAAATGAAAAATTTTAGGAATTAAACATATTAGAACTTATAAAAAAGAATTCGAAGAAAAATGAGTTTAAAGTTTTAAGCAAAACTTGCACAAAATATTAAAATCACGTCTTTTGATTTAATTCTGGCATAGGTGTCTGCTTAACTGGGTCAGCGGGGGCGGTCACCATAGCTTTTTCTTTATTTTTTTCTTTATTTTATTTTATTTTTATTTTTTCACGGGGGCGAAAATATATGTTTGCCTGGATGCTTCAAACTTCCAACAAGTCGAAATTTCAAACGCGAAAATTAGTTTGATCATATATTTGAATTTTACAGTACATCGTTTTTTATTTATTTTATTTATTTATTTTTTCTTCTCTCTCTTTCTTTACTGATGGGTTACCAGCAGGATCTACTGTACTTCATACAATTCCCATTTGGCAAGAGAAAAGCTAAACGACCTGTCCTTTATAGACTAAAGATAGGTTGAGGCAGAAAAGCTATTGTTCACGGTCAAGGCGGTTTGGAGTATGGGTGCAACTTTCGGGAATTCTATTCCCAAGAAAAGTGATACCGACAGAAAAGCTTTTGTTCATTCAGTTCAGCCCATAGCACAAAAATTTCATGCTGAAAGTTTCTTTTAAATGGGTTAGTAAGGCGAAAGATACTAATATTTAAAAAGAAGCAAACTTTTAATGCTATTAAAAATACAGACATTTAATTAAATATTTCTCTTTAATTTAAATTTTTCTGTAATATGTTTGTCCATTATTTATTTATTTATTTATTACCCACTGTTTGAGTCCGATTAATATCAGTATTCAATTTTACACACGAAAAGAGAAGAGGAATTTGTTTGTTCGTTGAAGGAGTTAAGGTCAATTGACTACACTTGGTAGGCCTATAGGTGGAACGTGCTCCATGAGAATCTTCCTAAAGAGTCCTAACCCGTATTTACACTAGTTTCGGAGAAAGCCACAGAAAACTCCGAACGGCCAGGTCGACGAGTGCGACCTGGGAAACGCGGTGCTTCTCGTCTACTAGCTTTGTTCTCAGAACTGCTTGACCACTGATGAGGCCGAGAAGGGGAAGGAGTTGTCAAAAATGATAATTAATAGGTTAAAAATTGCTGTTTTAGAAACCCAGATCTCATTATTAATATTACTTCAGCAAACAAGTAAATACGGTCATTTCTACAAGATGATTTAGATTGTCAATTTATGAAATTAATAAATATATTGGAAAAAGTAATAAAAATCTTTAATATCTAAGTTTACTGAAATACTCTTAATACGTATATTAAATTGTTTACATGTAATTATCTATGTAAACAATTTCAGTTATCGATTCTCTGTTCTTATATATTTTCGATGTAAATAACAGTATCGGCATTTTTAAAGAAATTTTAATAAGAAATCTCTTTATAAATAAAATAAAAGGACACGGCACAAAGAGTCCTGTTTTGGAAAGTTCTAAAGAATGTTCTGAAAAAAATCCTTTGAAAATTATCTTGAAAAAAAAAAAAAAAAAGAAATAAAGAAAATTTTCAGCTTTAACAACATAAAATGTACTTTAAGAGTAAAACTTTTATGTTTCGAAAATAAAGACGTAATAAAATGTATGATTAATTTGTGCCCCCCCCCCCACACACACACTTTTTTTTGTGTATGTGTGTCTATCTATATATAAGAAGAACGTATTCAATTTGTGGAAAATTTCGACCGTTGATATAGTTACACGTCTTAAGACGTTTTGAACACGATATGATTATCGATATGACTATTTTTAGAAAATATCTGTGTGTTTCTCTCTCTGTGTGTATAAAAAATTCTGTATTTGGTCGGTTGTATCCAGAACCAATGGACGAATTTAACTGAAATTTGATTTAAACTAAAGCTGATTACGTTTGATAATCAGTCGCCTAACAGTTGACGCTGTCATCGTCTATTTTATGTTAGTTTTTTTTTTTTTTTTTTTTTCATAACTTTTAAAATCACAGTATAGGAAAAAATTAATTTATATACCAAAATTGATTTTCTCTGTTCAAAGTAAAAATATATATTTGATAGTAATAGTTAGAATGCCAAGAAAATTTTTCTTTATGTATATCTTTATTCTATCCCCTACCCTTTCTCTCCGGTATGTAGATTTTAAAATCGAAAAAAAAAGTCACCGGAAATTAATTTTGGTGGTCTTTATAAATGAAATACAGCTTTTTAATAACTTTTAGTGGCATTATGTTTCTTCTATTTTTAAAATTGTTTTTTTCTTTTTAAATGATTCTTTTTCTGTTTCATTTATGTATATATGAATTATTTTTAACATATCGCAGGAAAAAATGAAAAATTCAATATTCTACTATGTGTAAGGAGTATAAATATTTGCATAGAACACAATGCTATGGAATACTTTTGGGTGCCCCTATGTACAAATAAGTAGAAGTATGCACTCCATTTTCAATAAGGAACATGCTATAGTGAACTTGAATAACACATATCAGTTTCAAGAATTTCCATGAATATTTATGGGAGTTGGTGCACGGACAGACAGACGGATCAACAGACGAACAGACAGACCCAAACCGAAGTCAATAACAGTTTTCAGGGCTGAAAGTATTCCTATATTTCCTATTTTTCTTATATATTTCAAAAAATCATGAAAAATGCCCTATATTTTCGTATAGTTTATAATTCTTTACATTTTCCCTATATTTCACAAAAATTTTCCTATATTTCCTATATTCTGGTACTTCAGTTTAAGTTCTTCTTACTTATTTTCTGCTTTCCCTACTAGGCATTAAAAGAATTCATAATTCCATTACCATTTCAATATTAATTTTCACTTATTATTATTATTATTATTATTTTTGTGGAAGTATGGGAAAGTTGGGGGGGGGGGGCACAATTCATTAAATAGGCACTACATGTAGTTAACTAACATGTAGTTAAATTGAAGGTTCATGATTTTTCTTTCTTTTTGATTTTTTGAGCATTATGATGTAAAAGAGGTGTCATTATTTTGAATATAATATGTGGATTCATGTTAAATGATATAAACTGGTATGAAAGTTAGACAAGCAAGAGATGGTAAATTTGGAAATATGTTCTTTTCTAAATAATATAAAAAGTAAACAGTAATATATCAGTACATTCATTTTATCTGTTAAATTAGATGAGATTAAATTAGGGTGTTTTGTTTACGAAGTCATTTAATCATTCCGAGATTACAAAATAATGTTAGAGAAAGGTCGTTTTTACTCAACCTCTCAATCTTCTCTTGAAATTATGTTCCTACTTTTGTGTGAAAAATATTCCTATATTTTCCTGTTTGATTGCTTTGACCCCTGAGTTTTTAACCTTCTTTGTAAACTGTTAATAACATTCATCAAGTAATTCCAGTGCGTTAAATTTATTATCGCAGTTAGAGAGTTTGAACATCGCATTTAGGATATAGTACCTAAAATTCGAAAAAAAAAGAAATCCTAAATGCGACGCGGGTATATTTTTTCATAAATTAAAGACAATTTTTTAATTTCTTGAAAAGAAATGACCCAAACACAAGTTCAGAGTTAAGCGTATAATGTTCAACTCTTTTTTCTTTCTTTTCATATTTATTTATTTACTAAAATATCATAAATTTCCTAAATGCGATAAACTTACCAAAAATCAGGTCGCATTTGGGATTTGGGCATAATGATCTTAAAAAAAAATAAAAAATAAAAATCTACATTTTTGTCATATATTTACTCAGTTATTTTGTTTTATTTATTTATTTATTTAATTTTTCAATGACTTATTGATAAATTTCACTAATTTTTTGCTTTCTTAATTTTTTCTGTAATTATCTTTATTTGACCTTTGATCTCTCGGAGGATTTTGGGAAAGTCGAACGCCTGCCATTATCGACCAACTAAAACCTATTAAATCACGATGGCATCTGCTCCTTCTTCTAAATATTATTATCTTATTATTTTCTGTTATAGTATGTTCAGATTTCTTATGTATGATGCCGTATATCAATGTCTCAGAAATAACTCATTTTTTATTATCTTGCTACTATAATTCCTGTTGATATAGTCGTTCTATGGAAAATTTTAAACTTAATTTTTTGAATATATTTTGCTCTGTATAGAACTTCCCTTCAGTATGTAATAATTTATTGATTATTCATGGTGCTTAGCGTAAGATTATAAAAATAAGGCACATAACAGTATCCGAATTCGAAACTCTGCAAAATATAAAAGAATAAAGGCGTTTAAGTTTTTCCGTAGTTTTCTTCGAAACTTGTGTAATTCCGAACTAAATACCGTTAAAAATCCTTTGTACGAAATATTAACCAAGTATCGGAACTTGTAACTCTGCAAAATTTAAAAGTATAAAGGCGTTTTGGGTTTTCCGTAGTTACAGAATTTGAACGGCTTATATCAGTTTAAAAGTCCGCAATAAAAAGTACTTTAAAATATTTTTCGAATGGTATATTATAAGCAATTTAATCATAATTAGTATTGGAGATTGAGAAATTTTATTATATTAAAGCGCTATCTGGTGACAAATTTGCGAGATCTGCTCTTCAATTTCAATTCAAATAAGTTTTAAAGTAATATATTATTTTTGAAACTATGTTAAATAGAAGCTACAAAAATAATATAAGCATTCCTATAATAAGATTTATCTGATTTTCCTGTGGTTTTGGGGGAAACTTGCAAAAATCCAATCTGAATAGCGTTAAAAATTCTTAATGGAAAATATGAACTGAGTATCGGAATTCGAAAGTCTGTAAAATTCAAAAGAATAAAGACGTTCCGTAGTTTGTTCGTAGTTTTCCCCGGACCCGAAACACCCGTACGAAATTTGAACACCGTTCAATTTGTCGGATCTTAAAACTTAATAATACCAATTTTAAACGCTCTAACACTATTTCTACAGCAGCCCCTTCGCATTCCTTTCCCGTCTCGCCTAATAATTTTACACTTTTGAAAATATCTGCAATCGGTTTCTCGGGTCTTAAAATCTAATAATGCCAATTGTCAACTCTCTAACTCCATTTCTACATTTTTGTCCCTTCACCCCTCCCCTTTCTGTCCCTCCAATTAATTTTACACTTTCAAAAATATTCGCAATCGATTTATCGGGCCTTAAAACCTAATTATATCAATTTTAAACGCTGTAACTGTTGTTCTACATTTTTGCCCTTTCGCCTGCTCCTTCCGCCCCCCCTTCCTTCAAGACACTCCTAATAATTTTAAACTTTCAAAAATATTCATAATCGAATTATCGGGCATTAAAACCAGGTAATAGTAATTTCAACGGTACATCTCAATTTAAAACTAGTTGGCATAGATGGACTCCGCTGAGTTACCCACCATATATATGTTCTCATAAATTTCTAGTGTGAGACATATTATAGCATATTAAGAGAAATGAATTTGATCAAACGCTTGACAAAGTGACAGAATAAAATCCCCGCCTAATAGGCTATCCACCGTTCACTTCAATTTGTTTATCTTATTCTAATCTATTAATTTATTTTATTAGGGTCAGTTTCGTAGTTTAGTTTTCATGCTACTATTTCCAATGCAAGAATCCACAAAATTCCTATTTATATGAAAATTTTTTAATTTTGCTATGTTGATAAAATCTTAAATTACGAATAATTTACGAAATTTTTCTGTTAGAATATTTGTAGTCAATCATGTTCAAACAAGTATCATAAATGTTTTTTGAATTTGTCTGATATATTTATGATCCTCAAAATGGACTTTTATGCTCAATTTTGCCCTATTCTGCCGTGTTAAGTAAATCGTAAAGTCCAAATAACTTACGATTTTTTTAATTGGAAAATTCATCGCCTTTAAATGTTTAAATCGCGTTTTTATCTGTTAGTTATATATCTATATATATATATTCTAAAAGATAAAACAAAAAAAAAAATGGTGACAAAACGTAGAAAACTGTAGAAAAAATAAATAAATAAAATTCTTAAATAAATAAATAAATAAATAATAATAAAATTAATTAATTAATTAATTAAAAATGATGTTGAAAAGGTGTTAGGTCCCCTTAAACGTACGGGGCTAAGGTACAATTATATTGACATGGATTTCTTAAAATAGTGATTTTCCTTCTGTAAAAGAATAAAATTTAATTAAAGACTATATAGTTAACGGAAAAAAACGGTAACGGAAAGAATGGTACCCTTGAACATCGGAAACTTCCAGTAAATATAGTAATAAATATCATTTTTGTATATATGCCTTTTCGTATATATATCAGTAGAGAAAAATCCTTAGACCAATTTTCGGTCTTTCATTTACATTCCCTTTCCACCCTTCAAATGAAATAATAATAATACTGTTTACTTTCTTACGAGAAGTGTTGTGCATTTTCCCGTTACAGTTTCTTTTGCATTGATTACTCTCTTTGTATTAAATTTATGAACATTTACCACAAAAAAAAAAAAAAAATAATAATAATAATAATAATAATAATAAATAAACAAATAAACAAACAAACAAATCTAATAATAATTGTTTTCTGTTTTCATATAAGGAAGTATTGGATTCGTAAAAATTTTCTACTTCCGGTTTCGAACGGATTTACACATTTTGAGATGACGTGAACATAATTTACCATTTAAACTAGTATGAGGTAGGAAGCCTTTATTATCATATTATGAATATATAGGCTCCCTACTCTCCCCCCACCCCTCGCTTTCAACCGGTTATAAGCAATAAATCTCACCCCCGTACTGACAACCTAAAATCGGCTGCTAAGAATTGTGGTATTGGAACGCGCAATTTGAATCATTTTATGATAAAACTCTAAAAATGAATGAAACTCTAAAATTAATAATAATAATTATTAAAAAAAAAAAAAAAAAAAAAAAAAAAAAATGCAATTTTGTATTTTGTATTGCTTAGCTGGCTGGCTCTTCTTTCAAAAGTTGACCCGTCCAGCTGAACTTCTAAATCCATAGCAGCTGTTGGGAGATAGCGTTTTTAACTACTTCACAAAAGAAGCGTCGTTTGGACAAACCGCTCCTGCATTTCAAAGCAATCTTTCATTCGTAAGAAAATTTCGCGTCGCGTGTGGTAATGTTGAGATATTTACAAGCCACATTATAGGAGTTCTTAAAAACGAAACGAAATGTTATTCAAGTAGATCTCGATGTTTTCAAAGCTTTAACTTGATATTTTTTGTTGGGTAATTCTTCAGGAACACATCAATTGCGCTTACGTTAATCCCCCCTATTGTTAAAAATGCATCAATTGCGCTCGCGAGAAAAATTACTAAAAACGTTCATTGTCACCCTCCCCTCCCCCTTGTATACCGGAAGGTAAAAAATGATAATTTCTAGAAAGGAAAGAATTCTTTGCTTACTTTATTGTCACTATCATATCGTTTCTACAAAATATAATCCTAACTGGTCCACGTTAGAGACATATTATACAGATATTAAACTATTAATCTCACGTGGAAGTACAGAATATGTTTACTTATCAAGATGTTTCATTTAGTATTCTGTATTATTAACACAAATATTAATTTTTTTATTTTCATTTAACCCATTAGGCGTCAAAGCTCCCGCTGTGGGAACAATTTTTAAAGATTTTTTCCCCCTGCAAGTAATTAAGATAAATATATTTTTTCTTTTTTACAATAAATATTAAAATTCCCAGCTTCTTTTTTTTTTTTTTTTTCAATTATTCAAACAAAGATGTTTGTTTTTCTGCAAAACATCAGCGACGAAAAAAAAAATCAAGAAAAATAACTAATCCGATTACAGGGGTTTAAAACATTGGATATGAAATAAAACAATTCTTTTCTTAAATTATAACAAATAGGGATCAAGAAAACTAATTAAAGAGGATTTTGCCTTTTTTTCAACATTTGTTCTACCCCAATTAGGTGTCAAATCACCCATTTGGAAACATGTCATATCTTCTAACAAAATATATATATATATTTTTTAAGTATATATGATTAGAAATGCACATTGAAACCCATTTATAAATTTTCAGTGGAATTCATATAGCGGCGTTTAATGGGTTAACAAATATAATAAGCAAAATAATTCATACGAGTAAAATGATGTAATCCAAAAGTCACATTTAAAAAAAAAAAAAAAAAAAAAAAGAACATTATTCAAAAAGTATTGACTCTAACTCTATGCGGTTTTCACTGAAAAGTATAGAACAGCATGGAATTTTTTTTTTTTTTACATATACAAGAAAAACTTAGTTATACTTTGCACCAATATATCGCGCAGTATGCACAGTATCCTCTTACATTTTAAACAGATCCGCCTGATCAAATGGCGCCATATTGGGAATACTGTAGTTTTATTAAGGAGAATTTCTAATGTTGAACGACTGACAATCATACTAATGATTGACGACCGTTACATTGAACATTTACAGTCTAGTTACTTTGTTGAATGTATTGCGTCACAATAAGAAAGAACTTTTAAAATTAAAGCGTCACCTAATAAAGGAAATTTAAGCTGATTCGCTAATAAATCTTTTGCTACCTAAAATATGCGTATGCATTATGCATAAATTAAATAAAAAGACTTTTTAGTTGTGACATCAGCTGGCACTCGACAATATGTTTGCGTCTTAAAAAGTTCGCTTTGTACCGAATTTTACATTATGCCGTCATCGTACCTGAAGATTGTTCTATCGTTCTCTGTACTTAGGGTTTAGGAGGGACTAAAACCTACGAACGCAATTGATATTTTTATGCTTTTGGGGAGGAAATATGCTTTGGACGCAATTGATGCGTTTAATTTTTTTTCCTTTTTTTTTTTTTTTTTTTTTTTTTGTAACCTCCATGAATTTGATTCCGAAAACAGAAAAGTATCATTTTTTTTTTTTTGTAACCTCCATGAATTTGATTCCGAAAACAGAAAAGTATCATTTTTTTTTTTTTTTTTTTGGTTTGAATATATTATTATTTATATAATTCTTAATATTTTTTCTATTTATTATAACTACTTTAACTTTTTTTTTTTTTTAACGCTTACATATATTGTTGTGTTTGTATTGTTTTGTATCTATTAATTGTTGAATTTTAAGGTTATATTTTATTACGATATCTGTCATTTATATATATATATATATATATAACTTAGCTACATGTTTTGACGATAATTTGACGGTTTATAGCAGTGACCGCGAAGGAAAATCCATAGTTTATTTCTTTTTTTATATTTTTTCTATGCTTTACTGTGGAATTGCAACTCCTGAAGTTATTTTCATGTGTTTATTGGCGCGCTTCGGCTGGTCAATATATTTAAATGCATTTTCAGAAGAAATCAATCACTGTTTATTTTTTATATTCCCTTATAAATAAAAAATAAAAATAAAAATAACTACACTGAAATTGTTCTAACCTTAGCCGCTGCCTACGACAGCCCTTTTTCTACCCGCATTTCATTTGGTCCAGGTTCCCGCTGAATGCAGAAAGGTCTTTTCGGGCACTTCAATTAGGGTATTTATCAATGACAAGTGGATCTGCTATTATTTAAGAACTACGATTTTAAAGACGACTGTATTTCAACATCTAATAAACATTTTAGCTTTTAAATCATGTACTTTATAGTCCCCTCTCTTTACACCATATTACGATTTGATTCCGCCCAATAAAAGAAATAAAATAAAAATTGTATTTTCTTTTAAAAGGAATTAAATAAATAGAAAACAAATAAATTTTAATTAAGCTTTAATCAGTCTCATCCCTTCTACTATATACTACCATATTTTTTATTTATTTATTTATTTATTTTTATTTTTTAGTAAATGCTATAAATAATAATAATAATAATAATTTTTCAACAGGAATTAATTTAAAAAAAAGAAAAATGAAAAGTAAAAAGTTGCATTCTATAAAAATTATACATAAACATAACTGCTATAAATATGTTTTTAAATTTAAATTTAATATACTTATTTATTTTTTTTCTATTGCATTACCATTTGATTTTCAATAAATATAAAAAGAACTTTGTAACAAACTTTGTAAAAACACCATAAAATCTAATAATCTTGCAACAATTGTTTCGGGTCGAAAGAGCACACGACATTTCGTCAGGCGAAAAAATTAGGCACGAATGCTGCAGTCAAAGTGGTAGCGCACAAATCCGCTTAAAGTGAAGTGTAATATTTTTTTGCTCTTCGCTATTAATATATACGATATATACTGATTAATCTTACCTATCGAGATCTACGCATTTTCCTTTCTTTCTAAGGATCAGAAATGTGGTCCTCTCAACTGTGACGTGCAACCGGGTCTTGGTCTGCAATACATATACATATACGTATTAAATTATTCGTTTTTCAGAAATTTACCGATAATCTTTTTTTTTTTTTTTTTTTTTTTTTTTTGTTACGATTGAATATTGAATGAATATTTACATATTTTAAATTTCATATTCCGTTTGCATTAGCTGCTATATGTGTATATATATTCAAAGCACTACATGTAGAAAATAAAAAATAAATCAAAGAAAGAAAATAATTGTTAATATATATATATATTAATCATGCATTCTTTTTAACATAGCGATTTAACAATTCTTTACACTTTAGTTAATTGTTATTTTTTGTAAAAGTAAAAAATAAATTTTGGGCGAAAAAGTAATTTATAAAATGAAGTTGTTAAAAACCCTGTATATTTCCTATCTTAAAATTAACAAAATAAAATGCATCGGATTTAACTATCATTATTATAGACAATATATAACACTGCTTTATGGTATTGCATAAATCCAATGGAAATTTAATTTCTTATAATATTTATAAAGTTTCGAAAGCAGAAGTAAATTTTTGATGATAGCAACAGATATTTCGCGGAATGTCTGTTGCACATTCTCCACTCTGCAGTGAAATCTGACCAGACAAATAATCCATTCTTCCGTTAATCTAAAGGTGTGGTGAAATGACAGTCACATGAATACACAAATAAGGCCGCTCTCTGTCTCCATAAAGAGGTAAAGTCTTGGCGGTTTACCTAGGATTCTTAAGTATAAAAAAATAAAATAAAATGAATATACTTGCAGCACAAAGTAAAGGCCTCTTTTCGTTTCTGTAACACCCTCCTTCAAAAGAGGTTTAAAAATTGTGAATTGTGAATTTCAATTGAAAATGACAATTCTTTAGTTGCTTTCCTGATAGAAAAAATGGTATTTTGAGCAGGTTATTTTTATTTATTTTTTCTCAGAACAGCAAAATCTGGTCTCTTGGGATGTCGCATGTTTCAGAAGATATGCTTTTTAAAATAAAATACGCTTTTAAAAATGATAAACATCTCTTTATAGTTTTCACAAGGTATAGTTTTCACAATTCTTTGAATACTGAAAACCAAAGTGTGAGGTCTTTGTAGGTTTGAATTTTTAAAAGATGCCGATTTCACACAGTCACACAGATACATAATCAAAAGACAAAGTGTGAGGTCTTTATAGGTTTGAATTTTTTAAAAGATGCCGATTTCACACAATCACACAAATACAAACACACACAAAAAGAGTTTTCGGTTGGGGTGACATTTTTAATTTAACAATTTTTGGAAGCACTCCCAGTATTTTTGACAGTTTACATAAATTCAAAAATACAAATGATGTTTAGAGAGGTACAAAATGATCCCCGATTTCATCTTATTTATTATATTACTGTATGTTTTACAGAAAGGGGGGGGAGTATCGTGCCCCATTAACCAGTTATGCTAGCTGCTCTACTCGAAGAACGTTATAATTTGTTAGACAGTACTTTGGAAGAATCTTCAAGCTTACAACCGTATATATTAATAATTAATATATAACATATGTTTATATATATATATCTGAGAAAATAATTGTGCAATCCTCCTATTCATTTTAAACTAATATAATGTTAAAAAAAAAAAAAAAAATCAGAAGCTTGTATATATTTTTTAAAAGTGTTATAAAAATATTATTTTTTTAATACCTGAAGTTAAAAAAAAAAAAAAAAAAAAGGATTCTTCATAACCTTGATGTTTTGTGCTTATATGTGACATTTTTGATAAATGAAATAAGTAGCCGAATTTCATTAACGTCTATTTCATTAGATGGCTGATATATTTCGGATGACTCTTAACTATATTTCATATATTTTGGTTTCATTTTATTTTATTTTATTTATATTTATATTTATTTTTTCCCACAGAATACCTTGCATTGATATATTTTTATAAATTTTCAAGTTGACAACCTTCCAATTTTCAAATTAAAAAGTTAATAATAACAACAAAAAGAAATAGGACTGACTTCAATTAAAGATCTTTCGAAGAAATTATGTTTAGATGTAAAATAATAAAAGTAGTATTAATAATAATAAAGAAAAAAAAAGTCTGTTATATGTAATTAAAGAACATCCCAAAAAAATGGAGCCATTTAGAAATAAAATAAATAATAATAAAATAATAATAATAATAAATCTTTCACTTACAAATAATTTATAAGAATTGTTTCTTTAAATTTGCAGGATTTTTCTCAAAAAGTGGTAGATTAAAAAAAAAAAAAAAAAAGAAAAAAAGTTATAAATCATTTATGGGATCTCCAATATTATGTAAACTTAAATACAGAAATCCAGCCATCATTCCTTTCCGAGTGCCAAATGCGGTCCTCCCAATGTTAATGTGTAAACGAGTTTTGGGCTGCACTTGGTAGGGTAAACAAACGAAAATAAACACACACATAAATAATTGTTGAAAATTTGGTTCAAAAGCTTTCTTAATTTACATTTTATTTTATTTTATTTTATTTTATTTATTTTCTGAAGAATTTGAAGTGATATTTTAAAATTTTCGAGCTGGCAATTCTCCATCTTACAAATCATATTAATAAATTAAGGAAAAAATAATACGGCTGCCTTTATATATAAATAAAGAACTTCGTCGATAAACGGTATAGTTTCGAAATAAAATTATATTTATAAATCTTTCATTTGTATCAACATATGACAATTGTTTGTTTAAAACTGCAGGGTTTTTCTCAGAGTGTTTGATTTACCACTGGCGCCATGCGTAAGCATGATGAGAGTGTTTGATTTAAGAAAATTATAAATCATATATGAAAATATAAATCATATCATTTATAAAGCCTTGCGCCCTGGCATAGTCAATAAGCCTTAAATCCTACAGCCAACCAACAAACCAATACTTATAACAATGTACTCATTTATATTTACTATTTTATATATTTTTCTTATGTAATGGAATCTCTGCATTTCCTTTTCTTTCCGAGAATCAAAAATGGGAGTCCTCGCAATACCGATGTGAAAACGGGTTTCGGTCTGCATTTCGTAGGGTACACAAAAGCAAATACACACACATAATATATATATTAACTGAAAATTTGGTTAATTTTTTTTTTTTAATTATATGTAATTTTATATTTATTTATTTTTCCAGAACACACTGAACAAAAATAAATCTGCACATAAATAATTGTTGAAAATTTGGTTCAAAAGCTTTTTTAATTCTAATTTTATTTTATTTTATTTATTTATTTTTTTTTTCTTCTGGACAATTTGGAGTGATATTTTAAAGTTTTGAGCAGGTAATTCTCCATCTTACAAATTATATTAATAAATTAGGGAAAAAATAATTTGGCTGCCTTTATATATAAGTAAAGAATTTCGTCGATAAATGGTATTATTTAGAAATAAAATTACATCTATAAATCTTTCATTTTTATCAACATATGAGAATTGTTTATTTAAAACTGCAGGATTTTTCTCAAACAGTGGTTGATTTCAGAAAATTATAAATCATATATGGAATCACCAATATTTATAAAGCCCTGGACTTTGGTCAATCAGCCTTAAATCTTACAACAAACCAACCAATCAATACTTATAAAAATATACTCATCTATATTTATTATTTTATATATTTTTCCTATGTAATGGAATCTCTGCATCTCCTTTTCTTTCCGAGGATCAAAAATGGGGGTCCTCGCAATACCGATGTGAAAACGGGTTTCGGTCTGCATTTCGTAGGGTAAACAAACGCAAATACACACACATAGCATATATATTAACTAAAAATTTGGTTCAATATTTTTTTTAATTGTATGTAATTTTATATTTTTTTTTTTTCCAGAACACACTGAAATGATAGTTGAAAATTATGGAGCTTCAAATTTTTCTTTTTTCGAATCGTATTAATAAGTGACGTAAAAAGAAAAAAAAACTGCCTGCAGAAATCCACGAATTCATACTTTCCGAGGACCAACTGTAGTCCTCGCAATGTTAATGTGTGAACGAGTTTCGGTCTGCACTTGGTAGGGTAAACAAACAAAAATAAACCTACACATAAATAATTGTTGAAATTTGGTTCAAAATCTTTTTTAATTCTAATTTTATTTATTTATTTTTTCTTCTGGACAATTTGGCGTGATATTTTAAAAAATTTCAGCAGGTAATTCTCCATCTTAAAAATCATATTAATAAATTAAGGAAAAAATAATACGGCTGCCTTTATATATAAATAAAGAACTTCGTTGATAAACGGTATAGTTTAGAAATAAAATTATATTTATAAATCTTTCATTTGTATCAACATATGATAATTGTTTGTTTAAAACTGCAGGATATTTCTCAGAGTGGTTGATTTAAGAAAATTATAAATCATATATGAAATATCCAATATTTATAAAGCCTTGCGCCCTGGCATAGTCAATCAGCCTTAAATCCTACAACCAACCAATACTTATAACAATATACTCAATTATATTTAATATTTTATATATTTTTCCTATGTAATGGAATCTCTGTATCTCCTTTTCTTTCCGAGGATCAAAAATGGGGGTCCTCGCAATACCGATGTGAAAACGGGTTTCGGTCTGCATTTCGTATGGTAAACAAACGCAAATACACACACATAGTATATATATTAACTGAAAATTTGGTTATTTTTTTTTCTATTGTATGTAATTTTATATTTATTTATTTTTCCAGAACACTCTGAAATGATAGTTAAAAATTATGGAGGTTCAAATTTTCCTTTTTTCGAATCGTATTAATACATGACGTAAAAAGAGAAAAAAAACTGCCTACAGAAATCCACACATCATTCCATTCCGAGGACCAACTGTGGTCCTCACAATGTTAATGTGTGAACGAGTTTCGGTCTGCACTTGGTAGGGTAAACAAACAAAAATAAACCTGCACATAAATAATTGTTGAAAATTTGGTTCAAAAGCTTTTTTAATTCTAATTTTATTTTATTTTATTTTATTTTATTTTATTTTTCTTCTGGGCGATTTGGAGTGATATTTTAAAAATTTTGAGCGGGTAATTCTCCATCTTAAAAATTATATTAATAAATTAGGGAAAAAATAATTTGGCTGCCTTTATATATAAGTAAAGAATTTCGTCGATAAATGGTATTATTTAGAAATAAAATTACATCTATAAATCTTTCATTTGTATCAACATATGAGAATTGTTTATTTAAAACTGCAGGATTTTTCTCAAACAGTGGTTGATTTCAGGAAATTATAAATCATATATGGAATCACCAATATTTATAAAGCCTTGGACTTTGGACCCTAGCATAGTCAATCAGCCTTAAATCTTACAACAAACCAACCAATCAATACTTATAAAAATATACTCATCTATATTTATTATTTTATATATTTTTCCAATGTAATGGAATCTCTGCATCTCCTTTTCTTTCCGAGGATCAAAAATGGGGGTCCTCGCAATACCGATGTGAAAACGGGTTTCGGTCTGCATTTCGTAGGGTAAACAAACGCAAATACACACACATAGTATATATATTAACTGAAAATTTGGTTCAATATTTTTTTTAATTGTATGTAATTTTATATTTATTTATTTTTCCAGAACACAATGAAATGATTGTTGAAAATTATGGAGCTTCAAATTTTTCTTTTTTCGAATCGTATTAATAAGTGACGTAAAAAGAAAGAAAAACTGCCTGCAGAAATCCACGAATTCATACTTTCCGAGGACCAACTGTGGTCCTCGCAATGTTAATGTGTGAACGAGTTTCGGTCTGCACTTGGTAGGGTAAACAAACAAAAATAAACCTACACATAAATAATTGTTGAAATTTGGTTCAAAAGCTTTTTTAATTCTAATTTTATTATTTTTTTTTTTTCTGGACAATTTGGCGTGATATTTTAAAAAATTTCAGCAGGTAATTCTCCATCTTAAAAATCATATTAATAAATTAAGGAAAAAATATTACGGCTGCCTTTATATATAAATAAAGAACTTCGTCGATAAACGGTATAGTTTAGAAATAAAATTATATTTATAAATCTTTCATTTGTATCAACATATGATAATTGTTTGTTTAAAACTGCAGGATTTTTCTCAGAGTGGTTGATTTAAGAAAATTATAAATCATATATGAAATTTCCAATATTTATAAAGCCTTGGGCCCTAGCATAGTCAATCAGCCTTAAATCCTACAACCAACCAATACTTATAACAATATACTCAATTATAATTAATATTTTATTAATTTTTCCTATGTAATGGAATCTCTGCATCTCCTTTTCTTTCCGAGGATCAAAAATGGGGGTCCTCGCAATACCCATCTGAAAACGGGTTTCGGTCTGCATTTCGTAGGGTAAACAAACGCAAATACACACACATAGTATATATATTAACTGAAAATTTGGTTCAATTTTTTTTAATTGTAGGTAATTTTATATTTATTTATTTTTCCAGAACACACTGAAATGATAGTTAAAAATTATGAAGCTTCAAATTTTCCTTTTTTCGAATCGTATTAATACATGACGTAAAAAGAGAAAAAAAAAACTGCCTACGGAAATTCACACATCATTCCATTCCGAGGATCAACTGTGGTCCTCGCAATGTTAATGTGTGAACGAGTTTCGGTCTGCACTTGGTAGGGTAAACAAACAAAAATAAACCTACACATAAATAATTGTTGAAAATTTGGTTCAAAAGCTTTTTCAATTCTAATTTCTTTCTTTTTTTTTTTTTTTTTTTTTTTTTCTATGATATATTAAAATTTTTGGGCTGGTCTCTTTCCCTCTTCGAAACCATATTAATAAATAAATTTAAAAAAAAAAGGCTGTTATATGTAATTAAAGTACTTCCTCAAAAAAAATGATTTCATTTTGAAATAAAATAAAATAAAAAATAATAATAATAAATCTTCCGCTTACAAATATTGTATGAAAATTGTCTCTTTAAATTTGCAGGATTTTTCTCAAAAAGTGGTTGATTTAAAAAAAAAAATAAATAAATAAAAAAAAAATATGTAAATCATTTATGGTTTTTCAAATTTTTTGTAAAAAATATAATCATCTATCTCTCTCTCTCTCTCTCTCTATATATATATATATATATATATATTACGTTTCATATTTTATAATACATATACTTATCCTATCTATAGAGTTCAACGCATTCTCCTTTCTTTCCGAGGACCTGAAATTTTGTCCTCGCAATCGAATTTCGGTCTGCAGTTGGTAGGATAAACAAACGCAAATATACACGCACGCATACATAATAAACAAATTTCAGACCTTGCGTATCTCTCACTCCCAATTAAACTGCCCATCTGGCAATCTGCCTTTTTTTACATTCTTCTATATGTAATATAGAGAAAGTATTGGATTCGCGAAAATTTTCGAGCTCCGTTTTTTGATGGATTTACACATTTTGGGATGTCCAAAACACGAATTGATAGATTTTTAAAAATGTCTGTCTGTCTGTATCACTTTTTTGTAGACGCTTTATCTCACGAACCAATGAATGAAATTTAACCAAACTTGGTATTTAGTTGCACCCTGACATAAACTGGAGCTGATTATAGTTGAGGATGAATCGCTCAACAGGTGGCGCAGTGATCGCATTTTTTGTAAACTTTTAACATGGCAGTATAGGACAAAATTTCGTATGCAAAATGTGCATAATTAGAGTTATATAAAACGTGTGACAATAAAATCAATATGAATTATTGATAATAGTAGTAGTTAACTAGGAAATAAAATTGTGTATGTGGTTCCCCCCTGCGGGGAAGTACCCCCCCCCCCCCCCCCCGGGTAGGGGTAAAGTTTCAACATGGGTATCTTTCGAAAGGTCTCGTCAATACCTTTAAAAGGAATGGTTGAACTATAAATCTGTGATAATTTAAAACAAAGTTATCGATTTTTTTTTTACTTTTAATGAAAAAAACTTTGATTTTTTTTTTTTTTTTTTTTTTACGAAATTTAACTAAACTTGGTATTTATTGGTCCCCGACATAAACTGGTGCTGATTACATTTGGGGATCAATCACTCAACAGGTGGCGCTGCGATCGCATTTTTTCTAAATTTTTAACATGGCAGTATAGGACAAAATTTCATATAAATGTATATTCAGTTATTTTTAACTTGTGATTTCAAAATTAATATGAATTATTGATAATAATAGTAGTTAACTAGGAAAAAAAAATTGTGTATGTGGGGGCATCGCTTCCACCCTGGGGTGGGGGTGTAAGGGTAAATTTTCAAGATGGGTATAGTTCGAAAGATCTCGCCAATACCTTTAAAACGAATGGTTGAACTATAAATCTGTGATAATTTAAAACGAAGTTATCGATTTTTTTTTTACATTTAACGATTTTTTTTTTTTTTTTTAATATTGTTACTGAGTGAATATGTATAGGAAAATATAGAAGAAAGTCTTGTGGTGGCCACTAAATGCTCTTATTCATCATAAGGTAAAATAATGTTTAAAAAATAAAAATATAGATGTTTGATACTTATCATGCTTATCATAATATTTCTTTTAAAATATCGTTTTTATTCTCTGAAAAAAAAAAAAAAAAGATTCTTTATAATAGTGAAGCTTTGTCTCTTTAAGTATTCATCTGCTCTGTTTTAGCGTCTGAATAATAGCCCAATATATTTGCAGTATCTTTTATTAGAATGATGACATGTTATGGAAGATTTTTAACTATGCTTGAGGAAATGTCGCTTCAAAGATCTTTTAAAATTTAAAGCAATATTTTATGACGAAGGTGGGTCCGCACTCGGTAGAATAAACAAGCGCAAATACATACACACATACATATTAACTGAAAATTTGATATAATAATTTTTTTCTTAAAAAAAAAAAAAGTTTTATTTATTTATTTATTTATTTAATTTCCCAGAACATATTGAAATAATATTTTAAAAATTTCGAGCTCTCAAGTTTCCCGCTTTCCAATCATATTTATAAATAACGTAAAAAATAAAATAAATAAAAAATGAAAAAATGAAAAAAATAATAAAACTAAATCCACGCATCTTTCCTTTCCGAGGACCAATTGTGGTCCTCTCAATGTTCATGTGTAGCCGAGCTTTGGTCTGCACTTAGTAGGGTAAACAAACAAAAATAAACACACACACACACAAATACATATTAAATACATTTCATACTCTGCTAATTTATTTATTTTAATTGACTGCCTATCTGGCAGCTTGTACTTAGAGAGAGAGAGAGAGATTGATTGAAACTTTGTCTGTGTTTCTATCTGCCCAATTATTTTGGGGATGTCTTTTAAAACTCTGATACATTCTGTGTGGTTTTTAACTATGTTTGATAAAACTTTGATTCAAAGACTTTTATTATTATTGTTATTATTAATATTTAAAATGACGTTTCTTCCATAAGCATTTGCACAAAAATTAAAAAAAAAAATTCGAGCTGGCAATCTTTTCAGCTTTCAAATCATATTAATATATGAATAATAATAATAATAACAATAATAATAAAATAGAACCGCTTTTAAGTACATATGAAGAACTTCCTTAACAAATGATGTTTAGAAATAATAATAATAAAAATAATAAATAAATTTTCCATTTAAAAATAACACATGGCAAACAATTTCTTTGAAAATGCAAAGTTTTTTTTTTTTTTTTTTTTTTCCTCAAATACTGTTTGATTTTGAGAGATAAAAAGAACTAATATGAAATCTCTAGCATTCATAAAAATGTATTCATATATGAGAAGAAATATACTGATTCACTCTACCAATCGTGATTCCCGCATTTTCCTGTTTTCCCGAGGACCAGAAATGTGTCCTCGCAATGCTGATGCATAACCGGGTTTTGGTCTGCATTTTGTAGGTTAAACAAACGAAAATACACACACACACACTTACATATTATTTGAAAATTTTGTTAAAAGATATTTTTTAATTTAAGATTCTTAAAATATATATATATATTTACATTTAATAATGCTCGATGAATGGTAGCTTTTAGAAATTAAAGAAAGAAAAAAGAAAAAAATAAGAAATATTTCGTTTGAAAATAACATATGAAAACTGTTTGCTTTAAGCTGCAGGGTTTTTCCTAAAAACAGTAGATTTCGTAAGATTATTAATTATATATAAGATATATTTATAAAAATATACAAGATATATTTATAAAAATATATCCTTATATAGGTTATATTTATAAAAATATACTCACGCGCATATATTATATTATACATTTTATAATATAGGTATCTTTGGTCTGCACTCGAAAGAAATGTAAATACCCATAAATAACAAAAATTTTTCATACCCTGCTGATTTCTCACTCTTAATTAGAATGTCGATATTTACTCGCCTGTTTTTACTTGCACTTTTCAAACACTAAAAACCATGTCAGTCAATAAGTAATTTAATGTTTGAAAATTAATATTTTAGAAAAAACGACGACCTATATCTTTATACATTTTTCTTTAAGTTTGTGAAAAAATGTTGTTTTTAATCTCCCATTAATAAAGGGGAGTTTTAAAAACTTGAAGCTATGTTTGTCTATCTTCAGCATTTTGACATCTAAATAAACAGCTTAATTTCATTCTGTTTTATTATTATTATTGTTGTATTAGATCTCTGATATACATATATTCTATAAGATTCTTAGCTATATTTCATAATTATCAGTTTAAAAGAATTTTAAATTTTAGAATATATATATATATATATTCTAAAATTAATATATATATATATATATATATATATATTTTTTTTTTTTTTTTTTTTTTTTTCAGATCACGTTGCATTTCAATTTTTTCGAGCTGTCTGTCTCCTAAATTTCAAATCATCTTATGTGAAATCTGCAAACAGGCAATCTTGTATTTTTAAAATTATGATAAATTAAAAATCACTTCGTTTTTTATGTTGAATTATATAAACGTTAATAAATAAATAAATAACAGCGAATTTTAAACCTTATTCGAGAAAAGTTAAAAATTGGCCATAAATATTAATTTTAGGTGTTAGTTTGAACTTCGCTGAGTTCGTTTAAAAATAAAAGATTTTACACTTATTTTATGAAATATCTAAATTATATATAATTTAAATATATTATTATCTCCTCAAACTTTAACTTATTTTAACTATTTAAATATATAAGTAAAAGTATACAACCGGTATATCCCTTCGAGCTGCTATATCCTGGAAAACCAGGGAAAAAAAAAAAAAATGCAGAAAAATCTGCAAATAATCTGAAGGTATTTGAAACAAATATTATAATAATTGCAGTTTGGAAGCAACCCCCCCCCCCCTTTCTTAAATTTTTTATTGTTCCAAAATGTTTTGATAATCTGCAGTTTTTTTTTTTTTTTCTTTTTAAAAGTTTTTCTACATTTTTTTTTTTCTATTAAAGCTGTGAACTTTATTGTGATTTCAGAATTTAATCGGTTAAAAAATTAAATTTGGTGTAATTTTTTATGTGTTAACAAACCATAATACAAAATATCACTTTATTTTGAAAATGTACAAATAATTTTCCATTGAATAATGCAAATATATATATATATATATGTATATGTATGTATATTTTCTTTTTTACTTCTCTTATAATTAAAAGGACGGGAGGAAAAAAACAATTTCAAATAGTGCAATTTATTTTTCCGTGTGTATGTTTTCTGCGTAATATATGTAAAAACACGTTTACCGATATTTGTTTTATTCAAAAGAAAAGAATGTGGTTTTTCACTCCCCGCACTTGATAGCTGACATTCCGGTCTTAAACGAGACAATCCCTTTTTACTGGGGATTTTAAGAAGATATTCCCTAATAAACCCACAAATTTTCCCTTCTTCCGGTCCTCGCTTTGAATGCAAAATGCGGAAATTTTATATTTAATTTATTAAAAAAATTTTGGATCATCTGGGTTCTCCCATGTCTATAATTAAGAAAACAATAATTTATATTTGGATATGTTAATTTATACCGGAGATATAAATAATTTTAGGTGGACCTCGCAATGAATGCAAAATTACGGGGACCTCACTTGGTAGGGTAAACCGGTATGTGTGTGTGTGTGTGTGTGTGTGTGTGACAAAATTTTGTGGCAACTGTACCTCAGGAACTACTGCACAGAATTTCATACAAATTGGTATGTAGTTGCACCTTGACATAAATTAGTGCCTATCAACTTTTGGTAAAAATAGCCTTACAGGTTGCGTTGCCATCCCGCTTTTTCTAATTTTTTAACATGGTGATATAGGGCAAAAATTTGTATAAATGTGCATAAAGAGAATTATTTTTTAGTAATCATTATGAAATTTACAGGAATTATTTATAATAGAGATAGTCAACTGGGAAAAATTTTTGCATGTGTAGGAGCCTCGTGAACCCCCCTGGGGGTGAAGTCCCCCCTCGAAGGGAGTAAATTTTCAAGATGGGTATCTTTCGAAAGGTCTCGTCAGTACCTTTAAAACGAATGGTTGAACTATAAATATGTGATAATTTAAAACAAAGTTATCGATTTTTTTTACTTTTTTACGAAAAAAAACTTAGAAAAAAAATCTTATTTTTTTTTTTTTTTAACGAAATTTAACAAAACTTGGTATTTAGTTGGCTCCTGACATAAACTGGTGCTGATTAGATTTGGGGATCAATCGCACAACAGGAGGCGCTGTGATCGTATTTCTTCTAAATTTTTAACATGGTAGTATAGGACGAAATTTCGTATAAATGTACATAATGAGAGTTATTCTTAACCTGTGATTGTAAAATTAATATGAATTATTGCTAATAGTAGTAGTTAATTAGGAAAAAAAATTGTGCATGTGGGGGCATTGCTTCCCCCCCGCCCTGGGGGGAAGTACCCTCTGGGGTGGGGTAAATTTTCAAGATGGGTATCTTTCGAAAGGTCTCATCAATACCTTTGAAACGAATGGTTGAACTATAAATATGTGGTAATTTAAAATTTTTTTTACTTTTAACAAAAAAAAAAAAACTTGGATTTTTTTTTTTTTTTTTTTTTTTTTTTTTTTTTTAAATATTGTTACTCAGTGAATTTGTATAGGAAAATATAGAAGAAAGTCTCGTGGTGGCCACAACATACTAGTTTTTTATTGTTGTTGTCCATGTAAACAAACTAGTTGTACAGGACCTATTAATGACATTTTAAATAGGGAACTTGAGTGTATCATGAGTATAGCATTTTAAGGTATGTAAAACAATACTCCTTTTTTTAAGGGGAAAAAAAAAAAAACAGCAGTTTGTATAATGCACCCAGAACATACAATTTACAATTATATGGCTTATACATGTTATGTTAGTTTCATATTCCCACTATATTTCTTGCTTATTGAAAGAAAATTTTTATAATGTAAACGGATAAAATACCAACAAAATCTTTGTAGAACTCTCACTCAGTAACAATTTCACAAATAATGTTTAACCTGATTTTGCTATGTCAGCTTTTGGCTTCAAAGAATGCAGAAAGAAATTCATATGCTAAAAATAATCGATCATGCATATAAACATAACCACTTTAGATTAAATTTCTTTGTAGTATTATAATAAAAATTCTAAACTAAACTAAATAAATAATGGGAGTAACTAATAATAAAACTACCTCTCTTCGGTGCAATATAGAAATATTGATAAAGTTCGATGCAATTTTCATCAGGTGCAATCTCGCGAAAATTGTAATAATTTAACATTTTGGATATACTAAACGCACACAAAATAAAAAAAAAAATGCTAACAGTAATATTTCATATAGACATATACAAAATAGTAAAAAGCATAAAATGTTAACATTAACACTAAATAAAATATCCATCAATACTATTACAATACTCTAGAATTCATGACAAAGTATAAACTTTAACTAAGTAAAAAAAAATAAGATTAAAAAAAAATATATATATACATACGCACCTTGCTGTTCTTAAAAATAGAAAATTATAAACTTTTAATACATTATTTACAAAAATTGAAGCATTCATATCACTGTAAGCCATGATCTCAAGGAAGATCCAAAGGCATGGACCAAATTCATATTCTGATTGGTTCAGGTTTCAGAGCTTGTTCACATTTCGATCTACGATTAGCCTCTCAGCGATTGGTCACTGGTCACGTTTAAAGAAAGGAATAGCCTTCAGTGCATGCACAGATCGTGCGATTTTGGTCTTAAAGCAAGTGCCTTGTGTTTTAATGTAATAGATGATAATATATTATTGTTATCATTAGTTTTGTACATAATTTTCCTTCTTTTTATTTTTATAATTGTATTATTCCTTACCAAAAAAACTTATGAATTATATTTATTTCATCTTATTTCAATGTTGAATAAAAATCTGTAATAGAAAATTAATTAGTGTTTTTATCTATGTCTGTATGTATTATTTTGCTATTTTTCTCATCAAATTCATGAAAATGCAAAAGAAAATATAGCAGACTGAACAGAGGTGCTTCTATGCTGCTAGATCTGTAATTAAATCATCTTGGAGCTCAAATTTTAAATAAGATTTTAAAGGTTTTTTAATAATTAAAAATGTTTATCTTTAAGGATGAAACTAAGTCTAATTTCTTTGTCAATCTCTTTATTATTTTGAAATATTGAGTACGTCCGAAGGACAGAGGTAAAATAAATTCAAGTAAGGTTTTCTCAAATGTTTTTTTTTTTTTTCTTCAAAAAGTTAGTATACATTCGGACAAATATTTGAGAAATGTTCCAGTGTTTCATTTTCAGCTTTTCTGAAAATTGTTTTTTGGAAAAAAATTATAATTCAGTTAATTTATTTTTTAATGAAAAAAAAAATTAAAATATTTTGATTTGTAGTTTAATTACTGAATATTGCGTACATATAATGTAAGAGCAGAAAGCACTCACAGCTCAGTTATGTTGAATGACAGTTTTTATCCAATCATGCAACTTAATAATGTTAGATAATACTATTGTTTGTGACATACTCAAAATTGCATTGAAGTTTTAAAAAAAGAAAGAAAGAAAAAGTTTTGTCAAAGTTCTAGATATTACATTTTTTTAAATTATTATTATTATTATGATTTTCGTAATTCTTTGTATTTAATATATATAAGTATGTATAATAATAATAATAATTTATTTTAGTTTTTTCCTCTGGAAAATTACTTTTTAACATAATTTAATTAATATTTTTGAAGCAGCAAAGTTTAGTAAAACAAAGTAGCATGGATGATTCAATGGCTTTTGAAGATTTGGAAAATGATTCTGGGCCAGATGACGAATTGAGATTTATTGAAGAGCATCAAGAGCGCACTGTTGAAGAAGAAGAGTATAGGCCGCCCACACCTCGGCCGTCAACTCCTTTGCCAACTTCTTTATCAGACCATGGCTCAAATCATAACAAAGGTTTACCTTGGGTTCCTAAAGTCAGACCGAAAGACATAGATGCTTTTTTAGACCATACCAGAATGAAGTTTCTTGGGTATCTACTGAATAATGATCAGACATCACTAGCTGGATTACCTTTACCAATTCATGAGGGTCTGAAAGTTCTAAAACAGGTTATTTTAGTTGTTTTAATAGCTTAAAAGCATACACCAAATATTGCCAACAGCCAAAGCTCATGTTATTTTATGGGAAAATTTGTTTTCACAATTACTCATAACTTATATATATAAATTCCATTTTTACATTCACAATCATTAAATTAGTACTCTATTTAGAAAAATTGATTTTTTATATTTTATTTTTATTTATTTATTGAGTACAAATTACAGTTGTGAATTTTTTGTATTTTTTTAAACAGAATAATAATAATAAAAAAAAATGCTTTAGGTAATGAGTAATTGTGGAAACAAATTTTCCCATAGAATAATATAGGCATTGAATGTTGGTGAGATTAAATATTGTATGCTCTTAAATTGTGTGTTTTTTATTTTATTTTATTTTTCTGATACATTTGTTAAATGAGTGTAAAATAAACCTATGCTAAGATCATACAAGGCAAAAAGATCACTTTAAAATTTTTATGGATCACTCATTAGAATGTATCTTGTCTCAGGGATTGATATACTAAAATAAAAAGTACATTGTATATGTCAATAGTTAAATGAATAGTTTAATTAGAATGGTTATTTAAATTTTTATTTTAAAGTTGAAAGAAGGAAGGAACAAAAATTTATATTTATCAGAGGAACATAAATATAGCCAATTTTGGATCATTGTAATTACCTTTATGCTAGTTTCTTCTTTCAGTATACTTCTCTGCTTTATCACTCATAGTAACAGAGTGCTAAGTTGGATATATTTAATAGTAATACTTGTTGCTTTCTTCTATATACCAGAAAGTATTGGATTTGTGAAATTTTCTGACTTTCCGTTTTTTGATGGATATACTAATTTTGAAAATATTTCTCTATCTGAAGTCTGTGTGCTACCTAACTTTTGTAGACGCTCTATCTTATAAAGGATTGAACAGAATTCCACTTTATATCTGGATGGACCACAAATTGTTTCTGATCAGATTCTAGCACATATAACCCAGCAGGTAGTTTTTTGTGCTGTAAAAATGCATAAGACATGAAATGTGAGAGGGAACAATATAAAAAATTATGCTAATTCAATTTGAGTACATATTGCCAGACTCATAGCAGACGGCACAGTTATGGTGCAATTTTCCCTGTGTATGGGAAAAACTATAACCCAGCTTCTAAAGTGCATAAAAGCACCAATATGGCCTTTATGAAAAACTGTGCTGACAGGATTGCTATGGTTGCCTGAAATTCAGGGAAAACCTGGAAAACTCAGGGAATTTGAAAAACTATTAAAAAACAGAAAAAACTTACTCAAAGAATTTCAAAATTTATCGCAAAAACGAGTTTTCAAATATTTTGGAAAATCATTGAAAAATGTTTTCATAATCAAATCTTTTTTTAAATTTTAGGACTTTATAATGAAGGAGAAAAAGTCAATTATGGTTTTTTCCCCAGCTATATGAATTTAATAAAATTAATATACCCTAGATATATTCAATTGACTTGTAAACATGTTAGATTTTACATCAGCATTATTGTGCGTTATCTATTTTACTTTTGAAAGAGACGGAAAACGCAGGGAATTTTTTCTCCTAATTTATGTAGCAACCCTGGCTGATTAAATCAGGGTGTATATCGGCACGCTGAGATAGCATTGCTCTGCTGCAATGTTCCCTGTTTATAAGAAAGCTATATCTCAGCTTCTATATTGTACAGTGAACCAAAATTCATATGTGAGATGGCGATTAATTAAAAATAATAATAATAAATGATGGTTTAATTTGGATGTATTTTGGCCAATAGTTGACACTATTTATACTCACTCTCAGCATTGATTGTATAAAATTGCGTCAAACTGCATACGTAAAATCTTTATATTATGAAATTATTTATTTATGCTGTTATATTGAGTGATTTAAAAATAAGTTTTGTGATGGCAACAGCGTACTTGTAACTAGTGTAAATATTATATGGTATACTTAAAAACATGTTCTTTAAAATGAGTGTCAGTTTGAATCATCAACAATATACATAAGATACTATCAGAAAACCATATATATAATTTCTACTGACTAAAGTATTTGTAACTAAAAAAAAAAAACCATATAAGGGATATATATATATATATATATATATCCCTTTTGCTTGATTATAATATACATATCTATATGCTTATGAATCTTTTATCCAAATACTTGTACTTTTTAAATATAGCTTTATTCAGACCCTCTTTCTTTGCCAGAAGATACCATTAGTTTTATTGATTTTTTGAAGTAAGGAATAAATGTTTTGTTAGAAAATAGTACTAAAGTGCCACTTTTTTTTTGTCGTGATTTATTATCACCATCATCACAAGATTTCCTTAACTTGCAAAACAATCTTTATTTTATTTATTTATTTATTTATTTATTTTTAAGAATTAATTTTCTAAATTCAAATTAGCTTTATTTATTTATTTATTTATTTTTTTCAGCATATGTATGTTTCTCTGGCTGAAGTCCAAATCAAAAGAGAAGAAGAAATATCCAAGCTACCTATTTCAAAGGTTAGTTTTCTCTTGAATTGATATAATATATGTTATTTTGTACTTCTATAAATGAAAACCAATGAAAATAATCTTTAGAAAAGGAGAGTCTGCATTACATAGTGTATCTTTATTTATTTAAAATAAGTTTCTTCAAAATATTTTTATTATGTTAAGTTTAGTATTGTTCCCATTAGTTTAAAAGATGACAGTGTGCATTAATTTGTAACAAAACAATCTTCAGTTAAAAAAAATAATCTAAACTAAATGTTCTGTTATTGCTAAGATTGCTTTTGTTAAAGTTGAATATGACAGTTTCCCCCCCCCCCCTCCCCCCAGAGAAGTTATAGAAATTGAGTTAGTCAGTTAGTTAATAAATGTTATCAAAAACACATAACATAAGTAAACTTAGTTGATGCATCTTGAAATTGTTCTGCTTTATGAAGTTTTCTCTGGGTAATGTATTCAAATAACCATTATGGGGGGAAAAAAAAGAATAATCATAATTTAAAATTTGATTTAAAATTTGTAAATGACATATTATAATTTTACTATTTTTATTTTAATTTCTTAAACATTTAATTCTTAATGTAATTATTACTTCTGTTTCAACAAGAAATATCTAATATATATTTTTTTCTTAATTAATTTTAAACTTTAGTTTATTGTTTTCTGAATGTAGGGAATTATTTTTCACTTTCACTGGTTGCTTTTCAGACTAAACTAAAACATTTTTTAATACAATGTATAAATTTTCAATTGCACTGTCTCATCTTTCTGCTCTTCCCTTTAAAATATAAATACTACATCTGCTTTTATTTTTTCCCTCCTACTAATACTCTTTCAAATAACGTTATTAAAAAATGCAGTGTAAATTATTGCATAATTTTTGTCACTTAGGGCTGTTTTCTGTTCTGTTTTTCTTTCAGAAAGAGACATGTATACCTCAAACATCTGTAGAGATTTTATATCAAGCAATTCTGTCTAGTTTACCTCAGTATATGGTATGTCAAGTATAATTCATAAATTTGTTTATGTGTATTAATTTAAAATACTATATTCTAATTATTTGGTGTTATTTAGATTGCCCTTTTAAAAATTTTATTGGCTGCTGCACCTACCTCCAAAGCCAAAACTGAATCGATCAATATTATGGCTGATGTTTTGCCAGAGGAAATGCCGTAAGCTTTTATATGTTTTTGTCATAGTTAATGTTAACAATTAATTAATGAAAGTTGAAACTTTCTCATGCAATGTTATATTTTTATTGTATTTTTTTTTTTTTTTTTTTTGTCTCTAAAATGTATTTTTTGTTTTTAAAAATTTGAAAAAGTTAACAATACTAATTTATGAATTTCTCAGTTATACTTTGTTTTAATAAACTCAGATACTTGCCAACATCTTTATGAATATATATATGTAAACGGATATACTTGTATCAATTTTATATATGCTACTAAATATATGAATTTATTTTGTGAACATGTCAACAAGGAATGAAAAAGATATCCAGTAAATATCTAGGTTATCCAACTGGGTTCTGGAGATCAGCATTAAATATCTGGATATTGGCTACCATCAAGCTGGTTATCTGGTCAAGATATCCAAAGGGAGAAATTCAAGTTTAAACTCTCCTGAAGCAAAAACTCAACTTTGAAAATTTGTTCACTGTAGCCTATTTTGAAAATGGAAAAAAATATTAAACCAGTTGGAAAGTATTGCGAGGAGAGTGACAGAAGCTGATAAAGGATGGTGGAAATTATAACATTGTTGAACAAATTTTTTATGTGTAACAATAAGTGCAGATTCCAGTCAACCCTCTCCCTGCACACATACAAACCAATACTCTCGTTATGACACTTACGAACACTATATTTAAGTATAGACCACCATCACAGGGCTTTTGTCTGTCTTCTTCTGTGCGTTCTATGTAAACTGCTTTTTTTTTTTTTTTTTTTTTTTTAATCTTTCTAATGGAATATTGCTTTATTTGTAAGCAATTTCATTCTTTAAGCCTGAAAATGCCAATCAAATTTGATACAAACATTCTGATTGTTTTCTGTAATTTTCTGTTTTATTTATAATCCACTTGACTCTAATCTTTGTGAACTATTCAATAGTAGGCAAAAGATTTTTATGTTTTTGATGACAGTTCTTTTTCTCAAATTTACAATGAAGTAGTTTGAAGTCAGACTTACAATTTTATTTATGGTGTGGATATTATGGCCTTATGTGGCCTTTTGAAGATTAAACTTGCAAGCTGTAGTTAACTGTTACAAATATAAGTAAAGTGCAACCTCTGCAAAACTGAATTTAACTGCAGCTTCTATGTTTTTTTTCTTTCATCTACGTTCAGCTTTAGCACACATATATATAAAGATACAACAAAAGTATTGTTACAAAGAATAAAATCACTTGTTTTTTAGAACTGTTGTTGTTGTGAAAATGTGTGTAAACCAGTGGCGGCTTGTGCATCCAAAATAGGTGAAGAGGCACACTGTATTTTACACGGCATTCATTTATAGAATATAAATTTACATTTAAATAAGTATTTTTAGTTAATTTTAGTTAAGACCCTGCTTAATAAAAATTATGCACTAAAAATACTTCAATATTATTTTTGAGCTCTTCACCTATTTTCGGTTCACGAGCCGCCACTAGTGTAAACATAAAGAAAAAATATATGGCTTCAATATATACAGTATCAGTTTTAGATCACCAAAATTTGGAAGCCCTATCTCTATTTGAAATAGGGTTAGCTAGATTTTTCAAGAATAATTTATAGATTTTTCGCTGTAAATATTCCTCATTACTATGTATGTATATAATTACTCTGAAGTGAGTTCTGGAAATTTATTTTATTTCTACAGTTTTATTTATGTAGGTTATTTGTACTTCTTGGTGATGAATAAATTTTTTTAAACAAATATAATTAATTGCGTGTATGCTACACTCATACCTAATTTTTTTCATGGGATAAAGGATCAGGCTTAACTGTTTCAACACAAAAGAGTTGTTGTGTGATTTTGCATTTTATGGTAATTGCTGACAAATATCTTTTTTTTAATCATTCATCACCAGTTTTTCAATGTATTTTACTATGATATTTAAATGTATGTAATAATTTTTTTATTTTATAAAATGTATGGGGGTGGCACAAGCACAATTATTTAAAGTAAAAAAAGATACTTTGTGTGGGTAATAAGTAAAACATTTAAATAATTCAGATTTATTAATAAAGTAAAATATAATATTCATTTCAGAACTTATAAAATTCCTTTATCAGTACTAGTAAAAATTGAAATCAATAATTAAAACAGAAATTGACAGAATTTACGAAAAAAAAAAAAAAAAAAAAATAGAAATTTTAGAAAATTGATTTTCATTTTTACTTTAATGATTAATTATATATCCTCTTTATCTGAATACTACGCTTATTTATATCATTATAATTCGCTCAATATTGTTGAATTATTCGATGAGAAGTTTCAGTTAGTGATGTGATTTTAATTAATTTATCTTTCATTATTGGCCATGCTCTTAAATTTAATCTTTTTATTTCATTTGTCTGTGCAATTGATCTTTTATATTTATTTATTATATATTTTATATATATTGGCTTGGTTGCTATCATTATGTACTATGATGGTTCAATAATTTTTAATCAATGTAACCATTTCATTTGTATTTGAATAATGATTATATATATTTTTATTTACAGCATGACAGTCATACAATCTTTAAAGTTAGGTATTGATGTGAATAGACACAAAGAAATAATTGTGAAAGCTATTTCTGGCATCTTACTATTAATGCTCAAGCACTTAAAAATCAATCATGTCTATCAGTTTGAATATATGAGTCAACAATTAATGTTTGCTAATTGTATACCACTCGTACTCAAGTTTTTTAATCAAAATATAATGTCATATGTTGGAGCAAAAAACAGGTATGGATATATATCTTATTTTGGAAAATAATTTCAATCTTTTATTTATATTTGATATTGATGTAACTTTCCTACAAATTAAAAAAAATAAATAAAATATTTTACCATTGTCCTATTTCTTATATGTTTTTAACTTTGGTTATAATTGCAAAAGTTATTATTTTCTTTTGCATGCACTAGGGGCTCTGCCTCCTGCTCACTAAGCTCACCAACCTCCAAGAAAAGCTTTAATCTTCCCCTCTGACTCACTCAACTCACCAACCTTTGTAGAATTTTACCCACCTGATGTAACTTCACTACAAATTCAAATAAGAAAAAATTTTACCATTGTCATATTCTCTGCATGTTTTTAACTTTGGTTACAACTGCAGAAGTGATTACTTTCTTGTATATACACTAGGGCCTCCCTCTCCTGCTAATTCTGCTCACTAACCTTTAACCTACCTATTCCTCTGATTCACTCCACTCGCCAACCCCTGCTGAACTCTACTCACCTGATCACATCTCTATCTTTGACTGATTAGGATATTAAAAGGGCATAAGACAAGACAGAAACAGAAGAATACTATAGAAATACCCATGTTTGATATCAAATTGAAATACACAATATTTAACAAAATAATATGAAAGCACCACAGAACTGGCATTTTAAAGTAATAACTATAAAACTTTGAATAAACACATGCATTTCATGATGTTTATTCAAAGATTTATAGTTATTACACAGTATTGTATCCTATATGTGCCAGCTTACATTCTGCACCTTAGTTTTGCAAATTAATAGAGTGTACTAGGAAATATAGGAAACCTATTTTATAAAATACAGATTTCATTGTAGGATCACAAAAGTTTACAGTCAAGTTGTAATTATTATTATATATGTTAATATAAAATTTAAAAACTGATATTTTAAAATTTTACATTTTATTAAAATGTTGAGCCAAAAATCAAAATTCTGTAAAAACCAAATTTTGGAGAAAATTCCAGGAAATTATATATAATTTAGCTCATTAATGAAAAAATCAGAAAGAAATAAAATCATTAAGACTGTGATTTTTTTTTTTTTTTTTTTTTACAAAATGTTTAAGATATGTAAAAATTTCTAGGTTTAGTAACAAAAATCACTAAAAAAAACTTTCATTTTTTTTTATTTATTTATTTATTTATTTTTTTTCATATATGGATGCACCTTTAGAGAGGAAAGAATGGAGACTTTCAAACATTTTAACAAAGAAATTAATTGCACAATGACTTACATATAGAGAACTGTTTAAAAAATATTGTCAAAAAAATCACTTAAAAAAAAAAAAAAATTAAATATATTTCTTGAATAGTAAAAATATGTATTAATAATAGTAAAAAAAAAAACTGCTAAAGAAGGTAAATGTTGGATTATTTGATTCTATTAGTATTTTTTGCTTGAGAATTTCTACAGAGACAGAATGATAATTTGAAAATGAGGAATAATTCAGAACATTTCTAGTGTCGAAGCAAAACTATTTCTTATCAATATTTTAGTAGATTAATACTTTAAGCTGAAAAAAAAACTACAATTAGGATAAATTATTTGCAAGTTGCCAAACTTTAAATGTGGCACAAATAAATGGCACAGTTTTAAAAATTCATCTTCGTGTGATGAGGGTAGATCAGCAGTAGTCAAGGATTTCATATAATTGTTGCTAAGGATAAACAATATTTCCCTTTTCACTTCGTAGTAGAAAGAAAAAAAAAACATACTTCTAGAAGCTTATTTTATTTGTGTATGTGTATGTGCGTCTTGGGCTAATGAATAATAGAAGCTGACTGTTAAATAAGCAATGGACAATGAAGATTCTACTGTATCATCATTGTCTTCAAATCATCAGAAAAGTAAAAATCTAGCTGCAGTCTTTATACTACAGTTAGATTATTGTTTCATGACATTTTATTTATCCACTGAAAAGTTATTTGAAAATTTGAGTGTATCTAAACTGATTTATACTCTGTAATTTGTAAAGGTATTTGTATTTTTAATTATATATATATATATATACAGAGAGAGAGATTATAATACAGTATATTGCTATTAATTTAAATATATTTTCAGCATTTCAGTTATTGATTTTCCTGCATGTGTTATTGGTGAGCAACCTGAACTAACTGAAGAAACATTAGAAATGGGAGATCAACTTCCATATTGTTCGAGAAATTTGTTTTCTTGCATTAATTTATTGAGATTACTAAATAAACTCACCAAATGGAAGCATTCAAGAATCATGATGCTTGTTGTATTTAAATCAGCTCCAATTTTAAAAAGAGCTCTTAAAGTCAAGCATGCTATGATGCAACTTTATGTGTTAAAATTATTAAAAATGCAAACAAAATACCTTGGAAGACAATATCGCAAAAGTAATATGAAGATTATGTCAGCCATATATCAGAAAGTTAGACATAGATTAAATGATGACTGGGCATATGGAAATGGTGAGTTGCTTTTCTTTACATTTTGCCTTTTTTTGTTACTCATCATATAAGTATATATTTTTTAAAAATTCATTTCGATAGCTGTACATTATTTGTGTTTAATATATATATGTGGAATTTTCTGGTTATAGTCTTAAATTTTTTACATTAACTCTAGTCATTAAAATGTTATATTTCTACATTTTCAAATGGCTTTCTTTTTTTCTACTATTTAGTTATAGATTGTTTTAGAATTATTAAATCATTAAGTTGCCATGAGGATTGAAAGTTTGAGACTGGTGATTAAAATTTCAGATAATTATTTTTCTTTGAAGTTAAAATTAGTCTTCATTTTCTTTTATTTATTTTCTTTATTTATTTCTTTATTTATTCATCTAAGAAACAGTATGCTATTACACTGTGACTGTGACAGCAATATTAGGAAAAGGAAATGGCTTGCTGACAGAAATATACTGTATAAATAGGCGTAGAATAAAAGCCATTCTATTGTTTTAAAGTAATTGTCTATACTGTGTTGTATTAAAAATGAATCATATTGAATAAACTTTACCAGAATTATCTTAAAACATTAGAGTAGGGGGGGGGGGCATGAATAAAAAAAAAATATATATTAAATTCTAGTATTTTTAGAATCTTAGATCTGTTGCAGGTAGCTAAAGTAAATGCTGTTGGTATATACCAGGCCTGTCCAACCCAAAACACTAGGTGGGCCGCATTGGAAATATTTTTTATTCAGGCGGGCCGCATCGTCTGTATATATGTGTATGTATTTATATGTTCGTAAGTGTATGAATCATGCATGTACACACATTGCCATAAAAATTTGCGCACCAAGAAATAATTATTGGACTGTACCGAAACTTGGCATGAAGGTACGTGCCAGGCAGATATGCAAATGATTAGAAATGCAGCATGATTGCGCACTGTGTAATGCCAGCAGAGGGCGCTGAACTACGTTTTTCTTGAAGTATAAAACAGGTAAGCAGAGCTTGCTTGATGTGCATAACCTATTGCAGAGGGACGCTTTTTAAATAGAGATGCCGTCACGCCACCATCGAAGACAATACGAACAGCTGTCAGAGTCCGAGAGGGTAAGAATCAACGGTGTGATGGAATACGGGTGATCAGCTTGGTGAGTAGCCATCCACCCAGGCCGTTCTGATTTTACTGTGAGGAGGTGTTGTGACCAGTGGACAAAAGAGAGGCCGCTTACACGGCGACTAGGCTCAGAACGTGCTCGACAGATCAATAATCAAAAAAACCGTCATATCATACGAAACATAGACATAGCGCCAACAGTCTCGTTGTCCGAAATCCGGACATATGCAACATTTATTCCTATATGATCTGTCCCTGTGTCTGTATGTACCATCACAAGGTCCCTGGCTCAAAGGCATTTACTGTCGCGACGCCCATTACATATGTTGCCAATAATACCCCTCTATCCTCCGTTTGAAGTAGTGTCGTGTCGCGCTCGACGGGTTTGGACTGCAACCGAATGGAACCAAGTCGTCTTCAGCGATGAATCCAGATTCAATTTGGGCAGTGATGACAAATATGCACGTGCGTGGAGGCATCATGGTAAACACCTCAATCCTCCCTTTGCTTTACAGCTGCACACCTCACCCACAGCTAATGTGATGGAATTGGTATGGGATGACATTGCATACGATACACGGTCATCCCTAATATCAACGGCACTATGACAGACCAGCGGTACGTTCGTAACATCCTTCAGCCATAAGGGTTGTCACTTATGACAGGGCTCCCAGGAGCCATTTTTCAACAAGACAATGCACACCCACACACAGCAAGGTTGTCACAGGACTGCCTCCGTCATAATACCACCCTTCTCTAGCCTGCTCGATATCAGATTTGTTACCAATTGAGCATATCTGGGATCACCTGGGACGGCAAATTTGGCAGCCAACGAGTTTGGACGAATTAGAGGAACATTTACAACAAATGTGGAACGAGATGCCGCAGGACATCATACGGGACTTGTATGCCACAATGCTTGCCCGTATCGCATCGTGCATTCACGCTAGAGGTAGCGACCCAACAGGGTACTAAAACCTCCCTTCTTTCGTAATTTTTCCTGTAATAAATGATCATTTCGCTTTGATTTTGTAATCATTTACTTATATCAACATTGAACTTACGTATGTAAATTTTTGTTTCATTCTGACAACTCTTCCTTGGTGCGCAAATTTTTATGGCAGTGAAAGTATATATTTTATTCGGGGGGAAGGGCAAGGTAAAGATTCGGCGCAGAATACATTTTTTTTTTTCATTCATAAATTAACAACATAATCGGGAAAATTTATGACTATACATTAAGAAGTATAATAAAGAGAACAAATACTGGATCTAATAACAATTTCATTACAACAGTGTGATTTAGCTACCATGATCGTTGAAAGGTATTTTTACTGCGAAAAGTGAGGAAGGATTGATTAATTTTTAAATTTTAACCAAATTTGCCAACATTTAAATATCGTTAGACTCCTCGCGGGCCGCACGAAACTACACGGAGGGCCGCACGCGGTCCGCGGGCCGCGGGTTGGCCACCCCTGGTATATACTTTCAAAAAAAGAAAGAGAGAAAGAATTAATTATGCCAGCTTTTATCATTTTGTATAAAAAAAGTGTTTCAAAAGTCTATTCTAAAGTTTCTTTCTTGTTAAATCTATTAGATTTTTCAAGAGGCTACAGGATTATTTCAGAGGACAAACATTATTGAAAATGTCGCATACATAGCATTGAGTGCACTAAAACTACTGCTGAACTCTAAATAATGGATATATAATAAAAATATGTTTTCATGGAAATTTATACTTTTTTTTTTTTTTTTTTTTTTTTTTTCAGGACATAAAATGTTGTTAAATCAATTATTAACTATGTATCAAATACACAAGCTACATGTAACTTAACTTTGCTTCAAGGAGAGCATCATCTATATAAGTAAAAAGCCAATTTACAATGAATGGCTCAGTTATGTTCAGAAATACCATGTTATAAGGATCAGAACACTAGTTTCACTTCCATTACCTGACTACCGTAGGTAATGGAAGTATTGTATTCGGTCCAAAACTTTTATATCGAGATTTCACCTGATTTACATGTTTTAAGTTCTCCTGATTCCAAAAAAGTGGTTATGGTAATTGGTCAGTGTATGTGTATGTATGTGGGGAATCTTCTGACTATTATATCTCCGAAACTAATAAAGATAGAACTATGTAACTTCAAAATTGAGACAGGTCTGGTGTACAGATGAATTTTTCAAATTTTGGTGAAAGTTAGAAAATCAGAAGTGGGACATCCAAAACCGGAAGTAAGTCCGTATCTCAAAAATAGCTCTAACGATTTTCTTCAAAGTTGCTATATAAACACTCTATTAGATGTCTTTTCATATGAATTAGTTGGTTAGCTCAGGAAAATTGAAAGGCGTCTTGTATAAATAGCTCAATTTTAAGTCTCATGAGTGCATTCCTTCAAAAATATTTGTACAGTTTTTTTTTTTTAAACATGCCGTATTTAACCCCCTTTTAGTTATCCTTTTGTATGTAATTGTTGTTTTCCAGTCAACAATTGAGTATGCAAAGTTTTGATAAAAGTCGGTATCTCAAAAATGGCTCTAGCAATTGTCTTGAAAATTGTTACATAAACCCATTTAACATATTGTTTCTCATGTATTACAAGAAAATTAAAAGTCATCCTGATTAAGTAGGTCAATTTTAGATCTTGAAAATTGATGCTACAAAAAATGGCCTTACCATTTTTTTTATTTATTTTTTTAGCTCGATATCTAAGTTCTGTGTTTTATATGTTTTTACACGTGTATCAGCTTTCTGTTACTGGACAATTTTTAGGTGTCTACTTCGTTAAATCAATTTTATGTTTTCTGATCACATTATCTTCTAAAAGTGCATATAATGCATGTAATGGTGGGTAATAGAAGTCGTGTGTATGTTTTATTGATATTAGCAAGTGATATTTTTAGCTATATGATTAATTTGTTAATTACTTTAACTAGTTAAATATTTTTCAATTGACTTAGATCCTGTGTCATTAATTTATATATTGCAGTTTTTAATTTTAAATTCCTTATTGCTGCAATAATTTATAAAAACTCTGACTAGATCAACATTTGTAAAGGAACATTATTAATAAGTGTGATTAAAAAATAATTTACCAATAACTGTAAGTTAAAAAAAAAGTTTATTATTCCATTTAAAAATGATGTTTTTGATAAAAGTCTATACAATAATGCCCATGTATCAGTTTTTCAAACTGGAAGTTGTTACTATATTTCTAATTAATTTGATTTAACTTGTTTAATAATTGAGTTTGGTAATTAAATGAAAAATTTGCTAAAGTTTATCAAAATGTTTGGAATATTGAAACAAATTGCAGCAAATAAAGAATATGAGTTTAAAAAGTTAGAAATCACAAGTGAATCGGGAATTCTTCATGCAATCTTTGGGAATTAAAAATACATTTGTCTTTTTATTATACAAGAATAACGTTTTTCAAGATTTTTTTTTTTTTTTTATGGTGTGTATTTGTTACATCCAGCTAATCAAAACTTTTACCTATCAATGTCAATAATTGAATACTGCATAATCATTTGTTCTTATATATATATATATATATAATAATGATGATCTATTAAGCATAGTAGAAGCCTAGCAACAGATACAAGGGCTTTGAAACACCAATGACCAACAAGATTAAAAATTTCTATGAGAAGTTCAGAAAAAAGAAAAAAAAAAAAAAAAATTCAGCGGATGAAATACACAAATTTAAAGAATCCAGATTTATTAATAAACAGCCTGCAAAACAAACGAATCAATAAACTAACACAACAAATCTTAACTTAAAACCATAAACTATATCAAAATTTATGAAAAAATAATTTAAGAAACTTAAGAATATATATTGAAGATGTTGTGCTGTGTACAGGGTGTTCCAAAAGTCCCACACACCCCTCCTAACTCGAAAATGAGTCGGAATTTTGAAAAATGGCAAAACACGTATCTAATGAATTCGAGAGGGACCTTTTTTGGTGGAAAACATTTTTTATTTATTTATTTATTTATTTATTTATTTTTTTTTGGGGGGGGGGGTAGGGGGCCACTAGGGAGGGCAACTTTAAAATTTCAAATAGGAAGGTATGTCTTGTGATACATCCCTGGAAAAATCTCTTCAAGACAATGAATTTGATATAAATAGCCCTATGATGGTTATTAAAAGAGATGCATGAGTTTTTAGACTTTTGAAATGTGGATTTTATGCTTATGTATCCCCTTTAATAATCACTGCAGGACAAAACTATTTATACCAAATTCATTGTCTTGAAGAAACGTTTCCAGGGATGTATCACAAGACATACTTTGCCAAAAAATGTTTGGGCCCGGGCAAGGGGGTGATAGGAGTACCGTTAGGAAATGCAACTTTAAAATTTCTAATGGGAAGGTATGTCATCCCGGGAAACGTCTCTTCAAGACAATGAATTTAGTATAAATAGTTTTGTCCTACAGTGTTTATTAAAGGGGATGCATAAGTATAAAATCCACATTTCAAAAGTCTAAAAACTCATGTATTGGCTTTAATAATTATCGTAGAGCAAAACTATTTTATTAAATTCATTGTCTTGAAGAAACGTTTCCAGGGATGTATCACAAAACATACCTTTCCATTTGAAGTTTTAAAGTTGCCCTCTCGAGTGGCTCCCCTAGCCTCCCCGGGCCCAAACTTTTTTTACCAAAAGAGGTCCCTCTCGAATTCATTAATTCGTCATTTTTCAAAATTTCTACTCATTTTCGAGTTAGAAGGGGGGGGTGGGACTTTTGGAACACCCTGTGTATATATATATATTTATATAATAATGATCATCTATTAAGCATAATAGAAGCCAAGCGACAGATACATGATCACTGAAACACCAATGACCAATAAGATATATATATTTAAAATATTTAAAAATCATTACGTCTCATAGTTAAATTAAATTTTAATCACATTAAAAACTGAGACAGATAATATACACTAAAAATATACATTTTAAAATATTAAAAACACAAAAACATAAATTTAAACGTTTCGAGCCTTTTACAGGCTCCTCATCAGTAAAAAACATCAAATGTAAATATTGAGATGAACAACAGACTTTCATTAAGTGAGTACAACGTATTCATCAGGAACTGCGCATGCCTCATTAAGTGGCAAAAAATGTTGATTTGTGTACCAGCCCTCCAGGAAAATTCTTGAGTGATAATTTAAACAATTAGATATGATTATTTTAGTACTGTTAAAATCAGGTAAATGGTCAGTTTTTATGGCATGCTGTACTATTTTTGAACGTATATCTCACGGTTTTTGAAATTTGTTTTATGTTCCTTAATTCGAGTATGAAGAGAACGGCCAGTTTGACCAATATAAACCGAACTACAAGATTTACAAGGGATATTATAAATAACACCTGTACGGGAAAAAGGGGGGATAACCAGTTTTAAAATTAGAAAGGAAATTACGAATTAGAAATTGATTGAAGTTTATAGGAAACAGATAAATTAACAGTGCGTAAAACTTTGGCAATAGATTCAGAAATATTTTTATAATAAGGAATAGTAACGAATGATTTAGGTGAATTAGTTTCATGATTATCCTTATAAAAGTCATACTCTTTTAATTTTCTTTTAAGCCAGCGAGAGGGATAATTATTACGCTTTAAGTCTGAAAAATTCCTTTTCAATTCCATCTGGAAAAGTTCATCGGTACCTCAATATAATTTTGCACGGTGAAGTAACGTATGGAAAACAGCAGATTTATGTGAAGAAGGGTTAGCTGAATTAAAATTTAAATACTGGCCTGAAAATGTAGGTTTCCTATAAACAGAAGTAACAAATTTAGAATAAGTATCAGAAGGCGAACGCTCAATTAAAATATCTAAGAAAGGGAGTTTATTATCTTTTTCTTGTTCTAAGGTAAACTGAATTGAAGGATTAATGGAATTAGCATATTTTTATAATCACTGATAATCAATATGTTTCTGATATTCTTAATTATGCTAATTCCGTTAATCCTGCAATTCAGTTTACCTTAGAACAAGAAAAAGATAATAAACTCCCTTTCTTAGATATTTTAATTGAGCGTTCGCCTTTTGATACTTATTCTAAATTTGTTACTTCTGTTTATAGGAAACCTACATTTTCAGGCCAGTATTTAAATTTTAATTCAGCTAACCCTTCTTCACATAAATCTGCTGTTTTCCATACGTTACTTCACCGCGCAAAATTATATTGCAGTACCGGTGAACATTTCCAGTTGGAATTGAAAAGGACTTTTTCAGACTTAAAGCGTAATAATTATCCCTCTCGCTGGCTTAATAGAAAATTAAAAGAGTATGACTTTTATAAGGATAATCATGAAACTAATTCACCTAAATCACCTAAATCGTTCGTTACTATTCCTTACTATAAAAATATTTCTGAATCTATTGCCAAAGTTTTATGCACTGTTAATTTATCTGTTTCCTATAAACCTCAATTTCTAATTCATAATTTCCTTTCTAATTTTAAAACTGTTATCCCCCCTTTTTCCCGTACAGGTGTTATTTATAATATCCCTTGTAAATCTTGTAGTTCGGTTTATATTGGTCAAACTGGCCGTTCTCTTCATACTCAAATTAAGGAACATAAAACAAATTTCAAAAACTGGGATATACGTTCAAAAATAGTACAGCATGCCATAGAAACTGACCATTTACCTGATTTTAACAGTACTAAAATAATCATATCTAATTGTTTAAATTATCACTCAAGAATTTTCCTGGAGGGCTGGTACACAAATCAACATTTTTCGCCACTTAATGAGGCATGCGCAGTTCCTGATGAATACGTTGTACTCACTTAAAGAAAGTCTGTTGTTCATCTCAATATTTATATTTGATGTTTTTTACTGATGAGGAGCCTGTAAAAGGCTCGAAACATTTAAATTTATGTTTTTGTGTTTTTAATATTTTAAAATGTATATTTTTAGTGTATATTATCTGTCTCAGTTTTTAATGTGATTAAAATTTAAGATATATATATATATATATATTTAATAAGAAATTAGGTAATAAATTTTGCATGTTTTACAGTTACCAAAGATTGCATGTAAAATTGACAATTTTATTTTTATATTCCTAACTATATTGTAATCCTTGTTTCTAAATTTTAGATTTAGAAGCTCGCCCATGGGATTTTCAAGCTGAAGAATTCGCATTGCAAGCTAGTATAAATAGATTTCATAACAGAAGATATGATCGTTCTGGATCATTAAATAATGATCCTGATTATCGAGCTGTAGATAACAATATTTTAAGTGTTTTAGGTCGTGAAATTGAACTGACTGATGATTTTAAATTACATTATGAGAGTTGGTTAAAAAGAGAAGTTTTTCAACTATCAACAGATTGGGACCAACTTTTAAATTCACAATACCTTTGATTTTTAATAATTTATATATTAGGATAAAAACCAATATGAACAAATTAATTAATTTATTTTATAAAGCACTTGTGCAAAATTTGTAAATATGATCATGATTGTATGCAAAAGAAAACTCGATGTTGTGTATAGTATTTATTTTTAAAAAGTACTTTTTTTTATTTAATGTATGTGTTACTTCCGGTCATAATAGTTTTGCAGAAATTAATTTCTGCAAATATTTAAAAATAAACATGTATGAAATGAATTTTATTTTTAAATTTTTAAATAATAATAAACTTACATTTGAATGTTATTTGTTAAATTTGTTTTATTTTAATTTTAATGTTTTCTTTATGCATTCTCAGAGATTTATTTTATTCTAGAAATTCTTTTAGCTATGTATTGCATTATTTGAGTTTTAATTGACATTTATGTAACCAAAGAGAGAATATTTATAAGTTCATTTCAAATTATTTTATTAATTAATACCACATTGTTAAGTAAATGACAATATAATATAGTTTGCTTATTAATGTCATTTATCTGTAGCATTGTGACTTCTGCTTTCTTTTATGTTTTAATCAAAACAATATACTTTATTTATATTGCATAACAAAAGGTACAAATATATTTCAGAATTTGTTTTTGTGATATCCTATTTAAATGTTTAAAATTCACTTAGTTTTGTAGTACATATAATCTGAAAGAAGAAAAAGCCCAAGTTTCTTTTATAATGCAAATATTGATATTTGAAGAATATTTTATTTTTATTTATTTATTTTTTTGTGTAGTAAATAACTATATTTGAATAAAGTTTAACTTTTTCTTTTAATACATTAAAATAAATAAATAAATAAAACCTAATGAAAATTTATAATTTAACTTAAAAAATTTAGTTTTCTCTTAAATTTAATGATAGCTTTTAACCTGTTTCTTTCCTCTAAGATTAGTACTTCCTGCTTTCCTCTAAGCAAACAAAGGTTCTCTATTTTTACTTTCTTCTATATTCATAAGAAGGAAGTACTGGATTCAGGAAAATTTCCAACTTCTGGTTTTTCAATGGTTTTCTGGTTTTTCAATATTGTGAATGTCCTGAACATTATTTGTCCAGTTTTAAAAAGTGTCTGTTACCAAAAATTCTTTAAAAAAAAAAAAATTGCATTTAATTCCACAAATAAGTTTTAGTCTTTTCTGCCTAGCAGGTGTCTATACTATATTGCAATTTTCCAGATTTATGGGAAAGCTACATCTCAGCTTCTATAATGTATAAGTACACTGCACTTAATATGTGATATGGCTAATTATGAGAAACTATGCTGGAATAATTTAGGTACTTATTGTCTGACAGATGGTGCTGTTCAGCTGCACTAGTTACATCTTAACTTCTTTGGCATAGAATTACATCAAACTTAATTTGTAAGATATTTATTTTGAAAAAGAAATATATATTTATATATATATATGCTGACTAAATTTTGGTACATATGTCTGACAATCTGCCTATGAATATTATACAGCATTTTTCATGATTTTTCAAATATCATTTTTGATGATCGACAGCTAGTAGATATAATCACATGATACTAATGTAATTGTCTGACAGTGTAAGTAAAATTATTCATAAAAATCTTCTTTTTTTTTTTTTTTTTTTTTTTTAACTTGAAGTTTATTATACACAGATAAAAAAGTAGAAAATTTTATGAAAAACACATAGCAGCCGGATGAAAATTTGTGATAATACTTGATGTTGCATTATTGCATTTACATGAAGCATAATAGGGGGGGGAAAAAGCAATTTTTTATTGCTCAGTTAATAAAAATGACTGTATGAAATGACTTACAAGGAAACTCTTTCAAGTTTAGTTTCCAGTGGGTTTGAAAAAAAATTGCAGAAATAAGTGTGCATTGTGTTTAATTTACTAGCAAAATTTTAGCTACTGAATTACAACAGAAAAGCTTAAAAAAAAATATTAAATTTCAGGTTTTGAATGCCAAACATGAAAATGCATAGCCAAATAACATTAACTCTCATTTATTAATGCCAAGGAACAAAGGTATTCAGTAAATATTATCAAAAACATTCTTGTATTCTCTTATCTAATTTAGCAATTTATTTAATACCTGCTGCCTTCTGCAACTAGCTGGTTTACCTTTTCTAAAAAAGTAGAGGTTTTTTTTTTTTTTTTTTTTTTTTTTTTCTTTCTTTAAGGGAGAGAAAAGAAAGAAAAAGAGGAGGCATATTTTGGCTAACATGCTGTTTAGGAATTTGAAAACAGTTCTGACTTGGGTTGTTTGTGCCTATAGATTGTTTATTCATTGATGAGCATTAAATCATAATTTGAGCTTAAAAAATATGGTGACCACTGTAATTCTGCTCAGGACATCCACAAGAATGGAGTTCTATGTGTTTTTGGTCCTCAGACATCATTAATTTAGCAAGCAGTGTTTAATCCTTAATTGAAACAACTAAATTTAAATTAATAAATATAAGTCTTTGATCCAGTTTTACTTAATTCCAAAAGCCTAAAAGAATATTAAAAAAAAAGGAGTATTAAAAAAAGGAGTATTAAAAAAAAGGAGTATTAAAAAAGTATCAAAGTAATTATTATTATTAAAAATAATACTAAATAAATACCTTGATCTGATGATTGGAAAAGTTGAAAAATTATTTTAAAAAAAAATAATTTCTACAGTTTTTGTTTAAATTTTCAGTAAATTGTTATAATATATTATTTTTTTTTAAATGAATATTGGATTAAAAAAAAAAAAAAAAAAAAAAAAAAAAAAATAGGAAGAATTAAAAAACAATAAAATTTAATTCTATATATATATATATGTTACTGTTAAAGCTCAAAATCTGTTAATGTGCAGATTACCTAGCTAATCTTCAGATTAACTAAAATGACCCATTAAAGCGCAAAATCAAGCATTTTCCACATTTTAACTAGGTAATCTGCACATTAGCGGCTTCTGTAGCGTTAAAGTTCAAATGTTTGTTTCGAGCCTTAGTTTTTTTACATTCACTATGACGTCAAACAGTCATGTGATACACATACGTAAATGAGCTTTAAACATAAACTAAAACTTTTACCCCTTCCGCTGAGCTTATGATAAACGGTAAACTCAAAACGTGGAGGATCGAAGCCATGATTAGGTTTCTTATTATGACCAACACAAAATTTAAAGTAACAAGTAAGTTATAATTGTTTTAATTTTTATTTTATTTCTTCTCTTTTTTAATTCTGTCAATATAAGTTTCATAAGGGTCTGCATTTTATTAATGAGATCTAAACTTAATTAAAAGCTCTCTCGTGAAACTCCATTTCGAATTATGAATATTAAATTTACAATACAATAATTATTTCCTCCCAAAATAAAATTATTAAACCACAACTTTTTAAAACTAATAAATTGATTTAAATTACTATTACTTGCTGGGAAAAAAAAAAAAAAATTAACTCTGAAAAATATTATGACATTATTTAATAAATACTTAATAGGAAATTTTTGTGCATTTTTTAGCATTTCATTACAATACTTTTTTTTGTTTCTTTCAATTTCAAGTTTCCTTTATTTTTTTACTTTGTTTGCTTTTTCAGATAATTTCGTTGTAGTTTATTAGATAAAATGTGTTAATAAAGTTTTTTTTTTTTTTTTTAATTGTAAAATTAATATACAGAGGTTGTTCGCACATTTTTTAGACAATTTTGATGGAGTGTACTGAAGCAATTTCTCTCATATTTCGTGTTTTATTTGTTCAGTTTGATAGCCCTTGTTCTTAACTAACATTCTACATCATAATTTCTATGATAATAATGCTTTTTATAATATCGGAAGAGGTATATTTTTCTACTCCTCTTGAACGGCTTTCCTGAGTCCACAAAGCGTTGTAGATCGTTGTTTGGATAATGTTGATTTTAAGAGTCGAAAAACACAAAAATCCAACAGTGATACATCAGAAGATTTAGCAGGAATGTCAGTGAAGGGTATGGTTTTAATTCCCGTTTTTTGTTCCATTTTTTTCTAGAAAAGCAATTGCGGATTGCGATGTGTGGCTGCTTGTTTTGTCTTGATACAGTTCAACGGATTGATAGCATTGTGGATAAAGATCTGGATTTTCATTTTTAAAAATTGGAATTAAAATATGTTCTTGAGAGTATTTAGAGTTGATTTTGACATTTTTGTCACATTTTTTTGCTTTTATCTTGCGCTTGTATGAAAAAACCAGTGGCAATCATAAATCCTTTAGAAAAACTCTCTTTTGATGATTTGAGCCATGTAGGAATTTTTTTTTTCTCCACTTTTGTGATAATAAATTGACCTTTTTTTATTGCAACCACTTAAATAGACCCAAGATTCATCTGTTGTTGCAACATTTTTCCATTTTTCTCCTGATAAATGCTTTTCATAACGATTTCACTAAAAACTATCTTTGGAAAGAGTGGAAACCTATCTTTCCATCCATTGCCATTTTAAAAGCACATTTTTGCATCTAAACAAAAATTATAAATATCAGAAGATAAATAAAACTTCCAAAAATATAACTGTTGTGAAAATAAAATTCTCCATGCAAACGATTTTTTCTTACTGTGAAATAAAATCGTCTAAAAAATGTGCGAACAGCCTGTATTTGCTAAACTTGTACTGATATATGTATGCTGCAAAATATAGTTTAATAAAGCATTGGAAAACTGTCATTTTAATTTTCATGCATTCTAAAAAATATTAAAGCAGTTTTAATTATTTGAAGTACTTTTTAAATAATGCTTCTGATTTGTCTAATTTAATATTTCTTTAGCAAATTAAAAATTGATGCTTAATTAAAAAAAAAAAAAAAATAGTAATAGCAGTATAAGTTGTTAATATTTTTTTTTTTTTTTTTAATTTAAATGGTTAAATATTTTTATTTTGAAAAGAAATCGTTACTGTATTACAATTCTAATATTCATTTATAAAATAGAATTTATTGAAAGCTATTAAAGATATTATATTTCATATTAAAAATGCATAACATCTTCAAACTTATATTGACAGAATAAAAAAGATGAAATAAATAAGAAAAATTAAAACAAATATAACTTTAAAAGACAAAAATAAAAATACTTACAGATTAAAATAAGTAAACAAAGAAAGAAAAGAAAACTAATCTTTTTTTTTGTTTGTTTGAATGAAAAAAACAAATACAACACAGCGGGCTGTAAAATTACGCCACCAGATATCTTATTTTCACTTTAACAAGTGCCTAGTAGGTAATGTACAGATTAACCAGTGTCTAGTTGGTAATGTGCTGATTACCTAGGTAATTTGAGAAATGAAACAATTTTCTTCACTTTAACGGATAATCCTAGTTAATGGGCAGATTACCTAGCTAATTTGCAGATTAACTGATTTCTGCACTTTAGCGGTAACATATATATATATATAACCTTCATTAATTTTTTTCTGTCAAAGTTTTATGGTCCTTTTTACTCATGTAGGCATGAGTAATTTAAATTGGTTTTGACTTTTATTGTAACTAAAAATGAATCATAAAGTTTCTGTGCTAGCTTTTTTACTGTGTTACAATCAATTTTATTTTTGTGATGTTGGTATTATCATGTATCTTTTAAAAGCTAAATTTTTATGAAATCTTAAATTTATATATATATATATATATTTCTTTAAAAGTTTTCTTGTGAACTCACAGCTAATAATTTTAAGAATCTAATCAAAAATCAGCTTTCATCAGATGGTACAACAACCCAATAACAGACTTCAAAAATCATGTTCTTAAATTAACTTTAGAAATCTAATTAAAATTTTAAAAATCAGGTTGTTTTTTGTACAAAATTTGAGGTGAAAAAGGACAATTATGTTTAATTCATTGATCTCTCTAGTCTCTATGCAATTGTCAGCCCACAAAATGTCAGACACAAACTTTTATTACATGTCAGTATGTATTTTACAAATATCCATTTTAATACATTAACTAACCTAAGAACTAAATAAATATATCAAATATATGAATATGTTAGTGATGAAATGTGAGATATTTGAGACAAATAGGAGTTAAGGTTGATAGACTTAGGCCTCAACAAAAGTAACACAAGTTTAAAAAAAAAGGGGGGGGGTGGCAATTTTGAGTTTATGTCATTGAAAAAATGTTTATGAAGTGCCCCAATGTGCATGAAAAGCTTTACGTTTCTTCCTTGCAATTTATTCACCAGAATAACAGTTGTATCAATTTTTTGTAAGCTAGTTAATGTGTTTTTGTCATTTTTAAGTTGATTTTTCTCAAGTAGCACATTTTTTTAAATGTGGCACTTCTTTTGCCAAGGCGATATATTTTCATATATCATGTTTTAGAATTTTTAACTGTTACTAATGTTCTAGAAGAAATTTTTATTTAAAATATGTATTAAATAACTATGTTTAAAAAAGGCTATAAAATGAGACAAAGAAATAGTTAGATTTCATTTTTCTTTAATGTACATAATGTTTCCATAGCCATTTTGATTAACACTCAAATTGAGGTCAGTTGTAAAATGAGTTTTCATTTATATGTTTGTATATGTAATTAATTACCTTTACATGTAAAGTGTAAAAAAATGTGTTATGTTTCTGATCTAATTATACTTAAAAATTTGTTGCATTATATTGCAAAATATTATAAACAACTATAGTAAATTATCCTTATATATATATATGTATGTATATATTGAAATTTAAAGATAATGAAATATTAACAGTATTCAAACAATTAATTTGATCAAAAACAAAGATCAACAAATCAAATAAGAATGGAATAAATTGGAAATAGATAAATACATATTTGCATTCTACCATTATCAAGGGCCTGGTAGAACACAAATATCCAAAAAAAAAAAATGTTTTTCCATCTCAAAGATAGCAATAGCTAAGAATATCTTTGATCTGGACCTGAAACATTCTTTTGAGCCAAAACAAGAAAAAACCAATTATAAAATAAAAATAATTTCAAAATGAACTCACCACAAAAAGAGATAAACATATAAGAATTATGAAACCAATATCACCAATAAATGTAGTAAAATTTCATATAAGAATCACTTATACAATAGTAAAGAAATAAGCAATCAGTTGCATCCAAAAAGAGTGTCACATGTAAAATTCAATAACCAGATTGCCGTTAAAAGTACAGTTTATCACGGTACAGTAATAGCAAATCATGGAGTAAATAAAGTGAAGTCATAAATATATAATGCAGCATTTTAAACTGTTACTGTTGATTACAGTGAAATAAATAATTAATCTTTGTAAATTAAGTGAGGTTCTATGTGTGCTCTGGAGTTCAGGCTACTGATCACAGAACTACAAAACTTGGCAAAGGAGTTTCTTTGACCATGCAGGGTTGCACCTAATTGAGATTTAATTCAATTTTCATATTTGAATGTATATATATTGATTTTTTAAGTTGAGGTTGGTTGGTTTTTCAAATTGTGGTATTTTAACTAATCAAACATTTCATTCATTGTGAGTCAAGTGATTAAATGTAGTTTAGATATAAACAAACTTTTAATATGGAAGTACTGCTTCTTTTTTTTTTTTTTTTTTTTTTTTGAGGGGGAGAGGGGGGGTACATTTGAATTAAGAAAATTTCTCGTAATTGAAACATAGGATTAAACAGTCAAAAGATATTACCAAACTGGATTCTTTTTTTAACCTGGTGATATATTTTCCTAAGTGATGTGATCAATAGATTTTTTAAAATTGAGCAAAATGTGAATTTTCTCTTCAGTTGTTGCCATTAAAAACAATTGCTTATGTAGAAGATAAAATTTCTCTGTAAGAGAAATAGATTTTATTTATTTATTTCTATGTATTATTTATTTTTTTATCAGAACAAAATGGTAATATAGTTGAAAGGATTTAACTTAGTAAATTTTAAATTAAATTATAATTATAACAATTAAGTTTATAATTTTTATAATGTAATTAATAATATAACTTTATATTTATTTTACTTATAATTTTATTATATCAAAGGAAGGGATAGAAAAACTAGATGTCGCTACTAGGTCTTGTTAATACATGGGGCCAAAATTAAAATATTCAGTACATGCCGAAATATTGCCATCTGTAAAATCATAGTTCTTGAATAATGTCAGCACCACCTGTCATCTGATAAACACTTAAAATGAAGTGCCTGGGTAAAGCGTTTGTAATAAAATGCAACACTAAGTAAATTTTCAAAAAATATAATTAGTTAATAATAAAATTAACTACATAATTTTCTGAAATTAAATTTTAATGTATAAATAAGTACTTTTTTTTAAGTACAGTAAACTCCTGATTTTCCACAAGCAGACTATGCTTGTTGTGGATTATTTGCAGGTCCAGGGAAATGGAAGGAACAAGTAAGTGCAGGATCAGGAAAAACTATTTTTTCAAGATGAAACAAAAACAGATGATTGATTTTATTTTTTATTTTTTCCAAAAAAAATATAAATAAAAGAACTATGATGTTTTTATTATATTTTTTGTACAGTACTGTTTATAATTTAGTGCATAAATTAGTTTACAGGCCTTGGCCTCATCATAAGTGCACTTTTTTGTTTATTGTTTTTATGTCCTTTAGTTGTACATAAAATACATATCGTTATTGAACTTAGAATATTTTTTATTTCATTTGCCCCTCATTCTTAGCTTTTTTTACGGTTTATCTATGATTTGTGTTATCCACAGAACCTTGCAGAGAATTGAAAGTTTAATATATTTATTTATTAATATTTTAATTTTGTTAGTATTTCATTATTTCTCACATAAATATTGATAATGCTAGTATTATATATTTTTTTTAATGCTAAATATGTTACTGATGAATATAAAATAATAATAATATTTATAGATTGTCAGATATATTTTTGCATAATACAGTAGAAGATCTTTATAACGCAAAGCTAAAAACAAAAGGTTTTGCGTTATATAGAATTTTGCATTATATAGATCACATTTCACACATCGTCAAACTTACCTTGTAAACATGGCCAAATATGTCTGAAACATATCAAAACAGAGTAGGACATTTTAAAGTTACATTTCTTGGAACAAAAAATTAGGTGGATAATAACTTTCATTCTAAAATTTACTTTATAAAGATAGTCCATACATGCCTGTACAAAATCATTCATTATACTGCTCACTTAAAAAAAAAATTAATGATAGCAATTTTTTCATTAAAAATCTGTGAATTAATCAGATAAAGAAAAACAAATGTATCACACTTACTTCTCAACAAAGTAACAGTTTTTTAGGAAGTATTTCTTAACTGCAAAATTTATTGTTTATATCCAAGAAATTTTGCGTTATATAGAGAATTGCATTATATAGAATTGCATTATAAAGATCTTCTACTGTATTTAATTTAATTTACAGGTATTTTCTAATTTTAATTACACTGTTATAATACCTTAAGAACTATCTACTTAGTTTTTTATTTTTCTGCAGAAAAATGACTTGATGTCTTTTAATATGCAAAAAAAGAACTCAAATATTTCATTTGACAATTTTGTTAAATAATATAGGATAAAGAGCAAAACTCCTTAAACTTAAAAATAAAATTTTATGCTAACCATTTTTCTAAAAAGCCAAAATTATATTGCAAGCATAATTTATTTAAAGTTTTGCGTAAAAGCCCCTGCCACTCTCTCTCCTTTTTCTTTTCCAGAGATATTTTAAAGGAAATTAAAGGGATAGAAAGATCTTGTACCCATTCTTATTTTCTTTCTTTCTTTCTTTTTTATAGAATAAAGAATATAAACCTCCATGTATAGTGAGACCTCCCTAACAAAATCACCCACAATGCCACAGAAAAATGGTCCTTTAGAGAAGCGGTCTTTAAACAGAGGTTATTGCAAAAATCCTAATTTGGACAACAAGTTCAATTATAAAATTCCATTCATAGATGAAAATAATAAACACGGCTCATATATTGGTGTCACTAAAAGAAAAATAAAAACTAGAATCAAAGAACATGAAAACGACATTAAAACCGGAAAATATAACACCGCGTTAGCCAAAACATATAGTAAAAACAATATTAAAATAAACTTTGATAAAACCGTAAAATTAGCAGATTACGATAATTACAACTATGCCATGTACCGCGAGTCAATTGAAATATTAACCAATAGCGACGTATGCAACGATAGCGGCGCAGTAGCCCCAAATAGAGCTTGGAGCCACCTGATGAGAAATCAACAGAGGAGTGAACAGTCTCAAGTTTTCCACCACAGAAGCAACGTTTCTGAAGAGGACCGGGTGCCCGGTACCGAAAGATCTTAAACGACCACGAAGTAAAGCTAGGTCTTTATATATTTAATATGTTATATTAATATACTTCGTTTTTTATTTTAATTAAATAATTAAAGTTCAATTAAATTAAATGCTTTTTATGATTTAAATTAATTACATAGCTTTTTAAGAAAGTTTGTTTGAATTTTGTAGATTTTTCACAAAATTCGATTTTTGAAAGAATTTCTTTTACATACCGGAAGATATTGTTCAGCTTATTGTTAGCATTATTTCTCTGTGGAATAGGGATCTTTATTAATCTATAAATTTCCAGTAAAGTTTCTTGGTGTGGAGTAATAATGTTAGCTTTTGATTTTTAATCTTAGTTAAGTTTAATACTTTAAATTTTCCATTTAAATTCAATTCTCTTTTACTAGATTGAATTTCATCACTAAGGATGCACATTCAGAAGTATGAAGTCTTTACTTCTTTTTTCTACACACAGATTATTATTGCACACATGGAAATTAACTTCAGTTATGTGGTGAACATTGATCAGTTCTAATCAACAGAAAAATAAAACTATCTGCTTTGTCTAAAAATTTGACCCCTAAGAAAAATATACAGTTGTACATAGACATTTAATAGATGTAAATTAATATTTATTCTTTTAGGGAATATTCAGAATGAAGAATATTCTTCTTTAAACTTTCAACAGAGGTGGATTTTTAGAAAGGTTTCATTGTATGTGTATATTTATATTTTTAATAAGTTATTTTATCTTTAAACAGACAAGTTTGTTTCTTGTTGTAAATGGACTGATTATTTGATTTTTAAGTATGTATTATGTTTGTATGCAATGGTAAAAGAAATTACTCTACTAATTCTGTTGCATTGTCATTTAGAAATAACTTTATTATTTAATGGTTTTCTTAAATTGAGTTTTGGGGCTGTCTACTTATTAAAATTTGAATTAATATTTAAATTTTCAATAGTGATAACAAATTTTGACAAAATATTCTTATAATCCATTTGGATTTATGTCCAAATACCTAATTCTGTATCATTGGAGCCAAGATTTAAGAAATAAAAGTATGCATAAGCGTTTCTTTTGTGTTAAATTACGAGACCCCAAAGCAAATAACTCTATCTTATAATTTCTAATAAATTTTATAAAATAAAATGTAAATTGGAAAATTAATTTTCAATAAATTATGATTTATAATTTAATGAATATTCTTGCATTTGGTCCACAGACTTTTTTTATGCATATGTAAAACTTTAATTTTTTACATTCAATTTTTTAATTATCCTTAATAATATTTATTTAAGATATAATATAGTGAGAATTTATTTTTAGAAAATTTTATTACTCAATCTCGAATGTAAGCATCAGGTTTTAATTTTTAGAAAACCTTTGACATTGGCTCGTTACACAATAATTAAAATTTCTTCAACTAGTCAGAGAAACATCTATATAATATTTCTCTAATGTGGACCAGTTACGATTACATTTTGTCAAAACGATACAATAATGGTGAAATTAATAAAATATGCGAGGATAAAAAATAATATTTAAAAATGAACAATATTTAAGCACGTGGACTCAGTTCAATGAACTAATAATAAAAAATGACGACATTTGTATGATGACATTATTTTATGGAAAAATGTATTTTTAAAAGTTGCTTCTGCAGAATCTTTGCAAATGTCATTTTAAACTTTTAAACCTAGCAATATTTTAAACATATATACAGAATATGAATTATTATCATAAATTGACTAAAAAATGCAATCATAAAACATATAATCAAAATAGGATTATTATTATTATTATTACTTTTTTTAAAACAAAAAATTATGCCAAAATAAATAAAATGTTATCACACTCTTGGCGATAAAAATTAAAAAGGCGTCATGGGGATCCTTTACTAAAACTGTTCTGCCTGCGGAAGTATGAAAACTGGATCGTCAAATATGAAATTTTTTAGAAACTTTTCTTTGAATGATTCTGGTTTCCCTATTACACAATATTTATTTAGTTATAATAATAATTTAGTTTTTGGTAAATTAAAATTTTAATTAGGTGGTGAAATTGGCATAATATTTATGAGTTTAAAATTTTAAAAGTAAATAAGAAAAGAAATAAAGTGCGAAAATTTCGCACAGGTATGCTAGTTGTAAAATATTTGCACTTAGACTTACTTTAGAAAGAGTAGATATAGGAGGTAGTCTATGGTGAAAAAGTAAATAACAATAATATTAATGTATATTTTAATATTGAGATAAACCCCTCTAAGGAAATCTTGAAATTGGCTCTTTTGAAAATAATTTAAAACTTTTTTGCATTTAGGCTTATTGAATTATGTCACTTTTGGAAAGAATACATTGAAAATAAATAAATAAATAAATAATAATAATGTTCATTTTAATATTGAGATAGTCCCCTAAAAAAATTTTTTTAAAGACAAATATGATTAGGTATTGTTCTAATTGTATTTTATGTATAGATATTTATGGCAGAATTTGTAAAAGGTGTTAATTTTTTTTCTGTTACTGTTTATACACACTTGGTATACTCACAAAATACATATGCTTAAAATGTATTTAATAAATACATTGAAGATAATGTTAGTTGTACATATATACTAAATCGTTTAAATTATGAAATGATGTAATAGTTTGATTAGAAATTTTTAAATGTAAATAGATCCAATTTATACTAAGACAGTAAAAATGCTTATATTTATAGTACAAGCAATTTTGCCTTTAGTCAAAGTAATCCCTGAAAAGCGTTTTTTAGTTATTTAATTAAATTAAAAATATATTTCATGATTAAGATAAGTATAAATAAATAACTTATCCAAACAATTTCTTAATTTTATTTATATCATTTTATTTTAGTACCTTTCTTATAATTTAGTATGTTTTAATTTTTGTTACAAATTTCAAAGAATATGTTTTTCTCTCTTGTAATGCACAATCATTCATTAATTTTATTTGTTTTTAAATATTGTTATTCTTTTTTAATCCATTTCGATTGATTCCATATTTTATATTTAATGCTTTTATAAATAATTTTGAAATTTTTTTTAGCTATTTGTAACAATTTTTCATTACCTATTGCAACAACATTTTATGAATTTTTCAAATACTTACAATTCATTGATATTTTACTTACAATAAAATAGATTTTTATTTTGAGTCTTGAATATGAAATGTTTTAAGGTGATATTTGCATATATATCATGCAAATCAGAGAAATACTTAAGAAAATATAAATAAATTCTTAATCTGTATTAATTGTATTATGTATGTGTGTAAAAATATCCCTTCCTCTTTCATTAGGTCATCCCATAATTATAATAAGGTTACAAATTTGTAAGGTAGCCATTATAAGTTTTCTTTAAGGGGACTCTTTACCAGCAGCCAAAGCCCATGTTATTCTTTGGGGAAAATTTGTGAACAGATTACCTAATGTAGTTTTTCTCTTTAATTTCCTTTTCACATTAAAAAAATTCACATTTTCCACAAGAGAGAGGGGGGGAAAAAAAAAAAAAAAAAAAAAGGGGGGATTTTTGAAAAATTTTTAATGTTTTATTTTTCAGCTAAAAATGTGAAATTAAGCTAAATGCATTCACACTTTCCAGCATCAAAATAAAATATTAGAATTAAAAAAAAAAAAAAAAAAAAAAAAAAAAAAAATATTTTGGAAGAATAAATTAAATCACTGAATTTCCCTGTAGAATAATGTGAGATTTGGCTTCTGGAGACAGGAAAATTGCAAGAGCTAGAAAGAGCCCTCAACAAGTAAATTTAGTGAAATATAAGAAATTTTCAATTCAGTTTCAAATTCTATTAATTCAATTCAGTTTTAATTTTATTTGAATTTACAGTCAGAACTAACTTCTAAATTCATTTTCATTATAACATAAAACAGAACATTTTAAAACAAAGAACACAATGTAAATAGTAAAATTATAGAAAACAATTCATTAAGTTTATTATACAAGTAATTAAATATTATAAAATTATCAGTATAAAATACTATTTCCAAAATAAGAGGAACAGTTTCTAATTGTTATTCTTGCTTAGTGTAAAATAATTATATGTATATATATATATATATATACAACTTGCAACTTTATCTTGTTTGGAAAATTATTTTATTTCATTTATCTTTTACTGCAGCGAGAATTTTTCTTTATTATTATTATAGCTGTTTTAGAAAAAATATGTATTATTATCAATAATTAAAATAATAATAATAACAAATCTCTTTATTGCAACTATTAAAAAGAAAAGAAGAAAGCACTTGATAATTTCACATAAATTTGCTATGTTTTTTTAATGGGCTATAGCTTTTTATAAAGTATCTCTGAAAACACTGCTTCACATATTATTTACTTGTTATCATTAAGTTTTAAACAAACATAAATGGTGAAAATAATATTTATTTATTTAAATTACATTAAAATTTCTGGACTTTCTATATTATAAATATTTAATAAATGAATTTTGTCTATGAATTACAAACATCATTCTGCCAGTTAAATATTTTATTAAACAACTTTTACAACTAAGTATAAATAAAGACAACATAAAACAACTTTAAAGTATTTCATGTTTACTTTTTTTTAAAATATATACATTTTATTTTAGATTTGAAAGCAATTTTTAAATTTTAATTTCTGCATATTAGTTAACTGTCCCTCTATGTGGTTGTATTCTGTAATCAGTCTATATCTATGCAAGAAATGTGGTGGACTAATGTAAAGAATTTTATAATTTTGATTACTGTTATAGTTTGTGAATAAAGATATGCTTCTTATCTCTGTTTTTTCTTTATTTATTTATCACTTCTGTTTTTTTTTTTTTTACATCCACTATTCGACTACCGTACCGTAGGTAATGAAAGTATTGTATTCAGTCCAAAAATTCAATGTCGAGTTTTCACCTGATTTATAAGTTTTAAGGTCTCCTAAGTCCAAAAAAGTAGTTTTTGGCAATTGGTCAGTGTGTATGTATGTATGTGGGGAATCTTCTAACTATCATATCTCTGACACTAATAAAGATAAAACTACGAAACTTCAGAATTGAGACAGGTCTGGTGTACAGATAAATTTTCCAAATTTTGGTGAAAATTGAGAAACTGGAAGTGGGACATCGAAAACTGGAAGTCCTTATTTAAAAAAATGGTTCTAACGATTTTCTTCAAAGTTACTATATAAACATTCTATTAGATGTCCTTTTGAAAGATATAGTTGATTAGTTAAGAAAATTGATAGGCATCCTGTATAAATAGCTCAGTTTCAGGTTTCGCGAGTGCGTTCCTTTAAAAACGGCTGTATGGATTTTTTTCAGACTTGCCATATTAACTCTTTTTTAAATATCCTTTTGTATGTAATTATTGTTTTACGGTCTTTAATTGAGTATTCCAAATTTTGGTAAAAGCTGGTATCTCAAAAATGGCTCTAACGATTCTCTTGAAAATTATTACATAAATCCATTTTAGATATCCTTTCTCATGTATTACATGCTTATTGCTGGAAGATTAACACTCATCCTTCTTAGTTAGGTCAATTTTAGATATAGGAAATTATTATTTTTTTTAAATATAACACTGCCTTTTTTTTCTTCTTTTTTTTTAACCCTCAGTTGGAGGGGCGGGTGTATGGTACAATTTTAGAGAAGCAGCGTATAAAATATGCAAGGTCATTTTTCGAGCCTCTGCATGATGTTTGAAACTATTTAACCTTATACATTACATTAATAAAGTATTTTGTCATAGTAAACATGATATAATAAAAAGAATGTCGGAAAAAAAGCAGGAAAGATGGATAAAAACGATATAATAAAAAGATTATCACAGCCCAAAAGATTGCATTGACATACTCTGTACGCCGGCGCCTCCATACCAGGATTAAACTTGCTATATAAACTTCGCTTTATATGTCTTTACTTACAAGTGTATCAAGTTTCTCTTACCGAAAAAATTTTAGTTTTCTACTTTGTCAATTTTATGTTTACTGATCACATTATCTCCAAAAAATGCATATCTGTATTAGTGGGTAATGGAAGTTGTGTGGTTGTTTCACACCAGATTTTTTTTTTTTTTTTTTTTTGGGGGGGGGGGGGGCAAGTATTGGTTTGTAGTATTAATTTATTCAGAATTTGTAATATGAATATTTTCTTTGCTGGGCACCATGGGTTTATTATTACAAAATAGTCTTTCTTTTGTTTTTTGTTTTTTCTTTCTTGGAAAAAATCTTTTTTTTTTTTTTTTTTTTTTGTAAATATTGGGGTTTGTAGTATTAATTTATTGAGAATTTTTAATATTAATATTTTCTTTGCTGAGGCCACAGGCTTATTATTACAAAATCGTCTTCTTTTTTTTTTTTTTTTAAATAAATTTAACTAGTTTATTTTATTAAGTGAACTCATGGCTCTAATATTTTATCTTAAATAAATTAAATTAAATATACTTAAAAAAAAAAAAAAAATCAAAGAGGAGGATCAAAAACAGAATCTAAAAAACTTCCTTTTTGACTGAGGTATTATAATGTAAAATAACAAAAATCCGATAGATTTTTTTACATTAAAAGGGAGGAAGGGGGAATCTGAGGCCTAAGGCTGCTCACTCCCTCTTACGATTTCCCTATCTCTGGTCATTAAATCCCTTGTAAATCTATGGCGAAATTTATTTATAAAATTTTTCATTACCTAATAGGTTTTTTAAATTCATTTTCACATTTGGAAAATTCATAACTTTTAAATTCGTACCCTTTTTCCAAATATTGAATTTTTTAAATTTTAATAGTTAATTTTACAGCTTAAAAAAAAAAAAGAGAGAGAGAGAGAGAGAAATGCACTTAGTTAATTTTTCATGTTTTTAAACTCAAAAGTTCAACTTGTTTAAAATTTTAAAAATTCAATTTTTCGAAAATGATTACTAATTTAAAAGTTGTGTATTTTCAGAATGTAAATTTACAATTTAATTTTGTCAATTTAATAAAATCTTTTTGTGAAAAAATAGAACCAGCTTTTAAAAGCAACAATTATTCAAACAACTAAAAATAAAATGAAATTGTAAATTACGCTTAAAAGTCTGAAATAAATTCCTTCAACAAACAACAGAAACACTACAATTAATCATAACTTTTGAAGTTGGTGCAAAATTGAATTAAACTTGATTATTTTTTACAGATCTGCATTTAGACTGATAGCAGCAAATGCTGGTTTCTCGAATAATCTATCTTTATAGTTTCCTGTATTGTTTTATCACTTTATACAATTGGTTCATTAGTAACATTTACATAAAACAGTAAACATCCTTTGCAATTTGGTATTTACGTTTCTATGAAGTTACTAGAGTTTTGTTTATATACATAAGAAAATATACATCCGCCGTGTATCAAATGTATATTTTCTTAATATATATTGTACGAAATAATGTTTCATATTATTAAATGCTCTCTTAATATTGTATAATATTACTATTATATTAAAACAACCATGATTTTTGAAAGGAATTAAATTTGGTTACCAGAGGATTTGGCAATCTTTTTTTTTTTTTTTTGCCAAGAACAACAGGTACCAAGTAAACTTTGCACATTTGTGCAGCTTACAAAATCTCAATTGTTTATTTGAATCAATGTAGTTTTCGGCTGTGTTTTGCAGATGCCAAAATGAGAGGTATATTTTGAATATAATTTAATTTTTGTATTGAATAATACTGCAAATTTTTATTCAATTTTGCGCCAACTTCAAAAGTTATAATTAATTGTAGTGTTTCTGTTGCTTGTTGAAGCAATTTATTTCATATTTTTAAGCTCAATTTACAGTTTCATTTTATTTTCAGTTGTTTGAAAAATTGTTGCTTTTTGGAGCCGGCTCTATTTTTTTACAAAAAGATTTTATTATTTTTCCTTTCAGTGAAAATGCATTTATAGAAGAACATGAGAAGATGTTCGACAGCGGTTTCACATATCGCAACCAGCAAGAAAAGTGACTCAATTCAAAAAATGGCAATTTTGAGTTTATGTCACTGTAAAATATATGAAGTGCCCCAATGTGTACAAAAAACATTACATCTCCATCTTGAAAATAATCTGCTTGAGAGGCAGGTGTGTCAGTTTTATTCTAATCAGTTATCAGTGCCTTATCCTTAAGTTCATTTTTCTCAGATACTGCATTTTTAATTACACTCTCCTTTGTGAAGCCGGTTAAAAATGACTTTGCGTTAATCGATGTTACCACTTACTTTGAACTACAGTAGAGAGCCAGAAATCCTCCGACCTAAAATCCACCGAAGTCCGAAATCCGCACAGCTTATCAGATACAAACAATGAAATTCACTATTAATAAATTACAGAACTGCAAAATAAATTTTTTGAAAAAGATCTTGAGTACAGATTTTATGTTTGCATTTTATGATTACAAAAAAGGAAAACAAAATAATAATAATATGAAAGACTGCAAGACCCAAGTTGCTGCTAATGAAATTATTGACAGTACTATATTAAATTCATCAATAGAAAATAATGATTATTGTGATATGATGATACCAATCAGGTAAATAATAACAAACAAATTTTTTTAAATGCTTTCTGATGAAGGCATAATTTGTAAGGAAGAACTCAATAAAATTCGTAGAAAAATAAATTTGTATGATTACTATTTACAATAAATAAAAAAGTAAATAAATCATGCAGGTTCATGTTCAGTTTAAAACTAGCTAATTGTGAACAGATTTTATCTAAATTTGACAAATATATTTTTTTATTTTTATTTATTGTTTACATTATATATTTTTGTTAATGTTCATTATTATTCTTATGTACCTAGTAATTTAATACTCAGTGTTATTATTCACTAGTATGTGTTTAGTTTGAATAATAAAAACAGAATATTATTCAAAGTGAAAAACATTTTTTATGGGCCCCGAAATCTGCAAAATCCTAAAATTCACACAACCTCTGGTCCCGAGCTGTGCAGATTTTTGACTCTCTACTGTACATAGTAATACAAATAGACAGTATAGACATATGTGTCATCCACTACACTGCAAAGTGTGCACAGTGTCGGAAAGTGTGAACAAACAAATGCAGTGGCGGCTCGTGCAAATTTTCACAGGTGGGGCCCGATCCATCGTATGATGCGTAATTTAACTTTAATACTGTTCATTATTCAACCATGAAAACAAACGTTAATAAAATGGGATGTAAAATGAAATTTCGGATTTTTTTTTTTTTTTTTTTTTTTTTTTTTTTTTTATGATGGCGAATCTTAAATTTAACACTATGGAAAACATTGCATAAAATTATCTCAAAAATTAAAGTTTTATAAATACAATTGAAAAATTCTGCAATGTTCTGATCAATGGAATATCAAAATTTTAAATATCTGGAAGCTAGTAGGCGGAAATTGCCAAGTTCGATACCATATCGCTTTCGTCGGCATATACATTTGGAGTTTACTATGGTTTTCTCCACTCAAATATAAAGGGCTATGTAACACTTAGAAAGAGTTTCTACAGAGAGTACACCACTCAGGTTTAGGACCCTCTTTTAGTCAACTGGCTTTAACCCTAACACTACACACCATTAAAATTTAAATTCAAATGTCTCAGAGTGTAATATTATTCAGTTTGTCCCTCGAAAAACTGCCATTTTCATGATTTAGCTTGCACTAATTATATCCTTAAATCTTTTAATTATAGAATTCCAAGTGTTATATTCATGTTTCTTATCTTAAAAAATAAATAAAATAAACCTTAACCAATCTGTAAGAAGTTATATTGGAATTTAGAAAGTCATGATTAATGTGATGTGGATACATATTTAAAAAAAAAAAACATGTTTCTCATTTTAAGAGCTTAATTTTAGATAATTTAAATTAACTTTCAATAAATAAAGAAATAAAGCAGGCTATCATCTTAAAAAAAAAAAGAAAGAAAGAAAAAAGAAACTTTGCGGATGTTTCTATTAAATCGCATTTAAAAGAAAAATCCTTTAATAATAATAATAATAATAATAAATCGCAATTTTATGCAGCTATTTAATCCATTTATCCATGTAAATCCATTAATTATTTATCTAAAAATTTTATAATTTATTTACATAAAAGTTTTAATACACTATTCTGAAGAAAAAAAAAAAAAAAAAGCATATTCTTTCTATTTTTTTTTTTTTTCCTCATTTAAATTCAAAACACTTTAGTTAAAGAGGTCTTAAATTCTTATACAAGCTTTTATCTCAAAGGCTAGTCTAGGAAATATTTTTGACTATTACCAGATTTCTTCTTTTAAACACTAAAATTTTAAACTGTCATATATAATTCTAAAGAATTCACCGAAAAATCAATGAGGGAAAAAAAAAAAAAAAAAACGTAATGCAGAAATCGCCAAATTTTATCCGTGAATTGCATGGTTAACAAATTTTAAAAGAGACAGTTTTTTTTTCCTTATAATTTTGTTCCAACAGGCCAGACATTTGCTGGGCCCATCGATGATAAAATTACATTGTGCTTACACTGATAAAGCAGTTTGTCGCCAAATCTGTTAACCCCATCTTCTAGTAGAATAAACTGTACAAATATGCAAGCCATTCTCTAAGATAAGGAAGGAAAGTAACAGTCGGTCAATCATTAGGGATTTGTGACAGCTGAAAAAAATATATTGACAAACAAATGATAATGTAAGAAGATTAATTTAGATAGACTTGTTGTTGTTATTTTGTATATATATTTTTGAACAGTTATAAAAAGAACAAAAGAATTATTGTTATTTTAATCAAGAAAAAAATTAGGTGGGGCAGTGCCCCGCTGGCCCTCAATTACGAACCGCCACTGAACAAATGTATGTTTTAAGCATTCTATTTTTATTATTAATGTCTAAAAACTGTCTTTTCGTGCTAAATTGATGATACTCTACAACTTCGTAATTCCCCCTTTTCCCCCATCTTGAATTGTTTTCGAGATAGGAATGCTATCTCTGCTATTTTCCACCAGGTGGCGCTTTTATTTTCTTTAGATATAATGATATTACAATGGGATGTATTTCAGACCAAGATCTTTACAAGAAGTATCAAAAGCGGGGCATCTGTTCAGAAGTTATGAGCTAACAACAAAAGAAAAAAAAAAAAAAATACTGTTTGAATTGAGAACCTCCTCCTTTTTGAAGTCAGTTAAAAATAACAATTAGGTAATGTATAATTCTATAAACAATTTTACTCATAGAATAACATGGGCTTTAGCTGACCTTGACGATCTGTGATGTATCTCCTTAAGTCTATCACTATGACTTGGGTTTGAAGTTGAAGTGTACCCCAGACTTGCTTAAAATACTTTTTAACTTGCTTAAAATACTAATTCATATCGTATTTGGAGAGGTCATAGCCAGTGACATGCCATCTCAAGATGTGTTTCTTGAGAGTAAAAATGCAATTTCACAAATATCAGGAGAGGTTAAATTTTTTTTTTATCTAAAGTATAAATGTCCCTTTTCTACAAGATAGTGATAGGATTAATCCATATTCATATATGTAGCCAAATGAAATAGCTTCCACAGTTGTTTAGTACTTCAGACATTCATTAACTTTTCTAACTGATAATTTTCCAGCACTCTCTGTTTAATATTAAAAATAAAATAAAAAAATATATACACACAAACACAATTACACACAAACAAATAAGTATTACAATATTTTTTGTTTTCCTTCTCCAACACTGAGTGGAAATAACTACTTTCAAGGCAATAGGGAAAAAAAAAAAAAAAAAAAAAAAAAAACCTTGCCCCAAAGGAAATTTTTTATTACTTCTTTATTCCTAGTAACTATTTTGAAAAACTGAAGATCAAGGTTGAATTTCTTCCTTTAGCTCCAATTTTTCATATTTGTGAACTAAAGTTGTAACTGCTACTTACTACTTGCTTTTGTATTGTTATGTTTTCAGACAAGACAGCTTAGTTATAACAACAACAACGCCTTTTTTTTTTTTTTTTTTTTTAAAGATGGAGGACTGTTAGTCTCAATCTACAGATAAAATGTTCTCGCCAGTTGTACGATGGTTGGACATTTATTGAAAATATAATTGAATAATTTGAAAGCAATGTTATAATTTGAAAAAAAAAAAAAAAAAAACTAATAGTCCTATAGTCCTTCGTACTAAACTAAATACTGCTTTTGCCAGAATTTCATCAAAATCTTTTTTTTTTTTTTTTAAGAAAAAAAAATAATAATCAGTATCGAAAAAGTTGAAGAAGCTCTTTTTTAGACAAAATTACAAAAAATATTTTTACTTCTATTACCCTACTACCATAGGTAATAGAAGTATTATATTAGGTCCAAAAATTTGATATCGAAATTTTACCTTATTTACACGTTTTAAGGTCCCCTGAGTCCAAAAAAGTGGTTTTTGGCAATTCGTCAGTGTGTGTGTATGTATGGAATCTTCTGGCTGTCATATCTCTGAAACTAATAAAGACAGAACTACGAAACTTCAGAATTGAGACAGGTCTGGTGTACAGATAAATTTTCCAAATTTTGATGAAAATTGAAAAACTGGAAGTGGGACATTGGAAACCGGAAGTGGTACCGTAAGCCTGTATCTCAAAAACGGCTCTAACGATTTTCTTCAAATTTGCTATATATTAACACTCTATTAGATGTCCTTTCGAATGATATAGTTGGTTAGTTCAGAAAAATTGACAGGCATCCTGTATAAATAGCTCAATTTCAGGTCTCGCAAGCGCGTTCCTTTAAAAACCGCTGTACGGATTTTTTTCAAACTCACCATATTAACTCACTTTTAAATATCCTTTTGTATGTAATTATTTTCCAGTCAATAATTGAGTTTTGGTAAAAGTTGGTATCTCAAAAACGGCTCTAACGATTTTCTAGAAAATTGTAGTATAAATCCATTCCTCTCTCATGTATTACGTGGTTATTAGAGGAAAATTAACAGTCATCCTGCTTAGGATAGTTTTAAATCTCGGAAATTGGTGTTTCAAAAAATAACTCCACCATTTCTTTTTCCTCATTTTTTACCTCGCTATAAGTATGCTTTGTTTTATTTGCCTTTACACATGTATATAAAGTTTCTCTTACCGGAAAAATTTTAGGTTCCTACTACTTCTTTAAGTCACTTTTATGTCTTTCAGGGCCAGACTATGGCATGGGCCAGGGCCGGCTCTAACGTTTTTGCCGCCGTAGGCAAACTTCAAAAGTGCCGCCCCCCCTCCCCAAACTCTAAAACTTAATATATATATATATATATATATATACAGTGGCGTATGCAAGGGGGGGGTTTGGGGGTTTAAACCCCCCCCTTGACAAAATGTATGATAAGAAAAATTAGGCTGTTCCTTACATTTTTTTTCTCATTTCAGGCGGAAAAAATGTATGGCAAGCGTAGAATATTTTTTTCTATGAAGTGGTTTAAAATTATGACAAACTTTTTTTTTTCATTACTCTGCGATAAACACTCCTCAAAATAACTAAACCACTTCATTTGCGCGGCGCAAAACATGTTTCCCCTAAAAACAATTCCCTGAAAGGATTTCACATTTACGAGTTCATATTCAAGGACAAGAGGGGTCGACCATATGGGGAAGGGGGTGACCATTGAAGTAGTGACCTTGAAGGAGTGACCCAAACAATACCCTAACAGTAGAAGACATTTTAAATGAACTAGCGAAAACTTCTCGTCGATTAGACTTCGCTCTGAAAATAAAGGCCAGTATCCACTTGGGCTCAAGATCAACGCTCAAAACGTCATTAATCACGCTTCCGACACAAAGAGCCAAATGTCTTGTCATCAGTTGTAGCCCTTTTTTATCAGATTGCGCAGTTACTTTAAAGGAAAGCATGCAAAATTGACAAAGATATCTGCCTCCCGGCCCCTCAATTATCTCAGCTGGGGGTTGGACCAGCTGGGGGTTAGTATGTTCGAGGGCTTTGAGCTGGAGTGAGCTGGGCTGACCACATCAAAGGATTCTGAATAGAAGCCGCCGAATGAGCTATAGTGGAAATCGGACTTAAGAAAATTCAATGAAATATTTTGCGTAAGCGTAACTATGTATTGAATTTTATGTTTTGTGTAGCAGTTTGTACAGGCTCTACGTTATTCGTGGCTAATTAAAGATTTTTTAGTTTGATCTTCTAATTGGTGAGTTTATTTTACTATTTTTCATTTTCTTACTCTTATTTTCGGCAAGTAATTATGATATTTTAAAAGATTGTTAAACTTAATTAAAAATAAACCTAATTAAACCTAATTAAACTTAATTAAACCTAATTAAACTTAAATAAACTTAATTAAACTTAAATAAACTTAATTAAACTTAAATAAACCTAACTAAACTTAAATAAACTTAATTAAAAATTCTGAAGGACGAACCCCCCCCTTTGAAAAATCCTGGTTACGCCACTGTATATATATATATATAATATCATAAAAACGGTCTAATAGAATTGAGCTGGAGTAAATAATATTCATATAATATTTACTACTATTTCTTTTTTCTTTTCTTTTCTTTTTTAAGTTAAAAACACAAAATCTTTGGAACTAATACTAGTACAGACAATATTTTCTAAACAGCAAAAAATAAAGAATGCTAGTACAATATACAAAATTTAAACCTGAATAAAATAATTTCTTTCGAACCTTTTTTTCTGCAAATCTCTAATAACTTCTTGTATATCTAATTTGCTACTCAATTCATGTTCAATGGCCAACATTGCTAACCCATTGAGTCGATTTTGACTAGACATGGTTTTAAAGTATTTCCCCCAAATTCTTATGTACTTACTGTCATTCACTACGGTATGTTTGTGAATCTCAAGCTAATAAAAAATGCGCCTCCATTTTAAGGTAAATATAAGCAATTTCATTTGTCTCTCCGTGGCAGAAAAGATGTCAAATGATAAAATATAATTTTTCGTTCACAACACAGTATCCTAAGAGTTTTTTTAAGAAGCCTTTTTTTATGTTCGAATGCTGAAATTTAAGGCAAAAATTTAGTATTCATACATAAAAATGTTTTATAAAAATTAACTCATCGATAAATTCACAAAGTAGTACACAAACATATTTAAAATGTTTTTTAAAACTCAAAATTAAAAACTTGTTTGCAGGGAGCCACATTGTATGCATATTTTACCATGTTTTAATTAGCTTCGATTCTTGTTTGTTTGTTTGTACAATACAAATCTTGCAATCGATTTTTAACTAACTTCCCGACTAGCTAGACATTTGAAACTTTCATGATAGCTCAAAACACAGCGACAATAAATTTTTTCAATACTTTTAGTCAACTGTTTCAGGTCTCTACTGCCTTCAGCAGTGTTTATATGATTCGATAGAAAATTTATTTAACTAACTTTCCGACTAGCTAGACATTTGAAACTTTAAGAATAGTTCAGAACACGGTGAGAATGCATTTTTTAAATATTTTTAACCATCTACTTCGGGGCCCTGCTATCTTCGGCAGCGTTACCAGTACAAAGCTTGCAATCGATTTTTAACTAACTTCTCTGCTAGATAGCCATTTGAAACTTTTATAATAGCTCAAAACACGATAGCAATGATTTTTTTAATGCTTTTATTCAATTGTTCCGGGTTTCCGCTGCCTTCGGTAGCGTTTATATGATTCAATAAAAAAATTAAAAACATGGTATATAAAAAGCTCTATTTATTTTGTAATTATTTATAATTAAAAAACAATTGTGCAGTTATTTACAAAAAAAAAAAAAAAAAAAAAAAAAAAAAAAAGAAAGAAAAAAAAAGAAAGAAAAAAAAGAAAAAAGAAAAGTTTTATGCATATTTACGTTTGTAATGACCGATAGATGGCACAACTAGAGCAATAACTAATGGCCAATCATAGCAATGCATCGGTCAATGGATCAAATGCCTCAGAAAAATTTTTTGAAACTCGGTCAGGCGTGTATCGAATCTCTGACTGCATTACTGCCTAGCGCCTACACTTTCGTGGTTTATAAAAGAGTACAAATTCTTTTCCGCTGAAATTTATCATTTCACCTTAATACAAAAAATTTTTTGCAAAATAATAACTTTGAAATATTTATATGATATGATACATTAAGAATTTGGGTTTTAAAAGTTTTTTAAGTAAATTATTTTATCATTTTTAGTTTAGAAAAAGATCTTTCTTCGTTAGCAAAAGTTGTGGGTAAGGTTAACAAAAATTTTAAAGCAATGCTTAAATTCGGCCCAGTGTTAAGGAAGGTAATGAATTTAAGGCGGTCAACTGGACATTCTTTTTTCTCAATAGTAAAGAAAATAAAGTATATTTTACCAGCCAATTTTAAAATGTTAAGATCAGAGGAATCACCATCTGTTAAGTCGTTTCCCAGATCTTTACAGTGTGTTAGTAATTCATTTTTGCACGTGTATTTAAGTTTGTGGACATTGCATAATTCAAAAGAATGATTATGATTATTCAATAAATTTAATGTCAGCTTCAGTGCATTGATCGCCTGATCGCTGAAAAGAAAAAAATCTATTTTATATTTCTCTTTCGAATTTTTTATATAGATTCGTCTACACTTTCATAAGAAAAATTTCATTTTTAAGATTGAACATGATGGCGGGATGTAGTCAATTCAAAGTTTTTTTTTCTACGTCTATTAAATTAGCTAATTTTTCAGCTTCTAAGATAAAGTTTTCAAAGGATTCAATTGATCTTAATTCTTAAAATAATAATAATAATAATAATAATAATGAGGTATTAATAAATCAGTGGTTTGGTATAAATCAAAAACTTTTGTTTCACGTAGCTTACTTAATCGGATTAATATGATTCAAAATTTTGTACCAAATGGCGATCAAACATACAAAAACTTTGTTTTATTGTACAGTCGCACAGTGGTCGGAATTTCAAAAAAGCTGACCAAAAGTCGAAATTAAAGAAAACAAGTGAAATTGTGATGTATATATATGTTTTCGAGGTCGCTGAATCCGAATCTGACATTGGGTTTTTGAAAACTTCAAAGGCAAACTCAAAAACAAGATGGCGGATCCAATATGGCAGACAAAAAATTAAAAAATTAATATAAGATGGATAATTCTTACATTAAGGGGTTTTTGAGGGCACTGAATTCAAATTTGACGTTAGTTTTCGTAAAAAAAGTGATCTTGCACTCAAAAACAAGATGGCGGATCCAATATGGCAGACCAAAGTCCAAAAAATTAAAAAGTAAAAATTAAATTAAAAAGTTAAAACGCTTTTACACATACAGGGGCAGGCGGGGGCACCCAATTCTTTAACGGCTGAATAAAATGGACATCCCTTAACACTCTCCACTTTGAATCAATGCGGGATCTTGCGAGATAAAAAAGTTTCCATACTTTGAAACTTTTGGTTATGTTATAATTGAGGTTAACTTCAAAAAGCCGCTCAGGAGATCACTTGATGAAAAAAAATAGGAATACAGCATAAATATTATCTACTAACCTCCACAATTGTCGGCCATATTTTGTTGAAGTTGTTGTTGCGAAATTTTCCGAGAAACACTATTTGTTTAACTGTTAAAATGCATTAACAATTAAAAAGAAAAAATTGTCACGTTTTCCGCCAGCCTACACTTAGAAATATGTAGATAGAATAAATTTTCCACCTCACAGTTTCATTCAGTGGCTCCCTCTGAAGGTATTTCCGCGGTACTTACGTCTAAAAACGCGCCTAAATTTTTCGACTTTTGGCCAGCTTTTTTGAAATTCCGACCATTGTGAGTCGGCAGCAAAGTTATTGAAGCACAAATCCACATTTTTCATATATATTTATACACAATTTTTAGTTTGATCGCTTCTTTTTATTATCAGCTTTCTTTTTTATAAACAGTATAAGACTAAGATCATCACTCGACAAATATTTACTTAATAAAACAGTATTATGTGCGCATCTTTTAAGTAGTAATTATTGCTAGTGCTTCAACAATTTTGCTGCCGACTGTAATCAATAAATAACTGCCTCATTTTGAATCATATTATCTATCTCTACAGTTTTATAAATGCTTAATAAAGCATCATGAATATTTTCTATTTTAAGAAATAAAGATATGAGGGAATCTATACAACATTTCCAACTTCGGAGTCATTCATTAACTACTAAGTTTAATAAATGGTGGCTGCAATGTACGTAAAGGGCTCTAGGATTTAACGTTTTAATCCTTGATTGTACTCCGAATTTGTCGCCTCTCATATCTGAGCAATATTCATAACCTTGACCTCTCATATTTTCTAATTTTGACCCATTTTTTTCCCAACTCTTCTAATAAAACTTTAGGCAGTTCCTTACCAGTAGATCTTTCAGCAAGAAGAAAACCTTAAAAATGTTCATTCAATTTGTATTGAAATTCTGACTGGCCAATGGAAACATATCTTAATCAAAAATTTATCTCCCCCCCCCTCCAACACCATCCAATGAATCTGATGGACGTTATTGCATAAATAAAAGATTGTTTTAAATCTGACATCACTGTTGCCAATTAAACTCAAATTTTGCAGTGCTTTTACGGACAACTCAAAATGTCCCTATCGTATGGCTAAGGATGTCCCAGGACGTTCTTTCAAACTTAGGATACACTGATAGTGGTAATGTCCTGGGGAAAAAGGGTACCTCCAAATAGTTCCTACATGCTGAAGAACACTGCTAAAAGTCCCTACAATTGGCAAACTTTTGACTTTCTTTAATTAGAGGGCAAAAAGATCTTGTTAAATCAGCGAGTGTGCATTTTTCCTTTCGCATCGCGGGTGTGCATAGAATACATACTGTACAGAACTTACAAGTTTGTCTATTCTTGTCTGAATTTCAAATTATAGGAATGGGCATAGAAGCCAGTAAAATTCTTGTGGTATTTATTTACTTGTTTATTTATTTACTTATTTTTTTTCCATTTATTTATTTTCTACATTCAATAATCGAAGTATTTTATTTATTTATTTTTTGTAGTTCAGCTGATTTTGCCGCCCCTACATTTTGCCGCCGTAGGCAGTTGCCTACCTTGCCTACCGCCTAGAGCCGGCCCTGCATGGGCACACGGGGCTTTGGCCCAGGGCCTCCAAATTTAGGGGGTCTCATTTCCAAAAATTGAGAAGTAATAGTACAATTTTTTCCCATCACATGTTTATTAAAAACAAAAATTGATAAAATTTTTCTTTCTATAATTTATTAGATAGCTTAAACAATTATTAAATTTTGAAACTAATTTCCTAAACATCGGCTGATCAATGAGCTTCAGTTTTTCATTTGTCTTGAACATAAAATTAATGATTTTGTTATAGGTTGCTAAAAAATGAGGAAATAGAAAGTATAATTGAAGGAAAAATTTTAAAAAGGCACTTTTTTATTTATTTTATTTTTGAGAATGGGTCTTTTTGGTGAGAGTAGGTAACTCTTTAGAGCAAGGTAAGGGGGCCTCCAAAGAGCATTAGTGCCCCAGGTCTTCAAAAAGCATAGTCAGGCCCTGTGTCTTCTGATCACATTATCTCCAAAAAGTACATATAATACGTGTAATAGTGGGTAATGGAAGTCGTGTAGCTGTTTCACACCAGATTTTAATTTTTAAATGTTGCCAAAAAAGTTTACGAGTTGATTTAAAAATTTTTGAATTTAAACAAAATTTGCACGTAAATATTAAAATTTATATAAAACTTTGTAAAAAATTAAACTTGCAGGGTAAAATTGACATCATTATTGCTGTAAAGGGTTTTTTTTTTTTTTTTTTTTTTTTTTTGGTTAATCTTAAGACTGAATATATCTGTAAATTCAAACACAAAAAGTAGAAATATGTAAATTAGGAAAGATAAGTATCTTATAGTCTTTGTTGGGCTTATGCAAAGAAATAAAGTTTTTTTCTGGAATTAAGTAGAATGCTCGCTATAGAAAAACTGATGCTAAAGACTCTGCAGCATTGGGGAAAATATATTTTAAAGTTACTAAACACCTAAAACACAAGCACTGTCTTGTTATAGAAATGAGAAAGACAGTATCTCTCCAGCAACTTTAATTCTAAGTGAATTCCGAAATAATGTCAAAGTCGTGAAGACTTTGTTAATACCTCAAAAACTATAGTGCAGCCCTAAGTGATTTGTCTAGTTTAAAAAATGCCATTTTTTTTCTCAGTTCACTCAATAAATATCTTGTATTTGGCAAATGGAAAATTCCTTCTCCTTTCCATTAATTCATATGGGTGTGTGCAGATTTTATTTTTGTTTTTGCATCATATTAGTGTCCACAATGAATTTTCAATTAGCTGTCTGCAACTGGAGTAAAGCATAATCTCTTCTCCAAGGTTGCAGCCATCTTGTCCACTTATTCATTGTACAATCATTATTCTTATTGTCCATTCATTATTGCCTTTTATTCCTTTTGTGTGTGGTCTTTTGAAGTTTTTCCAGAGTGTGTTCTGTGTTTTTTACGCTATCTACCAATACGTATTTGGACACTTTCAAATTTAGACATTCTCTCAAATACCTAGAAAAATTCTTTAGGAATTATCTTGAAAATTTGGGAGTATAAGGAACTTGTTATACCTCATATATTTGTGCAAAAGTTTTGTCCTGAAGAGAAAAAGGGCACCAGTAAAAAATTAAACAAAAATCAAAATATTTTGGACCACCTTGTGAAAAGTATTGCTTGAAATGTGTTTTTGATTGTAGCATGTGATTATGATAATTATTCTAATTATCTGTATAAATTATTATGAAGCTACCACATATATCCATTGAGATATAATGGTTTCTTTAAAAATTTTGAAAAAAAAAATCCATTTTTTTTAATTATAACATGTAGGGTATTGGACCCAATGCAAAGCCATTTTTAGGAAATTTGACATACTGCATTAGACACAACGTACTGCAATCAGAATGCAAAAATGTTAAATATCAGCATTTTTACTAAATTTTTTACTACACATGCGCAAGTTTTTGAAAATTTTCATTTGCTTAATTTAATAGCCAAAAAATATTGAACTACTTATATGAAAGCCCCAAACAAATATTGTGTAAATTCAAAAAGTTATGAGAGATAAGAATGAACAGAATTTCAGTTCCCCTCAAAGAAAAGGAAAATGATAGGGAGTTTTATCAGTATTAATTTACAATCGGCGAACACTCTGTTACCATTGGTCATTGATTGAAACAAAATAAAAATGTGAGAAAACCTCCTTATAGTTTAGCTTTTATTTTAAGAGGAACTAAAATTCTCTTTATTCTGTATTTCATAACTTTTTGAATTTACACAATATTTGTTTACGTATAAGTAATAAATTATGCAAATGGAATTTTTTAAAAGCTTGTGCGTGTGTAAGTTAAAAATTATTTAGTAAAAGTGCTCATATTTCTTAAGATATTTAACATTTTTGCATTCAGTTGTGTATAATGTAGTACCTAAAAATGGCTTTGCACCCTGCTTTCTATAAGCAGCTTTTTTTTTTTTTCAATTTTTTAAATAAACTGCTATATCTCCATGAATATACGTGGTAGACTCATAAAAATTTATACAGATAATTTGTAGGATCTTCATAGTCACATGTTGCAGCCAAAACCCATTTCAAGCATTGCTTTTTACAGAGTTATCCAAAACATTTCGACTTTTGTTGAATTTTTTACTGGTCTTTTTTTCCTCTTCAGGGCAAAACTTTTACAGAAATATGTGAAGTATAATAATATGTTCTTTATGCTCCCAAAGTTTTAAGATAATTCTTATCGAATTTTTCTATTTGCCAAAACGTTTAAATTCAAAAGTGTGCAAATACTTATTGGTAGATAGTGTATTTGAAGTTGAAATTAAGACAGACAAATCATTACAATATTACTTATCTTTTTTCAATTAAAATAATGCCCAAATAGTTAAGTGCATTTTTCGCCTTTTTACAGTCGACAGCAAAATTATTCCTATTTAAAAGATATGTAGGGGAAAGTTGGACAAAACCGGGTCCCAAAGTTTTTTTTTTTTTCCTAAGCAGTTAAGTGAATAAAATTGCTTAAATTTCTATTTGAATGATAAATTAGTTCTTTAGTTACAGAAATAAATATTTTGCAATGTGGAAGAACAATATTTTGGAGGGTAAATAATATTTTTTTTTTTGAAGTATAAAAGTACCCCGTTTTATCCAACCAGGTTGGATAAAACCGGGTATGTTTAGAAACACTTAAAAAATGTTGTTTTCTTACTACTGAAATATTTATTTATAACAATAAATTGGTACAATGACCCTCCTATACTAAGGAACATAGGTGGGTTAAAAAATAACGGAACATAAGTAAGTTTGAATTTAATATATTTGTAATTTATCGTGAATTCAGTTAATTGATCAGATTTGTAAGAAATTTTAAGAACAGAAATCACAAATAAAATGTTGATCATGCTCCTCTGCATTGCTACAGGCTTCGTGTGTCCAACCTTTACAGTGGAGACACTGTATCCAACTTTCCAGAGATTTTGACTTGGAATACAATTCATTACAAAAGATACAGGCTTCGTCACTTTCCTCCTCGTCTTCATCTGATGACAAGGAATCTGTTTTAATGCTGAACTTCTTTTTCTTCCGTGTTTGGACAGTTTTTTGCTTAGGGACCTTAAGCAGTTTCTGTTTTAAGGTTTTCTTTTCTTTTTTCTTAGTTTTTCCTTGTTCTTCAAGCTCCAGCTCTAACTTATAAGGTGAAGAAGTAAGAATTACTGTCTTCCCTCGCCGCTTGTCGGGCTTCTTCACAATTCTTGGCTCTCTTTGCTCTGGAGGAGGCCTTATTTCTCTTGGGGATACTGATAAAGAAGACACGATAGCCTTACCTGGATCATGTGTAGAAGTTGAAGGTTGCTGATCATCGACTTTTAGTATCTCAGCCTTTTTGCGATCATTTGTTTGCGAAGAAATCGCAGTTTCCGAACACACTTGAACTTCAGATTGTTTAGGCAAGGGATTGTCAGTGATTAGTGATTCAACTTGAGGTTGTTCAGGCAAAGGGTTGTCGATGATTGTTGATTCAACTTGAGGTTGTTCAGATAAAAGATTATCCTCAATCCCCATTTGTCTTTCAGTTGTATCAGAGGGTGCAAAGAGGTGATCTGGAAATACATCATTGTTGAATGGGTAGATCCCTGTCTTCTCAAACCTTCTTCAAAAAAAAAAAAAAAAAAAAAAAAAAAAAAGGTCGTCCAAAACCGGGTACTACCCGGTCTTGTCCAACTGCCAAGGTCCCGGTTTTATCCGACAACGCCATTAATCAGAAAAGAAGGCTTAGCACATTTCAAACATGATGCAAAACCTGGTTTAATAATTTAAAATAACTGCTGAAAAAGGTGTTATCAAATGTTGTACTTACCTAAAACAAATCTCTAAGCAATTAGAAACTACAGGGTGAAATCGGTGGTGTAAAAATCAAAACTTTTCTACTCGAATTTTTCGAAACATCGGCGTTGACAAACAAAGAAACAACACTGCCTTTCATTTAACTCTAAATAACATGGCGGTTGTTTGAGACTAGTTTCAAGCGTTTTCCGACATATGGCAATACTAATCAAGCTAAAACTGCTGTGTCCCGGTTTTATCCACCTACCCGGTTTTATCCAACTTTCCCCTACCTAATATTGTTTTGTTAAGTAAATATTTGTGGAGTCATAATCTTAGTCTTATGCTGTTTATAAAAAAGTTAGTTGATGATAAAAATTAACGATCAAACTAAGAAAAAATGTATGAAAAATGTGGATGTGTGCTTCAATAATTTTGCTGTCGACTGTAGCTAGAAAATAAAATGTTAAACAGAAAAATAAATTTGTGGAAAACGAGTATTCATTTAACAGAAGTAAACTTCCTGAATGTGAAAACGGAATTTAAAAACACACATTAGGTAATGAGTAATTAAGGCAACAAATTTCCCCATAGAATAACATGGACTTTGTCTGTTCATGAGGTTAGGTATTATACGTTTTTAACACATAAGATAATCTAGTGATTAAAAAGATAGATGTTCTGTCAGTGTTCTTATTAATACACACAGCTGCTAAATTTGTTTTGATATTAGCTGAAATTGCTCTCTAGAACATCAAAGATCTGTTGCTCCATCTTTGCCTTTAAAATATCTTATTTTATCTTTTACAATCCTGAAATCATGCCAATGACAGTTAAAACCATTTGGCTAATCAAACATAAGATGTTTCAAAAATTAACATTTTACCTGTCCACACTGTCTTTAATCCACTTTAGCATAGATCCTCTTCATATCATTTTATATTTATCAATTAATGCTGGTTTATTATTCATTTTGACATTATATTGTGATATACCAATATTTATAACACATATAAATTTTAGCCACAAAAAAATTTCATCAAAATTATGGGCAATTTCAGCAGCAGACACTTTTGTGGAGTAGCAAGATATGTTATGAACCTTTTATCTCTGTGAGATAGCTCTCATTCTATACCAGATCTGTCTTTTCTACCTAACCATTAGTTCTATGTCTTATTGCATTTTGTTTATTAATTTTTCATCTTCAAATTTATATAGCTATGTAGCAAATTTACATTCCATTTCCAATTAAAACCACACTTTTTGCTCTTCAATTCTTGTAATATTTTTTTCTTTACAGCATTTTAACTACCATTTGTTGGAAAGAAATTTGAGGCTTATATTTAAATCAATTTAAACCTATAATTGACAAATATGCATATTTATTTGTGATTTATTTCTTTGTGAATTAAATAAAATAACAAAGTCTTAATTGTCCTTATAACTATGAATATATGAAAATTTAGGGGGGGGGGATCCTTTTTTTCACTAATTTTTATTAATTTTGTTTTTATTTATTTATTTATTTAAGTTACTACTACTGTCAATACTGTTTTTAACATTTTCCAACAAGGTTGAAAAGTGTTTATGACTTCGGTTTGTCTGCCTGTCCGCGCTCTAACTCCCGTAAATATTTATGGAATTTCTTGAAACTGATATATGTTATTCAAGTTCACTATAGGATGTTCCCTGTTGAAAATGGAGTTTATACCTCTACTGGTTTGTGTACAGGGACCCCCTAAAATATTTCAAAGCATTGTGTTCTATGAGAGGCATTTCTATGAACCATATTTCCATACCCTTACTGCACACAAATCTTAATGAAATTGAAATATGTTATTCAAGTTCACTATCGGATGTTTCCTGTATAAAATGGAGTAAATACCACCACTGATTTGTGTACAGGGACACATAAAAGTATTTCAAAGCATTGTGTACTATGAGAGGCATTTCTATAAACCATATTTTCATACCCTTACTATACAAAAATCTTAATGAAATTGAAATATGTTATACAAATTCACAATTGGATGTTCCCTGTTGAAAATGGAGTAAATACCACCACTGATTTGTGTATAGGGACACACAAAAGTATTTCAAAGCATTGTGTTCTATGAGAGGCATTTTTATAAGCCATATTTTCATACCCTTACTGTACAAAAATCTTAATGAAATTGAAATATGTTATACAAGTTCTCTATCGGATGTTTCCTGTTGAAAATGGAGTTTATACCTCTACTGGTTTGTGTACAGGGACCCCCTAAAATATTGCAAAGCATTGTGTTCTATGACAGGCATTTCTGTAAACCATATTTTTATACTCTTACTGTGCACAAATCTTAATGAAATTGAAATATGTTATTCAACTTCACAATCGGTGGTTTCCTGTATAATATGGAGTAAATACCACCACTGATTTGTGTACAGGGGGACACAAAAGTATTTCAATGCATTATATTTTATGAGAGATATTTCTATAAACTAAATTTTAATAACTTTACTTTGCACGAAGATTTATGAAATTGAAATGTGTTATTTATAGGCACAAAAGAAAATGCTTTGCATAGGATATGACATGATTAGCATTAGATTTACAGGGTGACACAAAAATATTCAGTTATACATATAAAGAGCTATTAATAAATATTTGCTAAAAGTGTACTTTCGTTTACATTAAGCGTTTTTAACACTTTCTGACTTTTTTAACACTTCCCAACAAGGTCGAAAAGTGTTAATGACTTCGGTTTGTCTGTCTGTCTGTCCGTCTGTCTGTCTCTCTGCGCTGTAATTCCCGTAAATATTTGTGGAATTTGTGCGAACTTGAGAGAAATTGGTGTATTGCCGTCACTGATAGACCTATACGACGACAACATCCAACAAATCGCAGATGTAGTTATAAAGATCCACGGTTTAATCTAGTTCGACTACGTCATGGACACGACAAAAAAAAAAAAAAAAAAAAGTTCACTATCGGATGTTCCCTATTGAAAATGGAGTTTATACCTCTACTGGTTTGTGTACAGGGACACACGAAAGTATTTCAAAGAATTGTGTTCTATGAGAGGTATTTCTATAAACCATATTTTCATACCTTTACTGTACAATATCTTCATGAAATTGAAATATGTTGTTCAAGTTCACTATTGGATGTTTCCTATATAAAATAGATTACATACAACCACTAGTTTATATACAGGGACACTCAAAAGTACTCCAAAGCTTTGCGTTCTTTGTGAGATATTTCTATAAATCAAATTGTAATAACTTTACTTTCCACAAAGTTTTAGGAAATTGAAATATGTTATTTATATGCACAAAAGAATGCTTTGCATAGAATATAGCATGATTACCATTAGATTTACTGGGTAACACAAAAATATTTAGTTATATTAAGAGCTATTAATAAAAAATTGCTAGAATTGTACTTTCGTTTACATTAAGCGTTTTTGACACTTTCTATCATTTTTTTATTGTGAATATAATTTCAATTTGTGTATATGTCTGACTGTTCTTCTGTCCGTCTATCTGTCTCTCTGTCTGTTTTTCTGAACTCTAATTCCCGTAAATATTTATGGAATTTCTTTAAACCGATATATTTTATCCAAGTTCACTATCGGATGTTCCCTATTGACTACCGCTTCTGCTTTGTGTACAGGGACACCCAAAATTATTCGAAAGCATTGTGTTCCATGAGAGGAGTTTCTATAAACCATATTTTAATACCTTTAATGTATAGAATTTTTAATGAATTTTTAATATGTTATTCAATTCCCTGTCGGATGTTTCCTATGTAAAATAGAGTACATTTCTGACTGGTTTGTGTACAGGGCCACTTGAAAGTATCCAAAACATTGTGTTGTTTGAGAGTTATTTTTATAAACCAAATTTTAATAATTTTATTCTGCACAAAGCTTAATGCAATTGAAATATATTATTCGTATGCACAAAAGAGTGTGCCTTCTATGTAATATACAGTATGGTTAGCATTAGATTTACAGGGCCACTCAAAAATAATCAGTTACATTAAGAGCTATTAATAAAAATTTGCTGGAATTGCACTTTTGTTTACATGAGCGTTTTAACACTTTCTTATAATTTTAGTGGGAATATGATTTCAATTTGTGCATTTATCTGTCCGATTGTCTACCTTTCTATCTGTTTGTCTCCGGCTCCTATCATCCGTGAATATTTTGAGAACTTTTAAAAAATGATACACTCAAGTTCCCTATGGAATGTTCCCTATTTAAAATGTCATTAATAGGTCCTGTACAACTAGTTTGTTTACAGGGACAACAACAACAGTAAAAAAAAGCCAATGTATTACGTTTTAGGACAGAATTTTTTAAAAGTTATATTTAAAAAAACTTTCTACAAAATCATAAAAACATTGAAATGTATTATTAATATTCTAAAATATTGTTTTGTATAGAATATGATATGATTAACTTTCAGGTTTACAGGGCTACAGTAAAATATTCAGAGAGTTTAAAAGATGTAATTATAATCTAACGGCTGCATTTTTTTTTTTTTTCGTTAAGCCTTTCTAACACTTTCCAAAATGGCTAAGAGTAATTTTAAAATCAATTAGTCTATTTGTATGTTTTTCAGGCCTTCTGTCTGTTGTGCGATAACGTAGGCAAAGAATATTAAAAGTTATTCGATACAACAATTGCGTACAGTTGGAAAGTGTTACTAACCAATGCGTACTGCATGATTTTTCTTTCTTGTTTAATATATCAATATCATGTCTTGTTCACTTTCTTGATGTGTACAGCAAAAATTATTTCATATTAAAAACACAAAATTTTACAGCTAGGGATATATTTCAATACATTGTGCTGTGCAGTGTCTAATCAACTTTTGATTTTGACCCCTTTTTAACACTTTACAACAAGGTTGAAAAGTGTTAAGGACTTCGGTTTGTCTGTCGTTAGTCTGTCCGTCTGTCTGTCTGTCTGTCCGCGCTTTAACTCCCGTAAATATTTATGGAATTTCTTGAAACTGATATATGTTATTCAAGTTCACTATCGGACGTTCTCTATTGAAAATGGAGTTTATACCTCTAATGTTTTGTGTACAGGGACACCCGAAAGTGTTTCAAAGCATTGTGTTCTATGAGAGGTATTTATATAAACCATATTTTCATACCTTTACTGTAGAGATATCTTAATGAAATTGAAATATGTTATTCAAATTCACTATCGGACGTTCCCTATTGAAAATGGAGTTTATACCTCTACTGGTTTGTGTACAGGGACACCCGAAAGTATTTCAAAGCATTGTGTTCTATGAGAGGTATTTATGAAAACCATATTTTCATAACTTTACTGTAGACATATCTTAATGAAATTGAAATATGTTATTCAAGTTCACTATTGGATGTTTCCTGTATAAAATGAAGGAAATACCACCATCGGTTTATGTACAGGGACACTCAAAAGTATTCCAAAGCATTGTGTTCTATGGGAGGTATTTCTATAAACCATATTTCCATACCTTTACTGTAGACATATCTTAATGAAATTGAAATATGTTATTCAAGTTCACTATCGGACGTTCCCTATTGAAAATGGAGTTTATACCTCTACTGGTTTGTAGAAAACTGGTATTTCCTCGGTGGTATTTCCTCCATAAAATTCAGGAAATACCACTATCGGTTCATACACAGGGACACACAAAAGCATTCTAAAGCATTGCGTTCTATGAGAGATATTTCTATAAATCAAATTTTAATAACTTTACTTTCCACGAAGTTTTAGTAAATTGAAATATGTTTTATATGCACAAAAGAATGCTTTGCATAGAATATAGCATGATTAGCATTAGATTTACAGGGTGGCACAAAAATATCCAGTTATATTAAGAGCTATTAATAAAAAATTGCTAGAATTGTACTTTCGTTTACATTAAGCGTTTTTAACACTTTCTAACATTTTTAAGTGAGAATATGATTTCAGTTTGTGTATCTGTCCATCTGTCTGTCTGCCCGCGCTCTAACTCCTGTAAATATTTATGGAACTTCTCGAAACTGATATATTTTATTGAAGTTCACTATAGGATGTTCCCTGTTGAAAATGGTGTTTATACCTCTTCTGGTTTGTGTACAGGGACACCCAAAAGCATTCGAAAGCATTGTGTTCTATGATTGTTATTTTTATAAAGATTTTCCCTATAGAATGTTCCCCATTTAAAATGATATTAATAGGTCCTGTTCAACTAGTTTGTTTACAGGGACAACAACAACAACAACAACAACAAAAAAAAAAAAAAAAAAAAAAAAAAAAAAACCACCAATGCCTTATGTTTTAGGACAGAATTTTTCGAAAGTTATATTTAAAAGTCTTTCTACTGTAAAACTCATAAAAATTTTGAAATATATTGTTAATATTCTAAAATAATGTTTTGTATAGAATATGATATGATTAACTTTCTGATTTACAGGGCTACACTAAAATATTCAGAGAGATCAAAAGCTGTAATTATAATCTAATGGCTGCATTTTATTTTGCGTTAAGCCTTTTTAACACTTTCCAAAATGCCTAAGAGTAATTTTAAAATCAATTAGTCTATCTGTATATTTTTCAGTCCTTCTGTCTGTTGTGTGATAACGTAGGCAAAGAATATTAAAAGTTATTCGATACAACAATTACGTCCAGTTGGAAAGTGTTACTAATCAATGCGTACTGCATGATTTTTCTTTCTTGTTTGATTTATTTTTCGACACAGATGTAAGTCATCTAAAGACTAGTTTTATTTTAAAGTTCTCTTATTTTGAAAAGTTCGCAAAAAGATTCTCTGAATTTTTCATAGAATATAGACAAACATATTCTTATTAGAGATTATTTATAATATTCTTTATAGTTTAAGACTCATTTTATCTAAATATAGAGAATCTTTTACTTTCTTCATTCGCCATAAGAATTCATTTGGACGAGAAGTGCTACTGCTGAACCGAATATTAAAGGAGCTCTTTATCTGTCCTCATTGATAGCCAAACCCCATGCTGTTCTTTGGAGAAATTTATTTAAATTACTCATTAGCTGAAATATTTTTTTTAAATTCTGTTTTTAAAGAAATTTCCTTTTACAGTTGCTCCTTGAACAGTTCCGAATTTTCTGTTCAGAAAATTCATAAAAGTTAAATTAGTTCTCATTTCAGAAAATTTTTAATATTTTATTTTGGAGCTCAAAAATAGGAAATATGCACCAAGTTCATTTTTCATGAAAGTAACAAATCTGTTTTCTAATATAATGTAATTGGGTAATGAAAGGAGAATCTTTTGAGATGATTCGGCAAAAGGGTGACTTTTTCTTCAATTTCGAGCAAGCTTTTTCCCCTCCAGAATTATCCAATTTTTTGTGAATATCTTCACACTAGCGTAATGTACAGGGGACACGCCCCTTATCATTAAAAACTAGAATGTTGTGGCCACCACATGACTTTCTTCTATATTTTCCTATGCAAATTCACTCAGTTAAAAAAAAAAAATTAAAATCATTATTTAATAAAATTACTTTCCATGATAATGCAGTACGATTTCCATATTAGAGAAGTAGTATAACACTAAATATCCGAAAAAAGTTCATTTTATTATCGATATTACATAAAAAAAAAAAAAAAAAAAAAAAAAGTTAAAAAAGAAAAAAAAAAAAATCGATAACTTTACAAACATTGTTTTAACTTTACAAACAGTGTGACAAAATTTTGTGGCAACTACATCTCAGGAACTACTGCATAGAATTTCATACAAATTGGCATGTAGTTACACCTTGACATAAATTAGTGCCTATCAACTTTTGGTAAAAATTGTCTTACAGGTTGCGTTACCATCCCGCTTTTCTAAATTTTTAACATGGTAGTATAGGACAAAATTTTGTATAAATGTGCATAAAGAGAATTATTCTTTAATAATCATTATGAAATTTACAAGAATTATTTATAATAGAGGTAGTCAACTGGGAAAATTTTTTTGTATATGTAGGAGCATCGCCCCCTCCCCCTGGGGTGGAAGTCCCCCCTCGAGGCGAATAAATTTTCATGATGGGTATCTTTCAAAAGAGCTCGCCAATACCTTTAAAATGAATGGTTGAACCATCGATCTGCGATAATTTAAAATAAAGTTATGGGTTTTTTTTTCATTTTTAACGAAAAAAAAAAAAAAAAAAACTCTTTAGTCCTCTATGCTGCCAAAAATTAGCTTGGCTGCAAATTTATATTCTATTCTTAAGTATAAGGGATCGAATCTCACATCCATGCAGTTTTATATGTTTTCAAAACCAAAGTACTGAAAAGATTATTTTTGCATGGCTCTGTATATCTTCTAAATTTTGCATGCATTATATTCCTAATGTATTAAAAAACAAGTCCTTCCGGCTCATTCAGAAGGGTAGGTTGATTTTTTTTTTTTTTTTTTTTCCTTATCAAGTAGCCGCCATTTGGTTTCAAAATCTTCATACTTTGTTTAATAAAATTTCGGATCATGTTACCAAGCGAACGTATCCAAGATATTTGAGCCATAAGTTCACTTTCCAACTTTTGTTTGAATCAATTTAGTATTTTAAAAGTTATCTTCATGGCACATTTTCAAGTAGCCGCAACTTGAAAACAAGATGTTGAAGTAAGTTGCCCAGTGAACTCTCATCCATGATAATTATATGATAAGATCACTCTCCAAGTTTGGTTCGAATTGAATCAGAATTTAAAAAGTTATATTTATAAATTTGCAAGTGGTAGCCTAATTTCAAGTTGTCACGCTTAGCTTATAACATTCGCACTTTCTTTAAAATGGCGGATGAAGTTCATTAATAAACTTGATTGTGACCTTTATATAGTCTATGTATACATCAAAATTCGAGCAAATCCGCTTTTTACAGTGTGAATTTGAAATTTTAAAGTGGGCTCCACTTGAAAACCAAATGGTGGAGCGATTTGGCTAACAAACTCATCTAAACTTTTTAAAAGATAAGTTCACTGTCCAAATTTGGTTTGATTTCGAGTATTATTTTGGAAGTTATCGTGATTTTAAATTTTCAAGTGGTAGCCTGATTTCAAGTGGTAGCCTGATTTCATAATTTAAGATATCCGCCACTTTGTTAAAAATAGTGGATAAAGTTCATTAATAAACGTGATTGAGACACTTTATGGTCTATGTATACATCAAAATTCAAACAAATTCGGAATACTTTTTTACAAATTGAATTTGAAATTTTCAAGTGGTCTCCACTTGAAAACAAAATGTCGGTGCAACTTGGTTAAAAAACTCATTCAAGATATTCATAAGATAAGTTAAGACACTGTCTAAATTTGGTTCGATTTGGAGTATTATTTCGGAAGTTATCGTGATTTTAAATTTTCAAGTGGTAGCCTGATTTTAAGTGGCCCTGCTTAACTTAAGATATCCGCCACTTTATTAAAAATAGCAGATAAAGTTCATTAATAAACTTCATTGAGGTCTATGTATACATCAAAATTGAAGCAAATTCGGAATACGCTTTTTACAATTTGAATTTGAAATTTTCAAGTGGTCTCCACTTGAAAACAAAATGGCGGAGCAACTTGGTTAACAAACTCACACCAGTTATTTATAAAATAAGTTCACTGTCTAAATGTGGTTCGATGTGGAGTATTATTTCGGAAGTTATCATGATTTTAAATTTTCAAGTGGTAGCCTGATTTCAAGTGGTCCCGCTTAACTTAAGATATCTCCCACTTTATTAATAATGGCGGATAAAGTGCATTGAGACCCTTATGTTATGTATATTTACATTAAAATTCAAGCAAATCTGGCATTCAATATACACTTTTCACGATGTGGGTTTGAAATTTTCAAGTGGCCGCCACTTGAAAACAAAATCTCGGAGCAACTTAACGAACTCATTCAAGATATTTATAACATCACTTTGCAGTGCAAATTTGGTTCGATTTGGAGTATTATTTCGGGAGTTATCGTGATGACAAAATTTTCATTATAGATAGATAGATAGATAGATAAACGAAGTGATTGCAATAGGTCCATTTCTGAAGAAATCAACCTAAAAAAATTATACCATAAAATATTTACATTGACCAATTTCCATTTATATTTCACAATGTAACTGAATCACTTTGTAGGACTCTGTAAACCAATCATTTTCACTAATTATATCTTGCTCCACAAGAAAAAGGATTTTGCGTGTTTAAAATAATGTATACCTATTAATTATAATTTCGTTTTGTTGTGCAAAGTATAAACATAACTAAAATATGCTTTAGAAAATACTTGTCATTGATCGTAATACTTCAGAAATCTTTTGTGAGTGCCTGTCCGTAAATTAGTTACAATATTTTGTTGGAAATATGTTTTTTCTTTTAAATTACTACTATAAAAAAGCTATTTTTTTAACCTATTAGTCAATAGATGGCAGCACTACGTAAAATTTGTGAGTAAATCGGTTTTAGGGCGAATAATATATGCATGAAGATAGAGGGGGTCTTCTCTAGCTTCATGTGCATGGTAATAGAATATCGCTTGGTAATAGAATATCTTTCTATATCTTCATGTTCATGTGTTATGCTAAAGATATGAGTGTATTCAGATTTGTGTTTGGGTTGATTAGATTAATTATACTGTGATCCTAGGGCTTGATGCAAAGCCCTACGTGTGTATCTTGCTAAGAGAATCTAGCCCGTCATGCGACTTTCGGAGAAAACCTCAAAAAACTCCTACTGCCGGCGATTCCCTGTGTTAGAGGTGAAAGATCGGCATTTTTCTTACTGGCTAAGCGAGCAGAATCTCTCGGCCTGTGGTGGGACATACAGTGGCGGATCCAGAACTTGACCTTTTTTTTTGGGGGGGGGGGGGGCTAAGATTTTTCAAAGTGTTGTTCTAGACCAATAAAAAATTTACAATTGCAACATTCAATTGTGAATGTCAGTGTTTTGGGAGGGGGGGGCTTCAGCTCCCTAGCCCCCCCCCTCCCTTAAATCCGCCACTGGGACATAATGAATTTTTCGATGATGCTTTAGTAAAATGGAATTTTTCATTATAGATCTGTGATAGGCTAATAATGATAGCAACCCGTTTTTTTTTTTTTTTTACGAAGTGAGTAAAATTTAAATTTTGTTCATTATTATTTTAGTACTTGTCCGTGAGTACAAGTACTGAAGTACGTGAGTACAAGTCACAAAGTCAAAGGTTTTTTTTTAAATAGTTGAGGGGGGAGGGGGAGTAAAACTCATAAAAGGATTCCTCTTACAAGGTTTACGTTTCTTTTTTTTTTTTTTTTTTTTTTCTTGCTAACTTTTACATTAGTAAGTAATTGAAAATAAAAATAATAATTCCGTGTTTTTTTAACCACTGCCATCAGTCAAACATAAATTCAGTGATATTATAAAACTAGTTGGCATAGGTGGACTCTGCTCAGTTCCCCATCATATTTATGTTCTCAGAAATTCCTAGTGCGAGACATATTATAATCATTTTAAAAGAAATGAATTTGACCAAAGCTTGATACAGTGACAGAATGAAATCCCCGCCTAATAGGCTATCCACCGTTCACTTCGATATATTTATCTTATTCTAATCTATTAATTTATTTTATCGGGGTCAATTCCGTTGTTTAGTTTTCATGCTACAATTTCCAATGCAATAATCCTCAAAATTCATATTTATCTGAAAAATTTACAATTTCGCTATGTTGATAAAATCGTAAATTACGAATAATTTACGAAATTTTCATATTAGAATATTTGTATTCAATCATGTTCAAACAAATATCATAAACGTAATTTTGAAGTTGTCTAATGTATTTAGGAACCTTAAAAATGGAAGTTTATGCTCAATTTTGCCTTATTCTGACATGTTAAGTAAATCGTAAATTCCAAATAACTTACGAATTTTTTAAATTGGAAAAATCATAGTCTATGATATTCATGCCAGTATCCTAAATAATATTTCGAAAGTGGTTTGACATCTCTACGAAAATATCCCTCAAGATTGACGTTTATGTGAAATTTTGCTTTATTCAGCCATGTTAAGAAATTCGTAAATTTCCAATAACTTACGAAATCTTTATATTGGAAAATTCATAGTCATTAATATTCATGCCAGTGTCCTAAATAATATTTCAAAAGTAGTCTGACATCTTTACGATGAAAATATCTCTAAAAATTGACGTTTATGTGAAATTTTGCCCTATACTGCCATGTTAAGAAATTCGCAAATTTCCAATAACTTGCGAAATTTCCAAAGTAGCATATTTATAGTTACTGAACAAATTTTTATTCACAGTTGACTATCTCTATTATAAATAATTCTTGTAAATTTCATGATGATTATTAAAAAACAATTATCTTTATGTACATTTATACAAAATTTTGTCCTATACCACCATGTTAAAAATTTAGAAAAAGCGGGATGGCAACGCAACCTGTAAAACAATTTTTACCAAAAGTTGATAGGCACTAATTTATGTCAAAGTGCAACTGCATACCAACTTGTATGAAATTCTGTGCAGTAGTTCCTGAGATACAGTTGCCACAAAATTTTGTCACACACACACACACAGAGAGACAGACAGACAGACAGACAGACATTTTCTATAAATGGTCAAATCGTGTTCTACAGCTCTCAAAACGTGTAAACCCATCAAAAACCCGAGGTCGAAAATTTTTACGAATCCAATACTTTCTTCTATTGAATATAGAAGAAAGTAAAAAAGACTACCGTAATTTTTTTTTCTTTCTTTGTTATGCGAAAAGTTTATTACAATTGCGTATAAAATTTACCTATTCTAGATTGTTGATGAGTTCACACGTTTTGGGATCACCGGAAACTTATATGATTATCTTTAGACTGATGTTTGTGCAATATACAAATTTTTGAACGCTGTTACTGAAAAACCAATGTATTGAATTTTACACTTTTATCTTATCCAGAGCCGTGATACTTTACCTTTTGTTAGAGATTGTCATAAATTAATACTTGGATTCGTAAAAATTTTCGACCTCGGGTTTTTGATGGATTTACACGTTTTGAGAGATGTAGAACACGATTTGACCATTTTTAGAAAACGTCTGTCTGTCTGTCTGTCTGTGTGTGTGTGTGACAAAATTTTGTGGTAACTGTATCTCAGGAACTACTCCACAGAATTTCATACAAATTGGTATGTAGTTACACCTTGACATAAATTAGTGCCTATCAACTTTTGGTAAAAATTGTCTAACAGGTTGCGTTGCCATCCCGCTTTTTCTAAATATTTAACATGATGGTATAGGAAAAAAAATTGCATAAATGTGCATAAAGAGAGTTATTTTTTAATAATCATTATGAAAGTTACAAGAATTATTTATAATAGAGATAGTCAGTTGGGGAAAAAATTGTATATGTAGGAGCATCGCCTTCCCCCCCCCCTACGGGATGGGGGGGGGGGTAAGTCAACCCTCGAGGGGAATAAATTTTCATGATGGGTATCTTTCAAAAGAGCTTGCCAATACCTTTAAAATGAATGGTTGAACATCGATCTGCGATAATTTAAAATAAAGTTATCGATTTTTTTTTAATGTAATGTCGAGAATAAAATGAGCTTTTTTTGGATATTTAGTGTTATAGTACTTCTTTAATATAGAAATCCTACTGCATAATCATAATAAGATTAGAATTATGCATAACACACTTTAATAATCAAAATCACATAATGTTCAAAGGATTGTTATATAATCAATATTTTTGATAACAGAAAAGCGCGAACGCAAATTATTCTTAATTGCATGAAAATTATATTTATCTAGTGAAGTAGATTCAGAATTATATGAAACAGACTTCATTAATCGATATCATATATAATCTAGAAATAATTGTTGTGTAAACAATATTTTTGATAAATTATTCTTAATTGTATGAGACATATACTTACCTAATGAAGAAGATTAGAATTATGCATAACACACTTTATTAATTAAAATCATATAATATAGAAATGATTGTTGTGCAATTAATATTTTTGACAATAGAAAAGCGCGAATGCAAATTATTCTTAATTGCAGGAGAATTAAATTTACCTGTGAAGTAGATTCAGAATTATATATAACACACTTTATTAATCGATATCATATACGAGCTTGAAGTAATTGTTGTGTAATCAATATTTTTGATAAATCATTCTTAATTGTATGAGAATTCAACGCCATTAGAAATTTTATAGAAATATTGAATTGCGCTTTTAAAATCTACGGTTATAAGAACACGTTTCTTTTGTGTTTAATTGAATAAAGCTGTACCTTTATTCTATGGATTTATTTTAAATATTCTAACAAATAAGACTGACTACTTTTTTAGTTCATTTATAAACATAAACGCATCTACTGATTTCTGTTCATATTCTCATTCTCCCTATACAATGAAGTATCTTTAAGAAAAATCATTTCGCTGAGCCATAAGAAAATGGCTTATTATTTTGCTTAATACCATTTTTGAGATTAATTTTTATTCTTAGCTAAATTTAATATTTTTATTTTGCTCTTTAGAATCAATATAACCCGTTTAGAAGCTATTGTAATTGAATTTTAATAGCTAAATAATGGTGTGATACAAAATTACCTTTTTCAACCCCTTCATGTCTAAGTATGCTTATTCAGTGATGGGGAGTCTTATCATCTTAGCCTTTTCAGAGACACATATTATTTAAACTTTTTAAAACTTCTCCACATATCATAAAATAAATACAAGCACTACCGGTTTTAAAATGACGTGGCCTTTCTTCTTCAGGTGCAAAAACCATGTGCTGCAAAATTACCCTTTTCAATCTTAAACTTCATGTCTAAGTATGCTTATTCAGTGATGGGAAGTCTTATCATCTTAGCCTTTACAGAGACACATATTATTTAAACTTTTTAAAACTTCTCCACATATCATAAAATAAATACAAGCACTACCGATTTTAAAATGACGTGGCCTTTCTTCTTCAGGTGCAAAAACCATGTGCTACTACCTTGAAAGCAAAAGAAAGACTGATTAACTCCAGTTATATGGTACAACAAAGCGATCAGTTCAAATAAAAATAAAATACAAAAATAAAATTATCTGCTCGTGCAAAATGTGATTCCAAAGAGAGGTTCACAATTGAATATGGGCCTTTCATGGGGGATAATTTGTATTAAATCCAATGGAAAAAAAAAGGGGGGGGGGTGAGAAAAACCTGTCCCCAAAAATGCTGGCCCTATTATTTCCTTCAACATCCAAATTTTACCTATTAAAAAGATATCTTTTTTACACTAGTCACAATTTCATCTCCTATGTACATATTGGGAGAAATTTACTTCGGCATCTTTCAATATTGATTTAAGAAGTTTTTTGATTTAAGAAGATTGTTAAATTCGGCACTGTGGAAGAAACTTTTACTTTATATTAATTTAGTTTATACTCGATGTGTAAAACATAAGAACGTTTATACAACAAATATTTGAACTTTTTCTTTTTAGAAGAAACATTCTACGAAGGCCACCGTAAAATTTTAAATATTACTAAATAATAATAATAATTATAATAATCCAACTTAAATTTTATTATTCTCAAGACGCCTTTCGCTGGATCAATGTTTTTTTTTTTTTTTTCTTTAATCCTACAAATAAATATAGGCCCATACTTTTCTGAGAAATACATTATAATAATTAGTTTAAATATTTGAAAGGAAATTTCTCATTTTCTCATCGATATATAAAAAAATATTTGCATACAGACCAAAGAAAACTCCAATACATTACATTCTACGAGAAGTATTTTTATAAAGCATATTTTAATATCTGTGTACAAGACGAGACATAATGAAATTAACATACATTATTCATATGCTCAAAAGCATGTTTTACATAGGATATGGTATGATTAGTATTATTCATTGGTATGTGGGATTACACAGAAACACAAACACGTACACAAAAAAAAAAAAAAAAAAAAAAAAAAAGGTATAGCAAAAAATATTAAAGTTAATTTTAAGAAATTAATTTTAGTTGTGTTATGCGTTATTAATACCTTCCAACAAAGTTCAAAAGTGATTATGACTTTGTGTCTGCGGTGTAATTTTCATAAATATCCTTAAAAAGCCTCGAAATTTATATATATTGTTCAAGTCCACTATAGCATGTTCTTTACTGAATAAGTATGAATAGCGCAACGGGTTTGTGTACCGGGTCTCACGACAAATTTCCGATGCATTACATTACCGTCTATGCGAGTTTCTTTTCTTTTTTTTTTTTTTTTTTTTTTTTTTCAAGGATGTATCTTTATACTGCTCATAAGGTTACGAAATTATAATATCATATGTTATTTGTACATGCATGTATGTTATTTGTATATTATACAAATATTTATTAAGGTACACAATACCATTTTTCCTGTAGAATAAATTATGATTAGCATAATTTATTGATTTATAGGAACCCTTTTCCATGTACATTTTGAGATAAAATGGAAAATGCTCAATAAAAATTTCCAGTATTAGGAGGATTTTTTCAGCACACTGTATGCAAATTTTTGACAATATACATGAATACACAAAATCATTCTTTTAATGCTTTCTCTTTATAAATAAAACTATAAAGATGTTTTTGTAAAATTCCTTCTTTCATAGTTAAAAATAATATATAGTTTTATAGCTTTGTTATTTTTAGAGAATAGCTACATAAGCTATTGTATGTTTTTTCTTATAAAGTGAAGCTATTGAGATAAATTTTTAAATTTTCTTCGTCGAAAATAAAAATATAATATATTTTAAAGTATCACCGAGGTAAAATGCAAGATAAACTTTGTCCTCCACAAAACATCTTCGGAGAAACCATCTGCCAAAGAATGTTCCCGGTAATAAACTTTCCTCGAGAAAACGTCCCGTAAATAAATTTATACAAGTTTGCTCCATAAAAATTCTCCAAAGCTGTTTAAGTTTTTAAAAACGAAATAATTTATTGAAAAATTTAAATTATTGATTATTATAATTTAATTTAATTTTTAATACATCGATAATTATAATATTTTAATAATTCATATACATTTGTTAGAATGTTTCAATTAAAATATTTTTTTAATTATCCTTTTAATTAATGTAGAGTATTTCTGTGACAGTATCAGTGTCTTTTTTAGCTTTTCTAAATGAGTTGAAAATTACACATAATTAAAATTTTGTTTTACAAAATTCTTTGAAAATTAATAATAATGCATAAATTAAATTAAATTAAACTAAAAAATAATAAATAATTTAAAAATAATTTACTTCAATGCAAACCATACCAATTTAAGTTAGAAATGTCATATAAATAATTTCAAAATTAGTTAAATTTACTTATTTATTCAATATTTTTTGACATAATAATATTATATAATAATTTAAAGTTCTATCTAATAATTAAGAAAAAGATTTATTTTTTATTTTATTTTATTTTATTGTATTCTTCAACTATCGATAGACAACGTTATTTTAGTTTTAAATAAAAACTTTAAATAAGTTTATTGTTGCTTAATTTTTCTGTGCATCATTAAAGTATTAAAAACAAATTACTCTTTTGGGAATGTTTTATCGGGGGCATTTTGTGGGGGGTCTTTTTTCCTGATACTGATGAAATGAATTGAAGGTTAAATGACATAGCCTGTAATGCATTTTGAAAGCATTTATGCAAAGATGCATGACTTTTCTCTCTTGTTTTATTTATTTATTATTTAGTGAATTGTGTCAATCATATTCAAGTGCAGAGAATTTGGAAGTGTATCAAATATCGAATAGATTGTAAACTATGTAATTATGAGAGTAACTTCGACTATGTACCAAATATCTTAGGAAGTATATTTTTATATAGATTGCTTGTCTTTAAAAAAAAAAAAAAAAATTAAATAAAATAAAGTTTTAATTTATATTATATTTTATGGCAATATTTTTTTTAAGTTCGATTATCCTTTTATGCTTGCACTTTTTTTAATGAAGAAAGCAATTCATTACTTACTAGCAAATATTCCAATTATCCGATTTTAACGAATGGGCTTTCACGCTTATTACTAATTGAAAAAAATTCGTATAGTATTTATAATTTTGTTCCACTTGGATGGCCGTCATTCCACCTGTTATGACGTCGTATCATTCACGTGACAACCGCGCGGAGCAGAATTTTGCAAACACAATTCTCTCCTTTCGGACTTCTGTTTTTTGCCTCATCCGACATTCTATGTGTGTTTGTGCGGAGAGAGATTGTGTTTCAGCAATCGTCCCAGAGGATAAGAAGCGTTTGTGTAACAATGTCTGTGGCCGGGGGTGGGCTGTGCTTTTTAATACGAGTGCCGACTGAGGAATACGAAAAAGATATACTGGAAAGCAGACGGAGGACTCCTGTTTCAACACCTACGACAGGTAAGGTCGAATAGCTACATTTATATTCCACGAACTTGCGATAATGGGCAGTTTGCAATAACGCTTATTATTGCACTTTTATGCCTTTAAAAATAATAGAACTTTTAATTTGTACGTGCAATCCTCCTGAAAAATTAATGATAATTAGCGGAGCTATAGCTATTAGCGGAGCTATATTAGCGGATGCCTCAATATTTAATTAATATCATTCATTGCTAAGTAGTTATTTATTTATTTATTATGTAATAGATGGACAGATTGATGGATATTTTAATTTTTACTTTAACATCTCTCTCTCAATCTATCTATCCACACACAAACATATATATAAGTTTTTTTTTTTTTTTGATAAAATGGAGTAGAAGGCCGATTTTTACCAACTATGTGAAAAATACCAGAGCCGGGAATCGAACCCCGGGCCTTCCGCTTAACGCGCGGATGCTTTAACCTACCCTGCCTGCGAGAAGTGCCGACCTGGTTATCAGCCAGGGTAGGTTAAAGCAGCCGCGCGTTAAGCGGAAGGCCCGGGGTTCGATTCCCGGCTCTGGTATTTTTCACATTGTTGGTAAAAATCAGCCTTCTACTCCATTCTATCAATTTCCAGGTTGATGAATTAAATTTCTGAATTGATATACATAAGTGTCTTTGATGACGGTATAGGTTTTTTTTTTTTTTTTTTTTTTTTTTTTTCCCCTTTTGAGATATTTCATAGTTATTAATTCATCATTTCTTATTATTTTCATCATATCTTACTTTATTTACACTTTCTTCAACATGTTATCTTAAGTTGTTAATTATTATTTTTTTTAATTCTTAATATTTCTCATCATAGTTTTGTTTCCTGAATTTATATCCATTCTTGAATTTGAATATTCATTCTTGAATTTGAATATCTTTTTAAATTAAATCTTCCATTTCTTCATGCAATATTGCATTTTCTTCCAGTGAACGAAAAGGTTTGTCATATATATTATATATATATATTATATATATATAAGATAGTCTTGTTTAATTTTGAAGTATATTTCTCTATAAGGGGCCACTGCTCTCTTGACTCTCTATTAAATATTTACTTTCCTTACCCAACATTAGCAAAATTATGCATCCAATAGTTACCGCGAATAACTCGCAACATATTAAAATTATTTTATATATATTTCTAAATTAATTATTAATTTTATACACACTATTTTCCACAGAAAGTATGTTTTTACACATTTAATAATGTATAATATAATTTCATTATGTTGAATGCAACGTAATGATTTTAAAATGCGCTTAAAAGAAATGTCATCCATAGACCGTAATGTAATAACAAAAAAAAAAAAAAAAAATTCTGTAACGCAAAATACGAATTTTCAATATATGAAATTTTTTCATTTTTCAATTTCAAAATAAAATGTTAAAAATAAAAAAAAATACATTTTTAAAAAAGGTGCGTCAATTTAACAGTATGGAATGTTCCGAATATGAAAACAGAAATTAAAAATATGTATTAGTTAATAAGTTATTTGTAAAGAAAATTTCCCCATAGAATAACATTGGCTCGGGCTTCCAGCGACGGTAAGTGAAGAAGGCCGTTAAGTACTGAGGCCTCGCGGACCTTTTATCGCTATCAGTGTGGAGACTCACTGGCGTTTCGATGGTAATAATCACATTGGTTTCACCCGTTATTCAACTTATTTCAATTTATTTCAATTTGTTTTTAATATATAAGCATAGTCATGAAGTGATTTCTCTCTATACATACAAATCTCAAAAATTCAAATTCTGAATAACTGTTTGTTTTTACTTATTTCTTTATGAGTATAATTTGTAAAAATTCTCAACACCTTTATGTATTTCATATTATTTATTTACAATCAAAAAGTAGTTTTCACCAATATTTCTACAAAATACAAATACCAGATAATTAAATATATTTATTTATCTGTTATTTCTCGAAAAATGTTAAAATATGAACTTGCTACTTATGCATTATGTAATGTATTATAAATTTTTAAATCAAAGTACGTTATTTAAATACAGTCATAAATTAATTTTCCTTTCATACTGCATAGCAATTTCACATATTCAAAACTCATAAATTGAATTTTCCGTTTTTTCTTTTTTTACTTTCCGAACATGTCTGTAATCATGACAAAAATTCAACTTTGAGATTTCGGTGTATATATAGGTTCTGAAGTACCCTGAGTTCATTTTTGTTATTTGTACGGTGATGTATATATGTGTGAGTGACAACGATAGAGTCCAAACGCTTCGTTCGATTGAGCTTAAAATTTATGTACACGCGTTATAGGTTACCGCCGCACGAACTGTATAGATTTTGGTAAATCTAGCACTTATAGTTTTGTTTTACAAAGACACAAGGAAAAATTCTTTATCATTATGGCCTATTGGCTAAAATTACACTGGTCTACAGTGGTTCGGTAACAACGGTCAAATTATTATTTTTATTATTAATTTCAATTTTTATTTAAATATCTGCAAGCAAAAAAGTCCCACCACGTCACAATTTTCTGTTAGAGTATCAGAAAATGGCAATTTTCAGGAATTTTTATCATTTTCACAGTATCACAGGTTGTAACCCTTCCTGCTGGTAACCCATCAGAGTCCCGGCAACCATGTTTGTTCCATTTTTTTTTTTTTTTTTTTGTTTAAATATCAGAAAATGGCAAAATTCATTATTTTTTTTAATATTTTTACAATAGTCGACAGCAAAAGTATTCGAGCACTAGCAAATAATTCCGATATTAAAAAAGTACATTTAATACTATTTTGTTAAATAAATCCTTATCGAATCATTTTCTTAGACTAACTAAGAACATGACTCGACAAGGATTTATTTAACAAAGCAGTATTAAGTGTACTTTTTTTTAGACAGGGATTATTGCTTCCAGTACAGATTAAATAATCGTAACAAAAAATCTGTACGTGTTACAGATTTTTCGCTATTATTTTTTAATTCTGCACTACAAAATTAGTTGAAAATAGCTAATTTCATTTTTGTTACCCTCCAAAAAAAAATTTTTTTTTTGTCGACTAGTGTTATTTAAAGTGCGGTAGTGTCTAAATGTTTTACTCGATACAGCTCTAAATGTTATAGGTCACCGTCGCAGGAACTTTATAGATTTTGGGGATTCTAGCACTGACACCAATGAAAAATTCTTTATCATTATGATCTATGGGCTCAAATTATTTGAAGTGCGATAGCGTTAAATTAAACAACATATTATTGAGTAAAAATATCCGAACGCCTTATTATAATTTTTTCTTTTGTTTGTTTAACGACGTCTCTTATTTTAATTTATTTAAATAACCGTTATTTTTTCATGTTCGGAAAGAGTCACTTCAGTCTTTTTATAATTTTAATCCTTCCTATACCTCATAAAAGTGGTCGTTATAAATAATAATTATAGTTTTTCAAAAAATGGGTTAGAGAGAAAATCTCGCGGGACAAAATATCGCGTGGACAAAATATCGCCTACATAAATGAATAGAAAGCAAAATGGAGTGGGTAATTATTAATAATGTTGTATAAAATTTCATGACAACACATGCCTTAGTCAGAGCACTGGTATAAACACAAACTCACCACAAAAATTGTTATAAATTTTGCTTAAAAGAGTTTAAAGACTATGTTTATTAACTTTTTTTTTTTTAAAGATTAGTCATAAAGAATTCAATCGTGCTTATCTATTTTAAAATTTTTTATTAATTGTGAACAGTGTTCAGCTTTGATGTCAGCAGTGATGTACAATATTTTTAAAATGGATTTTAAATGGTGAAAAGCAAATGATAAAATAACTTAAAATTAAATATAGATAAAATAAAAAATTCCATTCCATAATGTATTTATTTATTTATTTATTTTAATTAATTAATTTTAATTTATAAGGCCCTGTAGCCTTCACCAGAGATCGCACGTGACAGAAATAAAAATTTTCAAATAGATCTTATTATTTTTTTGACGCGATATTTTGTCCCGCTATATTATGTCCGGATCCCTCAAAAAATCCATTTTTAGGAGCAATTAAACATTTGAAATATAATCTGTAGGCTATAACAATACATCTGATGGAATTATGAAAAAAGTACTATTCATAAAAGAAAGAAAGAGAGAGAGAGAGAGAGAAATGAATTTGAAATACAGTCTGTGTAAGCTGATATGGGAATTGTTTCGTGACCGACCGTGATATTTTTATTCACGTTTGATTCACGTTTTGAATTGAAAGGAAAGAAATTCAAGTTAAATAAAGTAAAATGTTTCGCAAACTTTAAATATGTCGATTTACATATTGATATATCGGATATATCAACACATAAAAACTGAAGTAGTTTTGTGTTATTTCAGCTTTGTTTTATGGATGAAGAAATTGGGGTTAATCAAGTTTAGTTTTCTGCAATGATAACTTTTATACACTACACTGAAATCTATATCATACACATATTTAAATAAATCTCTGTGAATGAACCAGTGAGTTTTATCAGTCTATTACGTTTCATTTATTATTTGAATCAATGAAGAAATCTTCCAAAATCATGCAAACCACGAATAAAATTTTATTTTCTCAATACATTGCTGAAATTGTGATGTAAGCTTTTTCCATTAAATTAAATCCTTTTCCATTATTTTATTCAGTTGAAATGCACACAGGAAAACCATGAATAAAATTTTACTTTCTTTATTCTAATACATTGTTTTATCTGTGACATTATTTTCATCATTAGTTTAGGGAAACTTGGGCTTTTATTATTAAGATAATAATTATTAATATTACTCTATAGATTTAAAATTTGCCAGTGTCCATACTTCTAAAGCATTTGATTTTTGTTCATTATTATTATTATTTATAAATATGAAAAACAATAATTGTAAAAATTACTTTTCAGAATATCTGTGAAACAAATTTCAAATATAAAAGATTTATTCAAAAAAGTTTTTGTGCATTTTATAACTTTTGCTTGCTTTGAAACATTCCGACAGAACTTATAATTCCTTATATCCAAACACACATATTTATTTTGTACAAACCCATTGTTTATCAACAGTAAATTTTTGTCCCGTGATTGATTTTTTTTTTTTTACCTTATTATTTATTTATTTTTTATTTTATTTATTTATTATTATTATTAAATCTACAAACACTGAAATAACAACGCAAAAAATGTAAATTTATTGCATGAAATATCAGCAAAACTTAAATTCCATAATATAAAAAAATCAAAATTACTTCAAATAAATATGTATATATATATATATCTATATATGATTTATATTTTTCGCTACTTAATTGTAATTATATTTATGACTAACAGGCTACACCCGCTTCGCTGGTCACTATATTTAAAGGATTTTCAGAAGAATTGAATCACTAATTATTTTTTTAATATCATATTATTTATTTTAAAAAAAAAACTACATTGAAATCGCTCTAAACTTTGCTTCGGGAACCCGCTGCCTACGGCATCGCTTTTTTCGCCCGCACTGCATCGGGTCCAGGTTCCCACTGCCTGCATAAAGGTATTTCTAGGGCACTTCAATTTGGGCATTTATCGACGATAGGTAGATCTACTATTATTTAAGAACTACGATTTTAAAGATGACTGTATCTCAGCATCTGTTAAATATTTTAGTTTTTGAACCATGTATTTTATATCTCTCGCTCTTTACACTATATCATCATATCATTCCGAGCAATATAATAAATGAAATAAAAAGTAGATTTTCTTTTAAAAGGAATTAAATAAAAAATAAAATAAAATAAATTTTAATTAAACAAATGTTAATCGGTTTAATCCTTTCTACTATATACTACCATTTTTCCCCCCCGCTAAATATAAAAAAAAAAAAAAAAAAAAAACTGATTTTTCTTTCAAAGGAATTAATTTAAAAAAGGAAAAATAAAAAGTTGTTATACTATAAAATAACATAAACATAACAATCTTTTTCTATTGCATTACCATTTAATTTTCAATAAATATAATAAAGTAGAAAAAGTGAAAAAAAAAAAAAGATTTCGCCTTCAAATGAATGAATGAATTAAATAAATAAAAAATAAATAGCATAATAGCCTGTTGCTATGATACGCAGACAACTGAAATGAAAGAACAAACAGAAAAATGAAACATTGTAGCCAATATTTAAATTCGAAAAAAAAAAATTAATAAAAAAAAAAAAATTCAAATTAGAAATTAGAAAAATCTCGATGAGGTGCACACTTACAGGGCCCCAGGTACCCATCTGCGAAATTCTGTAGCTCTGCTATTAGTAGTAAAAGCACCAGAGCGTAGACACACACGCACACATACACATACAGATAGACACTTCTCTTTATTTGTATAGAAGACGATCAATCAAAATGTTTGTTTTTTTCATTTATCACTATATTAACTGTTTGAAAAAGTTTGATCTTACTGTGTTTCACATTGACATCGCATCGAGCTCAATACTATTAAATTATTCTTGCTTCGTCTAAATTAATATACAAATATATAATGTTTGATTTTTTCCCCCCCATATCTTATATGTATTTTAGTTCATTGTTGAAATCTTTGAGTTTCTGGCCAATGATGGTGATTGTATATGATCTTATATATCACTGTCTCAGAAACAACTCATATTTTAATACCCTGCTGTTACACAGTCGGTAACAAAATTATTCGAGCGCTAGCAATAATTCCTATGTAAAAAAAAAAAAAAAAAAAAAAAAAAAAAAGTACACTTATACTGTTTTGTTAAATAAATCCTTGTCGAATCCTGTTCTTAGACTGACTAAGAACATGGCTCGACAAGGATTTATTTAACAAAACAGTATTAAGTGTACTTTTTTAAATCGGAATTATTGCTAGTGCTCGAATAATTTTGCAGCCGACTGTAAAACTGCCCTTAATAAAAATATAACAATTTTCGGGGTAATTTTTTAGTTATTTTTTTACATTCATCAACCTTTTCAAAATATTTTATTTTGTAGCATGCTTTATCTGTATATTTATTTGTTTATTGACTAATTCAATCTTCCTTCCTAAGTGTTGTGTTTGATCACTATAATGATGAATTATATGTAATATATGAAGAGTTTATACTTCAAATTTTAAGCATTTTTATCCAATTATTATTTCTGTGGTCCTTTATTTACTTTCTCCGTCATTAAGGATCCTTCTTTTTTTTTTTTTTCATTATTATTATTATTCATGTCGGCGTAAGTAATTCAAATTGTTTTTGTCTCTTATTGGTTCTTAATCTGTATCGCAACATTTTTGTGTAAGTCTTACCTATATGTTACAATCAGTTCTATTTTTGTTGTGTTGGTATTGTTTTGTATCTATTAATTGCTAAATATTAAGGTTTTATTAATTAGATAGTTATCGTTAATTTTATTACGATAACTATCATTTATATATGTTTATATCTATATCTATATATATATTGTATATATACAGTGTTAGAAAATAATTAAAAATATTTTAAAAACACAAGTTATAAATACAGTCGGCAGCAAAATTATTTGAGCGCTAGCAATAATTCCTATGTAAAAAAAAGTATATTTAATACTGCTTTGTAGAGATGGTTGCTATTTCACAGAATAGAATAAATAATATTATTATTGCATTGTAGCCTATTAGCACGGTAATATATTACTAAAAATAACCTATTAAAAAATAATATTATCAACTTTATCTCTGCACGCGAAATAGACGAGAAATTTCTAGTGATATGCCAAAAGAATACCATCAGATAACTTTTCCTTTGCATAATAAATGTCCTAAAACAAAATTGCAAACGTTATCCAAATCATACAAGAACAACTTATATGATACAGCATGATACAAGTAGAATACTCTCTTTCCCATAATGAATTTACAAAAACAAAACTATGAACACCGCGACCACCGAAATCCAAATCATACGAAAACAACTAGACCGAATCACATCATAAGAGATACGAGTAACGAATAAAACGCCCATCTTTCAGCATATGACAAACTGCGCATACCGCCTGTTAGATATAACATCATACAAGTAACGAGTAACGAATAAGACAGCGCATCTTTCACATCATACTTCCCGCACAAATGTTCGAATTTTGCTCTGCGGCATGTGGATCCATGTGACGCAAGATACAGTAACGAAAGTAATGAGTAACGAGTCAAATTCGAAATCAAAGCCGGAAATTTAATTGACTTTAAATTATGTTTTAAATGCGCTAGTTAAGTTTTCTTTTTCTAAACAATGCACTTAATAATATGATAAATTAATATCTTTCATTGAATAATATTCGTAAAAATCAATTACAAAATAACTGTTATGAAATAATTAGTTCTAGTATTATTATTATCTATTTATTCCTTTAATTATTTTTTAATGTAATAAATTATTTGGCAGTTTAGGATTTGGAATGTTATAATCTTTTTTAATAAAACATTTTTTTAAACAATTGAATAATATTTTTTAAATAATATAATTTATATATTGGTGTTCTTTGTTACAGGAAACGGATGTATGTTACTCAGTATTATTTGCAATATTCTTTTTTCGCATGTGCGTACCAGCAGTGGCTCGAGGGCCGAAAATAGGTGAAGAGGTACTTCACCTAATTTTTTACACTCTATTCATTTATAGAGTATAAATTTACATTTAAATAAAATAAATATTTTGGTTAATTTTTAGTTAAAGTTATGCTTAATAAAAATTATGCATTATTAAAGCTATTTGAATGTTATTTCTCAGCTCCTCACTTATTATTTTCAGTTCACGAGCCGCTGCTAGTGGGAGAAAGTTTCATGGACTATATCTTTTATTATTACTATTTTATGATAGCAATTTTGTTTTTAAAATAAAATAAAATAAAATTACATTAAGTGAAGATTACTATTCGAAAGTGTTGTTATTCAAAAACATATATCGTATGCACTATGTACAACACGTGTATATAATGTATGACTCGAAGTGGCATTTCAGTTGAGTAGTAATAGGTTACAAAAATAATAGGATATTGGAATATAGTATTACCAAAGACAGTATATGAAACGAAGTAACCTATTACTGAAATGTAACTGTTTATCCCATCTCTACTGCTTTGTTAAGTAAATCCTTGTCGAGTCATGTTCTTAGTCAGTCTTAGAACATGATTCGACAAGGATTTATTTAACAAAAACAGTATTACAGCCGGCAGCAAAATTATTCGAGCGCTAGCAATAATTCCTATGTAAAAAAAGTACACTTAATACTGTTTTGTTAAATAAATTCTTGTCGAATAATGTTCTTAGACTGACTAAGAACATGATTCAACAAAGATGTATTTAAGAAAACAGTATTAAGTGTACTTTTTTTATATAAGAATTATTGCTAGCGCTCGAATAATTTTGCTGCCGACTGTAAGTGTACTTTTTTTTTTTTACATAGGATTTATTGCTAGTGCTCGAATAATTTTGCTGCCGACTGTACAAATATGACCCAATACTATAACCAAGTTATGTTTATAATATATTGTTAAACTGTAATAATGTAAAATCAAGGAGAAAAATTACTAATTAGTTAGCATGGAACTTAAATGTAAATAGATTTCGAGAAATTTTATTCTACTTAATATTAATAATATATATTTGTAATATTATTTATGTAATATTCTACTTATTAATTTATTCTACTGTTATATTTCAACGCTTATTTATGCAAAATTCTAATAACTCTGAGATAGTAATTACAAAGAAGATTTATAACACCCACCATCCCCTTAATGTGATTATAACACTTTATCATACTCAGCTGCAAAATCAGATTTCATCATGATTTGTATTTTTTATGAAAGTTGTACAATGAGATAAACATATATCCGCGTTTGTAATGATCGATAGATGGCGCTTTTTCAGCTTTTGTTGTTAGTAAATATAATAGGCACGTGTATTTATTATTGTTCTATTTGTGTTACTACTTAATATTCGTGCTATAATTTCTCCGCCATTACATCATGGAAAATTGATTGCTTTTGGAAAAAATACTTCAGTTTATTCAAAGTTCGATCGGAAGTAGATATTTAACTGAAGCTGAACAAATATTAGTTTCAAATCATCTGATTAATTCTTTACCTCCATTAGCCGAAGCAACTGAAATTTTAAATTTGTCATTTGGAAATAAATGGAAGCTTAATTCTGGATTTCTCGATCTTTTGGAGTTACACTGTGGCACACAACAGTAAGTGTTATCTTTTTTACCGGACTTATTCATTTTTATTCAGTAAATATATGTGAAACTAAACATCGGCAAGCAATGGCGTCTCAACGAAAGCCGAAAGCTATTCAGGTTAATTGTAATTTCACTTTATCCCACCAGAGGGCGAGCATTTCATCACAATCGCGGATCATACGGTGCCTTATAATTTTTGCGAGCGGGAGAGCATTAGAGAAAGGACTCGGTGTTTCTACTCTGCAAACCAAAGGTAGGGAAATTTACTCAAGGCTGATTCTAAAATAAATTTCCTTAAAAGAATGGCTACAAAGGAAATAAAAGCAAGTCCTTGGAGGACTATTACATTAAAATCTTATTTGAATTCAGAAAAGACAGTTACACACGATTGTAAGGAGTTTACTGCGGTAAAAATTGATATTCGAAATACAAAACAAAACTCGTTGATCCCTGAATGCTATTGTTTTCTGTAATATCGCATTCACGATTTCATTAAGAAGGATTTATGTACAGTTCTTGTAATTCCGCAAATTCAGATAATGTTGTAATGAATGAAAAAGAAAAAGATGAATACTTGTTGCATAGTTAATTTAAAATAATGGTCATTAATTCTACAGGATCTTTGTTTATTTATTTTCTTCTTCTTCCTTTTATTTATTTATTTATTTAATCTCTATAATTTTTAACAAGCTATATATATATACATATACATATATATATTGAGGTATTAATAAAGATTTTATTTAATCTATTTAAGCCCGTGGAAGCTAAAATTTAAATAGACAATAAAATTTAAAGAAATAAAAATAAAAATAAAGTTCCTATTGATAACATTTGCAGTTCCATTTGCAGTTAATTTTAGTTTCCATATTTAAATATTAATCGCAATGTTCACTATACGAAATTTAAGGATAAATATTAAAATTTTTAATGCAATGAAATTTATATTTATAAACTTTTACTTTAAAAGATATTTTTGCACTCTGCTTCAAAAAAACTTGAAAATGAGGTAAATTAACTGACGAATATAAAAATAATAACTGGTTAAAATCTTTAAACATCTGTCCTTGAGAGGTTTTTTATTTAGTGCCAGAAACATACTCTACTTAAAGTTATTTATCTCCTTTCGGTATTTCCCAATAAAATTTAAAAGTGATTACATTTATTCTTTCAAATTATCTTTTAGACTTATTATATTTGTTTCAAAGCCCGTATTTTTTCTCAATACATTCTTGCAACTATGGCGTCATATATATATATATATATATATATATTTTTTTTTTTACTAAATCATCCTTCTTCCCTTACTGCATTCGTTCTTTTAAACCAAGGATAAAAATTTAGTTTGTTTATTTCAATGTACTTTTATAGCTATGACGTTACTTTCAAGCGTTAGCTTCAGGAATCTTGCTCTTTTATTATTAAGAATTATTATTAAGAATTTTATTATTTATAGGATATTATAGATAGATAGATAGATTCATGTTGTGCGTATAATAGATTCACACACACAAACACATAGATTAACCGTTAAAAAACTTTATTTTCGTATTCAGGAGATCAAAATGTATAAATGATTTTAAAAAAAATCGAAACTTTGACCCCAAAAAAGTATTTTTTCTACCACATATGACAAGAAAATAAACTATCTCTAATAGTATTTTTCATATAATAGTGTTGTTCTAAATAATCTATCTCTGCAAAGGCACACATACTTTAAAATTGGCTTGAAAATTTGTCTAAAGTTAAAAAAACGTTAGGCTTAATTACACTAAATCTTGTAAATTACTTAAAACTACATCCTTTCTGCTCAACTTTTGTGAAACATACGGTAAAACTGCAAGAATTTTATGAATTCGAATGTATAATTTTCTTGTGCTTTGTTTCATGTGTACGCGTAAGTGGGAATTGTCAATCTTTACTAAAAAATAATCGAGATAGAAACTTAATTTTTATTTGTTGTTGTATCTTGACGTTTCGAAAGCCGTCATTGTAGAATTTTGCATCGGAAACGGGATTATTCCAGTCTGCGGCTTCCTTATGTCTGTAGCGTTCATTAGTTTCAAATTGAAACCATACACTTAACAATTTTTTAATTTTTTACCTTCTCTTACCCATAAGGTAGAGAAAGTATTGTTTTTGGGTCAAATTTGCGAACGCGAGATTTTGTTATATTTACACGTTTTGAGGTCCCCTGAATACGAAAATCATGTTTTTAGCAAATGGTCTGTGTGTATGTTTGTGTGTGTGTCTGTCTGTTATCAGCATATCTCAAAAACAAATTATGGCAGAAAGTTCAAACTTGGTATTCTAAATGTGTATCATATAGGGATGCTACAGTAAGCTTTTCGTTAAGATCAAGCAAATGGTTCGTGAACAGGGACAATCAAGAGAATTCTAATACATTACGTCTATGGGGGAAATTGCAGGTAAGTAGAGTTTAACGTCTATAGACTGCACTAAACCAAATGAAACGAATATATATTTTTTGTAATAGAGATAGTTAACTGGGAAAAAAAATTTGTGTATGTAGGAGCCTCGCCTCCCTCCCTGGGGGGGGAAGTAACCCCTCGAGGGGAGTAAATTTTCATGATGGGTATCTTTCAAAAGAGCTCGCCAATACCTTTAAAACGAATGATTGAACGATCGATCTGCGATAATTTAAAACAAAGTTATCGATTTTTTTTTTTGCTTTTAACGGAAAAAAAAAAAAAAAAAAAAAAAAAAACCCTTAGAATTTTTATTTTTTTTTTATTTTAATATTGAGAATAAAATGGACTGTTTTTGGATATTTGGTGCTATACTACTTCTCTAATATGGAAATCGTCTGCATTATCATAAAAGATAATTTTTTAAATAATAATTTTAATAAATTTTTTTTAAAAAACATAATTATTTTTTAATAACCGAATTGAATTCTATATAAATGTAGGTGCATAATTGAAACGGGGGGTTGAGGGGGGCAATTATCATATAAAACTCTTCCGAGGCCTAATTTGAATTGTTTAACACAGGTTTACATAACAGTACTCGTTATCTTACCTCTTAATCTGCAACCTGTATATATAGTATTAAATTTAGGGTAAGAGGAAGTCGTGTGAGTGACACACCAGATTTTTTTTTTTTTTATTTTTTTTTTATTTATCCCCAACATTTGATCGATTTAAAAAAAAAAAAAAAAAAAAAAAAAAAAAAAAAAAACGATAACTTTGTTTTAAATTATCATAAATCTGTGGCTAAACAATTCATTTTAAAAGTATTGGTAAATTCTTTTAAAGATACCCATATTGATACCCCCCCCCTTCCTCAAGGAAGGAAGCTACACATAATTCTTTTTTCCTAGTTTACTGTTACTATTATAAATATATACATATTTTAATTCATATTGAAAAGTTAAAAATAATTCTCATTATGTAAATTTATACGAGATTTTTGTCCTATAATGCCATATTAAAAATTATGGGGGAAAAACGGATGACAGCGCCACCTATTCATCGATGGTTCCACATATGTAACTAGTACCAACTTAGCTCAAGTTCATCTAAATATCGAGTTTGGTTAAACTTCATCAATTGGTTCGGTAGATACAGCGTGCACAAAATTTAGGACACACGCACAGACAGAAAAACTTTTTTTTTTTTTTTTTTTTAAATGATCGAATCTTGTTTAGGGTATCTCAAACCGTGTAAATCAATTAAAAATCGAAGGTAGAAAATTTTTAATGATTCCAATACTTTCTTCTTAATTATATAGAAGAAAATAAAAATTATTAAATAAATTCATATTTATAATTTATTTAGTAAAGTAATTGCTAAGAGTATTTGATTTGTTTTTATAATCGTAAAACTTTTTTTTTTTTTTTAATGATCGAATCTTGTTTAGGGTATCTCAAACCGTGTAAATAATTAAAAATCAAAGGTAGAAAATTTTTAATGATTCCAATACTTTCTTCTTAATTATATAGAAGAAAATAAAAAATATTAAATAAATTCATATTTATAATTTATTTAGTAAAGTAATTGCTAAGAGTATTTGATTTGTTTTTATAATCGTAAAACTTTTTTTTTTTTTTAAATGATCGAATCTTGTTTAGGGTATCTCAAACCGTGTAAATGAATTAAAAATCGAAGGTAGAAAATTTTTAATGATTCCAATACTTTCTTCTTAATTATATAGAAGAAAATAAAAAATATTAAATAAATTCATATTTATAATTTATTTAGTAAAGTAATTGCTAAGAGTATTTGATTTGTTTTTATAATCGTATTTTTTTTTTTTTTTTTTTAAATGATCGAATCTTGTTTAGGGTATCTCAAACCGTGTAAATGAATTAAAAATCGAAGGTAGAAAATTTTTAATGATTCCAATACTTTCTTCTTAATTATATAGAAGAAAATAAAAAAATATTAAATAAATTCATATTTATAATTTATTTAGTAAAGTAATTGCTAAGAGTATTTGATTTGTTTTTATAATCGTAAAACTTTTTTTTTTTTTTTTTTTTTTTTTTTTTAAATGATCGAATCTTGTTTAGGGTATCTCAAACCGTGTAAATGAATTAAAAATCGAAGGTAGAAAATTTTTAATGATTCCAATACTTTCTTCTTAATTATATAGAATAAAATAAAAATATAAAATAAATTCATATTTATAATTTATTTAGTAAAGTAATTGCTAAGAGTATTTGATTTGTTTTTATAATCGTAAAACTTTTTTTTTTTTTTTTTTCGACAGAAAAACATGCGCACAACAGATTCGAAATAACGATTTCTTAATTCGTAAAGAAGAAATTTCTGTTTTTACACTTTTTATAAATAATTCAGTTTATTATATTTACGAAATGTTTCATATCACACGAGGTTGGTGCTGTTTCAAAATATTGTCCTACATATCTTCATACTTAGCTTTGGGAAAAGAGTAGTCGTTTTTTCTTATTTATTTATCCATTTATTCCAATTTCTGGTTAAAATATATGGAGTACGTTTCTCAGCTAAGAGAAAAGACTTGCAAAATCCTTCTGTCGCATTTTTCGCAGAAAATTATATTTGCAGCTGCACCGTGTTTTTCTTTTCTTTTTATCATTTTTCCCCCTTTGAAGACAGAGATATTTTATATTTATCCAATGTAATGACAGCAGCCGATTGTTACTTAATACTAAGCTGAGTTGGGCAATGGGGTTTTAATTTAGTAAATTGCATTATTATAATTATTACTGTAGTTATACTTCTTCACGATATTCTATTCTATGAAATTAGTTTTTATGGCATACTAATGAATTGTAACTTCTGTGAAGATAAATACTACTAGGAAAAATTACATATGCTGTGATATAACAAAACTTTCTTTTATATTAGGGTTGGCCAACACGCTGCGTCGCAAGCACCATATGTGCAGTGGCGGATTTAAGGGAAAAAAAAAACACTGACATTCACAATTGAAAATTTTATATTGGTCTAGAATAACACTTTGAAAAATCTTAGCGCCCCCCCCCCCCCCCCCCCCCCCCAAAGTCAAGTTCTGGATCCGCCACTGCATATGTGGCCCTCTAAGCTGTTACGTGCGGCCCTTGGTCCGTATTTCCAAACTTTAAGAATGCGTTTATCCTCAAAGTTTTTGAAGTAGAAATATCGAAACAAACTGAAATACAAAAAATGTTATTAAAGATAAATACACTTGGATCCTAATAATATTTTTTCCTCGATCATGGATGCATTCATGATGATAATTAATTGTAACAGTAAAATACCTATTTGTATCAACTTAACCAGAAAATTATAAAGAATTTTTTAAGTTAAATGTTTCTGAAAAATTTAATGCTATACTCCCCTTAATGCATTTAAATGTTTCATTATCTCTATTTTTCATTGCTTTATTGACGTGCTATAGTGATTGTGTAGGGACATTTTGTAGTGACTTTGCAATAGAAACGCATGTCGGTGTATGTATAATATTCCAAGTCTACAATTACTTACGTTTTTCTGTCTCTATGAGCTTTTATCGTTTCTAGACGATATTTTCAGTCGATGGTATGTCCGATATGTTATGACTTCGTTTCGTCATTAATAATATTATTGCACTCATCGATTTCACTTATTATTGTACTCAAAATTCAAGAATGTTTATTTTATTCATCGCAAGAGTTAATGGGGAAAACTCTAGGAAATCTGTGTATATTTAATTATTTCTGCAATTGTTTAATGTTTCCATATTTATTTAAATTAAATTTGATATGATTATGATTCTATGCATAGAATCTGAGATAAAGCCGTTAAGTAAATCGTTAAAAATATATTAGTTTTTGATTAGAGAAAATTTTAAGTTTGATACCATTTTGATTTTATGCGTAGAAACTGAGTTATAGCTGTTAAGTAAAACGATAAAAGTAGTGTATAACAACGCCAATTATCCTGCTTACCAAAACCACAATCATCATAATTTTTACAAACTTTTCACATTTCAAAAGTACCACTTTTTGATGCAAGAGCTAAAAAACAGTTACCACACTTAAATCTGTGGTTGCATCCACCAAAATTCAGTTAGTTACATCTCATATCAAAGTACAACTAAATGTAAAATTTCAGGGAATTTTCTACATTAGTCCTTGAAAAAAGCGACTTAAATTTTTTTTATCCCGCAAACACGCGGACAATAGGAGAGACAGATATTTTTGAAAAAGTCAAATGTGTGTCAGTTTGTATTTCGAACAGTCCAAAACATGTAAATCCATCAGAAATTGGAAGTCAAAGATTTTCATGATTCTAATCCTTTTTTTCCTCCGCAATGTAAAAGAAACCTGGAGTGACTCCACTCGACTTTCCAAACATTAAGTAATTAATGGTTGTTTAAACAAGTTTAAAGTAACGGTTGCATAGAAAAAGTAAAGTAAGAGACGTCGTTAAATAGATAACAGAGAAAACTATAACAATGCGTTTCAGTATTATTTTTTTTTTAATAGTATGCTATTTAATTTAACGCTATTACACTTCAAATAATTTAATCCCATAAGTCATAACGATTTTTTTTTCTTTTCTTTTTTTTTTTTTTTTTTTTTTTTTTTTGTCTGTCGCTGTAAAAATCAAGTGCTACATTCACCAAAATCATGCAGTTTATGAGACGGGAACCATATATTAGAAGGAAGGGTCAAAAGTTATTCTGTATTCTTACATGTATATAAATTTGAAGTTCAATCAAATAAGGCGTTAAGACTCTATCGTACTTTAAATAATTTGAGACCATAGACCATAATGATAAAGAACTTTTCTTTGTGTCCTTGTAAAAAACTGTAAGTGCTAGATTCACCAAAATCTATGAAGTTCGTACTACTGTGACCATACGTACCAACTTTCAGCTCAACCGAACAAAGCGTTTAGGCATTTTTGTGTTCACTCACACACATACATACATCACCGTGAAAATAGCAAAAATGAACTCAGGGGACCTCAAAACGTTTAGATACACCAAAATCACAAAGTCGAATTTTTGTTATGATTATTTTCCTTACGTACAGTCGGTAACAGAAGTGTCCGAACACTAGCAAAAATTCCTATGTATAAAATGTGCACTTCATACGGTTTTGTTAAATAAATCCTTGTCGAATCATGTTCTTAGACTGACTAAGAAGAGAATTCGACAAGGATTTATTTAACAAAACCGTATGAAGTGTACCTTTTTTACATAGGAATTTTTGCTAGTGTTCGGACACTTTTGTTACAGACTGTATGTATGTTCGAAACTTAATAATATCCAAATAGTAATGAACGCTGTAAAGCAAAAATTGTTGTTACCAAATGAAAAATAATCGTGAAAAAGCGATGTAGCAATTAACATGCATTTGCATGGAGCACAGCAATTCCTAAAACCATTACAAATTGTCCGTGACAATAGGTCACGTGATTGTTCAGAAAACTACACTTAAAATAAAATGAGCGGCATAGAATGTTATTTAAAATATTTGTTATGATTACTCGTTGAAATTAAAAGTGCTATCTTAATAATCAAAATAGTCCATATCAGTAAAATTCCCGATACTATTATTTTATTATTGTTAGTGTTAAGGCCTATTTCTTTTAATCTACAATTTTGTGTTCGTTTTCAATGTCATAAACCATACAGAATAACTTTTGACCCTCCCTTCTAATATATTGTTGCAATTTCGGAAAAAAAAAAATGTATAAGATTACAAGTTTTTCCACTTGAAAATATAAATTTAATCAACCTGTATAAATAAAATCATAAAAGATAACAGGATATAAATATATCCTTCAGAAAATGTCAGTTAAAAAAATAATAAAATAATAAAATAATAATAATAATAATAGTAATATGATGTGTCACTCACATGACTTTCTCTTACCCTGAAATTTAATACTATAAATACAGGTTGAAGATTAAGGGGTAAAATAACGAGTACTCTTATATAAACCTATGTTTAAAAAATTCGAATTATGCTTCGGGACAGCTTTATTTGACAAGTAATTCTATGTGAAGGGGGCTACTGCCCCCCTAAACCCCCATTTCGTTATTGTACCTACACTTATATACAGGTAGAATTCAAAGCTATTATTAAATTCAGAAGTTCATTTAAAATTATTCAAACAATTTTCACACGCAACATTCCTTGAAACTTATCATTCTTGAAGAAACGTTTTCTAGTAACAAACGTATTAACTTCAAAATACAACAGTTGGATCGCCTGAAATTATTTGTTAATTTACTCTAACAGACACAAAGATCAAACATCAAAAACTTGACTCCGGTATTCAGGAAGCCACAAAACGTGCAAATCTAAAAAAAAAAAAAAAAAAAAAAAAAAAAAAAAAACAAGCGACGAATATTTAGCTTAAAAAAATACTTTATTTACCATATGACTATAAAGAATTAGTTTCAATTGCTGAGCAGCTTTCCTGGACATGGTAAAATATTATAGGAAAGCACTTCCGCTAACACTAAAAAAGAATGTTAAGAACATTGGCAGCCCTGTATATCTTCTGAAACTTATGTACACATCACATGGTGCACATAAATATAATCCTATATTAATAACACACGGCACAACCTGAAGTACACTTCCATCAATTTTCAAGTATTGTCGCACTATAATCTAGTTCTTTTGTGTAGCCCTGTAAACAAACAGTGAATGATTTCGATACCATATTCTACGTGAAGCATGTTTTATCACATATAAAAAATATATATTCGTTTCATTAGGTTTAGTGCAACCTATAGATGTTAAACGCTACTTACCTGCAATGTCCCCCATACAAGTAAAGTATTTGAACTCTCTTGGGTGTCCCTGTACACGAACCATTTGCTTGATCTCAACGAAAAGTTTAGTCTAGCATCCCTATATGATACACATTTAGAATACCAAGTTTGGACTTTATACTATAATTTGTTTTTGAGATATGCTGATAACACACACACACACAGACCAACCGCTAAGAGCATGACTTTCGTATTCAGGGGACCTCAGAACATGTAAATATAACAAAAACTCACTTTCGAAAATTTGACTCAAAAAACAGTATTTTCTCTACCTTATGGGTAAGAGAAAGTAAAAAAATATTTACATTATATGAATTTGATAGTTATAAATTAATTTTTCATGTTTTTGAGCAGCGAAATTATCTATAATAAAAAAAAATTATTATGATGATTATTTTTTCTTTCAGGTTTTGGTATAGTCAAATTGGGTTTGGATGGCCGAAAATATCTTTTGTGGGTTGGGTCAGTTTTTCGATCAATAAATCTATTCTGTCGCGGATCGAGTGGGGTTTTGGGTTGACAGTTTCGGGTCGGGTAAAATCCGACTCGTGCAGTATTATAGTCCATATAAGAAAACTATTTCTGCTATTTATACCATATTTAACAAAATAAATGTTATAGCGAACGTAAATAGAACATATATAAGTATTAAATTATTTTAAAATTATTTATGAGGATTAAAGCTCCAGCAGATGGCCCGACAGACAAGTAAAAAAATTGAAACCATAAACATATTTTAGCTTTGTTGTAGTGTTGAATGTGCATAGTGCAGCAATAACCCAACTGAAAATGAATTTCCATAAATTTCTACTCATATCTCATAATTTACCTGATTATTTTTGCGAGGACCTGTAAAATAGTCCTACCATATTCTATAGTAAACACGCTTTTGTACATACGAATAATGTTTGTTAATTTGTGTGCGTTATTTGCAGTATAAAAGTACTAAAATATGCTTTAAAGAAATTCCTCTCATAGATTGTAGTGTTTAAGAATTTTTTGCGAGATCTTTGTGCACAATAAGTAAAACTATTTGTACTATTTTCAGGCCTCACAGCGTATCTAAAATTTTACGCTCATTTTATTATATTCTTACCACTATTTCAAAACAATACATTTTTACCATGTTTTTATTAACTTTGATTCTTGTTTGTTTGTTTGCCCGGTACAAATCTTGCAATCGATTTTTTAACTAACTTCCCTACTAGCTAGGCATCTGAAACTTTCAGAATAGCTCAGAACTCGATGACAACACAATACTTCAAAGTCGATTTTCGAATTTTTGATTTGTTTTCTTTTAATTAATTAAAATATGAAAATAATACCCTCCTAATAGCTTTAAAAATAGCCATTCAAATATTAGCTATAATTTAATTGTTGCCAAAAAAATTTACGAGTTCATGTTCTTCCGACATAAAAGTAAATATATTTAATTTAACGTGAACGTTAAAAAAATGTAAAAAGTTAAATTATGCATCTCACAAAAATTGATGTCATTATCACTTTAAAAATTTTATGCACATTGATAAGAGCTCTATGATTCATCAGAAAATTTAAAATTTAAAATTTTTATGCTCATTGATAAAGTGCTAATGTAGTTCTATAGCTATGATTTAACAGAAAATTTAAAAACATGGTACATAAAAAGTTTTTTGTCTTATAATTATTATTAAACATTTCAGCATTAAAAATTTCTTTTTGACGATAGTGATGACCAGGGCTCGTGAGATACGGTCGCCTGGTCGCCATTGGTGACCAATATATTTTAACTATAGCGACTACGTTTTCAACTTTAAGGAAACACAACTTTTTTTTTTTTCAAATATTTTGGTGAAGAAATTGGTTTCAGTATCGAGCTCCGATTTCACTCTCGATGTAGGCTATGTCTCGCCGTTTTGAATTCCACTCCTCTCACTACGTCTTGAAACACTGTGTTGAATCAATACACCATTAATTAATTTATAACACTTTTCACCGTGCGCATTTCACAATTTGGTGTTGAATAAGTGCACCTTTTTAAAGAATTGGTTTACACTGCTCCTGTTGGTGCGTGCTATGCGACCTGGTGCTGCATTGTTGTGCCTTTGAAATCATGTATCGATGGTATCGATGTGGATGGTCTGTCAGTTTAGTGGAAATATTAAAACCGATTTTATGATGTTAAATTTAAACAGGTGTTTCCTGGTGTATCACTCTGTCCTTGTAAATGTTTGTTTTTTATGCATGCAATTTTATTTTCTATATTCAAGTAAATTTCAAACTTGAAAAAAAAAAAAAAGGTGGTCAGGGTGATTTTTTTTTATTTATTACTAGAAATTTTTACTGGTGACTGTTTTTTTTTTTTTTTTTTTTTTTTTTTTCAAACTCCTGGAGTCCTGGTGATGACAATATAATAGAACGCGAGTAAAATTGTTGGAACGCTGCGAGGCCTGTATTTTAAATAGGGAACATATCAACCTATATCACTTTAAAAACATTCTAAAAATATGTGCGAACAGACAGACTGAGAAACGGAAGCTATAAACTTTTTTCAGCTGGATTGGAAAGTGTTAATGTTGTACCGATTACATTATACTGGCTACTTGAATATAGGCCATTTTCATGATCATCGCTATCATCTACAGGGAAAATGGTTTTGTGCATCTTAATAACATAAGTTAATTTCATTATATTGTGTGCAGTATACATACATTGAAATATGTTTTTACTTTCTTCTATATGTAATATAGAGAAAGTATTGGATTCGCGAAAATTTTCGACCTCCGTTTTTTGACGGATCTACACGTTTTGGGGTGTCCTGAACACGAATTGATAGTTTTTAGGAAATGTCTGTCTGTCTGTCTGTGTGTGAGTCTGTCTGTCTGTGTGTCTGTCTGTCTGTATCATTTTTTTGTGGACACTGTATCTCACGAACCAATGAATGAAATTTAACCAAACTTGGTATTTAGTTGCACCCTGACATGAACTGGTGCTGATTAGATTTGGGGATCAATAGCTCAACAGGTGGCGCTGTGATCGCATTTTATGAAAATTTTTAACATGGCGGCATAGGACAAAATTCCGTATAAATAGGCATAATGAGAGTTATTTTAAACTTGTGATTGTGAAATTAATATGAATTATTGATAATAGTAGTAGTTAACTAGGAAAAAAATTTTGTGCATGTGGAAGTACCCCCCAGGGAAGTAAATTTTCAAGATGGGTATCTTTCGAAAGGTCTCGTTGATAATAGTAATAGTTAACTGGGAAAAAAATTTTGTGCATGTGGGGGCATCGGTTCCCCCCCCCCCCCACCGGGGGGGGAAGTACCCACCCGGGGGGGCAAAGTTTCAAGATGGTATCTTTCGAAAGGTCTCGTCAATACCTTTAAAACGAATGGTTGAACCATAAATCTGTGATAATTTAAAACAAAGTAATAGATTTTTTTTACTTTTAACAAAAAAAAACTGAAAAAAAAATCTTTTTTTTTTTTTTTTTTTTTTTTTTTTTTTTTTTTTTTAACGAAATTTTACCAAACTTGGTATTTAGTTGGTCTTCGACATGAACTGGTGCTGATTAGATTTGGGGATCAATAGCTCAACAGGTGGCGCTGTGATAGCATTTTATCTAAATTTTTAACGTGGCAGTACAGGACAAAAATTCGTATAAATGGGCATAATGAGAATTATTTTACACTTGTGATTGTAAAATTAATATGAATTATTGATAATAGTAGTACGTAACTAGGAAAAAAATTTTGTGCATGGGGGGGGGGGGGGTAAATTTTGAAGATGGGTATCATTCGAAAGATCTCGTCAATACCTTTAAAACGAATGGTTGAACTATAAATCTGTGATAATTTAAAACAAAGTTATCGATTTTTTTTACTTTTAACAAAAAAAAAAAATAATAATAATAATAATAATTAGAAAAAAATTCCTAATTTTTTTTTTTTAAATATTGTTACTGGTTGAATATGTATTACTTTTAACAAAAAAAAAAAAAAAAAAAAAAAAAAAAAAGAAAAGAAAAAAAAATCGTATTTTTTTAAAAATTAAATTGAGTTTTAAATTTTTATTTGGCTAACAAGAAAAACTATTTTTGCCGTAGATAACAACAGACTGATGTCTAATGTTCTCAAATCCAATAGTGGGAGGTTGCGGGTTCGATCCCATGTCGCGCTCATCGCCCTAACCGTTCGGAGTTTTCCGTCGTTTCTTCCGAAACTCACGTAAATACGGGTTAGGACTCCTTAGAAAGAAAAAAAAATGAAAAACGTATTTTTTTTTTTTTTTTTTTTTTTTTTTTTGTTACTGAGTGAATTTGTATAGGAAAATATAGAAGAAAGTCTTGTGGTGGCCACAACATACTAGTTTAAATTGTACCTCTCATAGGCCATAATGCATCAAAAGTCTATTGCGATTCCCTGTATACAAAATTACACCATTTATATTATTTTTATTAAAGAACTTAACATACTGAATTTTAATAACTTATATCAGTTTCAAGATATTCTAAAAAAAATTACGGAAAATTAAAGGGCGGGCAATCGGATAGACAGACGAATCGAAGTCATAATCCCTTGTAAAGTTTGTTGATACCTGCTAAAAATTCAGAATACAACTGAAAATTTACGTCCAAAAAATTCCAGTTATATTCCCTAATGTATCTGAGTATTTTACTGTGGCCCTGTAAATTAATCATCAATTCTAATCCTAACCACATTCCACTGAATGCATGTTTTTGTGCATAGGAAAAATGTATGTCAATTTCATTATGTGACTTGCAGTACAGATGCATTAAAATGTGGTTTATATAGAAATACTTCTCATAGAACGTAATGTATTACTATTTTCTTGAGTGTCCCTGCACACAAACTATGCAGGCTATTTTCCTCATTTTCCATTAGAAACGTGACATAGTAAATTTGAATATTATAAATCCGTTTCAGGTCATTCTAAAACTATTTATGCAAGTTAGAGCATGGACAGACAGGCAAACCGAGGTAAAAAAAAAATTTCTTCTTTATTGGAAAATGTTAAAAAGAATTGTTTATCAAAAGCAACTCTATTTCGATGCTTGACATTATTGCTTTCTGATGAATTTACACATTTTAAGATATCCGGAAAACAATTTGTACATTTTTAGAAAACGTTTGGCTGTGTGCATGTGTGACAAAAATTTTGTGACAATTCTAGCTTAAGAATTAATACCGAGAATTTCATATAAGTATATATGCAGTTTTATCTTGACATAAACTAGTACATATCAACGTTTAGTGAATATCGCCCGATAAATGCCATTGATATCCTTTTTTTTTTTTTTTTTTTTGGCAGTACAGAACAAAATTTCGTATAAATGTGCAAAATGAGACTTATTTTCTTTATTATAGAATTAGTCAACTAGGCAGTGTTTTTGTTTTTTTGTTTTTGTTTTTAATGTAGGACTATTGCTTTTTGATATATTAAAACAAAGTTAGTAAAAAAAAAAAAAAAAAAAAATGTATTTTTAAAGATGTTTCCGATAAGCATAAAATTAACTTCTCTCTCTTTTTTTTTTTTTTTTTTTTTTTTTTTTTTGATTGAGATTTTTGATTCTGCTCTAAGATGAATATTGTCTGAATAAGAATTTTAATGAATAGTTTGTGCTGCATGAATTTACATAGGAAAATATAGAAGAAAGTTTTGTGATGGCCACAACAGTCTAGCATTTTTTTCTTTTTTTTTAGCTTCTAAAAACAGAATTTGATGTTTTTGCAAATTTTCATTTACATACTTTCTGCCAGAACATGCGTGACAATGTGAAATACTTTAAGTGATAACATGGACAAGTATTCAGAAAGAATTAAGGAAGAAATCCCAATAAAATCCTGTCATAAATTATTATCTTTTTAAGGATTTAACGGGATTGCATTCGAGGTGTGTTTTTACAGCAAAGTCCGGAAAAAGCGATGAGGCTCATTATCTACATCATGAAAGCATTGTCTTGTTTCTAGGTTAAAAAGTCTGACGAAAATTTTACGCTCGGCTTCTTGCTTTTATTTGTTTTTCAATTATATTTGTGTGGGAATAGGTGTGAAAGGTCGAACTGAATGTTAGCGGTATGATACCGTATTGTATTCTGTAAGAGTGAAGTTAATAAATTTTTTTAGCTGTTCAGTTCAGAATTAATCAATGTGAAACGCTTCTTTAAATTTTTATGTTGAATTATAGCATGAAATGAATGAGCGATATTTCATTAAAATGTGTTTGGATTTTATTTCATTTTAGCTTTTAATAAGCTTGTTTCCATTCAAAGTGGAAAATATTCATGGTAGTAGGTTGAGGAATATTGCGTGGAATAATTTTTGCTTTGGAATATCATGAAGAACAGTAATTCACGTGAACTCTATTGATATATATATATATCTATATATATATAGATATATATATATTAATTAAAAAAGATAAAAAAAAAAAAAAAAAAAAAAAAAAAAATGATACTTTATTAAATTTTGAAACATTTGTTTTCACCTCTATATATATAATAAATAAAATATTTTATTCAAAATTTTGAGCATAAAAAAGAGCAACGTTTGAACAATACTTTATAAAATTTTCATTAAAAAATTTGGAAAATTCAGCCGGTCGGTGAAGTTTTCGGAAACCCTTCAGAAAAGTGGTGAACACGACCTCTCAGAAACTAATGCACCTATGCCAACTAGTTTTTTTTTCTCCCCCCCCCCCCATTTACGTTTAAAAATTAGAAACAAATGAACTTTAATTGATGCAAAATGTCAGGGGAAAAAAAAAAAAAAAGGATTTTCAGGAGTCGAATCTACTATTTGAAACAGGTTTTCTACTCCAATTTTAATTGTTTGGTCATTCATCGTTTATAACTCAATAATCAATCATTATCTTAAAATGTCAATTTAAGATATTATGGTTTACTGCAATCATTAACATTTCAACTAGGTTTTTTTATCTTCAAGATTTTTCTGTCTTCTCCAGTGCTACTTTGAATCGCACTGAGTAATATTGTTTTGTGTCTTTCACACTGCAATCATGCCGTCTTTTTTATTCTACATTCAATTGAAAATTGAAAAAAGTATTGGATTCGTAAAAAAAAAAAAAAAAGAAAAAAAATCCTGTTTTAGGGTGGAGTTGCACGTGTTGAATTGTACCATTTTTAGAAACTGCTTGTTTTTCCGTTTATCAGTGTGTGCGACACAAAATTTTCTGCCAACTTTAGCTCGAGAACTAATGGACAGAACTCTGGTGTCTGTCAACTTTTGATGCATATCATTTAACAGATGGCGCTGCCATACAGTTTTGTCATAATTTTTAATATGGCAGCATAGGACAAAATTTCTTATAAATGAACACAATGAGGATTATTTGAAACTAATGATTATGAAATTAGAATAAAATATTTTTTATAATAGTATTAAACCAAGATAAAATTTTTATATATGTAGGAGCATCGCTTACTTACCTCTTCCTCGGGTGTAAATTTGCATTCTGAGTTATTTTCAAAAGAATTTGTTAATACATTTAAAATGAATGGTTGAACCATGTATCTATGATAATTTGAAATAAAGTGATTTTTTTTTCCTTTCTTTTTCTTTCTTTTTTTTTTTTTTTTTTTTTTAACCTTTTAATGAAAAAAAAAAAAAAAATTGCATTTTTAAGATGTTGTTTGTAGAGCACAAAATTGACTTTCTTTCGACATTTAGTGTTATGCTTCTCTGAGATGAAAATCGTCTGCAGTTACCATGTTAGACAATTTCGACAAATAATAGTTTTGATAAATAATTTGCTTTGCTTAAATTTACATAAGAAAATATAGAAGAAAGTCTTGTGGTGGCCAAAATATACTAATTTCTTTCCCTGGCGAAGGGACATGCATCATTATTTTTACCTGAAAAATATGTACAAAAGGTGTGTACTTGTCCAAGTTTGTCTTCATTTTACTTCAAATATTGTATCTCAATTACTTACGAAAGATTACATTATTTCTAAAATGGTTTATAGAGAATGCATTGTAAATCTGAACGATTAATCTTTTATATGGCCCTATAAAGTAACACTAAACGTTAAATGCTTTAATTTATACGTATTATTAAGAAAGTACAATACATATATCCTTTTTATTCGATATAAAGTATTTTAATTTGTTAAAAGTAGCTAAAAATGTTACTGTACTTAGATTATAACAAATCCGTTTCTTTTGTGTACCTCTGTAAAAGTATTATTTATACTAAACGTACTATTTTTAAAAACGAATGTGCTATTGTAATCTATAATAAAATGTGTTAATTTCATAGCACTCGAAATATGTTTATGGAAATTAGAATGAAATCTCGCAAACATGCTGAATAATAATTAATTTTTACCTTTCTTGGTAAAGTATTAAAAATAAATTTTTTTGCTTAAATAAAATTGAAAGATTTAGTGTCTGTGATTATTGATCATTTCATCCTCCATGAGAACAAAGTGACAAAATTTAAACAACCTATTTTTATGGAAGTTTAGTTTTCAAATTTTAACTTGTTTTATCTTTGTTTTAAAACTTATATTAAGACGCGAGGTCTATTTTACCATGTTTTTTTGAACTTCTATTCTTGTTTGTTTGTTTGTTTGTTTGTTTGTCCGGTACAAATCTTGCAATCGAATTTTAAGTAACTTCCCTACTAGCTAGACATTTGAAACTTTCACAGTAGCTCAGAACCCGGTGACAACACAATACTTCGAAGTCCGATTTTCGAATTTTTGATTAGTTTTCTTATAATTAATTAAAATATGAAAATAATAACATCCTAATAGTGTTAAAATAGCCATTAAAAAACTAGCTATAATTTAATTGTTGCCAAAAAAAAAAAAAAAATAATAATAATAATCTGGTGTGCCACTCACACGACTTTCTCTTACCCTGAAATTTAATACTATAAATACAGTTTGCAGATTAAGAGGTAAGATAACGAGAACTGTCATATAAACCTATGCTAAACAATTCAAATTAGGCTTCAGAAGAGTTTTAAAGATAATTAGTTCTGTGTGAGGGGGGCTACCGCCCCCCTCAACCCCCCGTTTTATTAATGCACCTACATTTATATAGAATTTATTTCGGTTATTAAAAAATAATTCTGTTTTTAAAAAATAATTTATTAAAATTATTATTTAAAAAAATTATTTTTTATGATAATGCAGACGATTTCCATATTAGAGAGGCAGTGTAACACTAAATATCCAAAAAAAGTCCATTTTACTCTCAATATATATATTAAAAAAATAAAAAAAATACGATTTTTTTTTCTAAGTTTTTTTTTCGTTAAAATTAAAAAAAATCTATAACTTTGTTTTAAATTATCACAGATTTATAGTTCAACCATTCGTTTTAAAGGTATTCGCAAGATCTTTTGAATGATACCCATCATGAAAATTTACTCCCCTCGAGGGGGGACTTCCCCCCCAGGGGGGGGGGGAGGTGAGGCTTCTACATACACAAAAATATTTTCCCAGTTAACTATCTCTATTACAAAAAATATATGTTCGTTTCATTTGGTTTAGTGCAGTCTATAGACGTTAAACTCTACTTACCTGCAATTTCCCCCATAGACGTAATGTATTAGAATTCTCTTGATTGTCCCTGTACACGAACCATTTGCTTGATCTTAACGAAAAGCTTACTGTAGCATCCCTATATGATACACATTTAAAATACCAAGTTTGAACTTTCTACCATAATTTGTTTTTGAGATATGCTGATAACAGACAGACACACACACAGACACACAGACACACACACAGACACACAGACCATTTGCTAAAAACATGATTTTCGTATTCAGGGGACCTCAAAACGTGTAAATATAACAAAATCTCGCGTTCGAAAATTTGACCCAAAAACAATACTTTCTCTACCTTATGGGTAAGAGAAAGTAATTACGAGTTCATTTTCTTTCGACATAAAAATAAATACATTTAATTAAACGTGAACGTTAAATAAAATTGTAATTTTAAAAAACTAAAGAACATGCTTTTTATTGAAATGTGAACTAAAAAGAACAAAATAATTTTAAATGCAAATTTTTTATTGGATAGCGCTAAGATGTCCCACAAATGAATGTAACATCCTTGAAATAAGCTTCGAATTAGAATAAAATATTGATAAAAATGCAGATAAATATAACGTACTTTCAAAGAAAAAATAAAAGCGTGTGGTGCTCGACTTCAGTTGTCATAAATTATGGATAGCGACTATTTACAGAGTGATTATGAGAATGTAAGAAAGAGCACCCCATGCTTTTATTTTTTCTTTTAAAGTACGTTATATTTATCTGCATTTTTATCAGTATTTTATTCTAATTCGAAGCTTATTTCAAGGATTAGGTTACATTCATTTGTGGGATAGCTTAGCGCTATCCAATAAAAAATTTAAATTTTAAAATTATTTTGTTCTTTTCAGTTCACATTTCAATAAAGTTTTCTTTAGTTTTTTAGTTTCTTTAGTTTTTTTAAATTGCAATTTTATTTTTAGTCAAAACAGATACAATGAAAACAGTTTTTTTTTTTCTTTTGTTTTCCTATGGTACCAAATTAAAAAAATATTAAAAATAAATTTCAGTGAAAATGTGCGAAGAAAATTTTTAGAAATTAATGTAGTAACCGTTGCAAAAGAACTAACTTCATATTTTAAGATGAAATTTTCTTTACACTTTCTGTATATTTAAATTAAAAGATAAGTTTTATTTTGAATTTTATAAGGTAATTACACCAAATGAGTAAAATTGCGTTATTTGTTACAAAATTAAACATATATATATATATATATATATATATATATATAGTTTTTTGTCTGGCTTTTGGAAAAATTCGAAACATTTTAATGAATATAAGAGATGTTTGGCTCTGAAAATCTGTTAAAGACAGATTTATTTAGACGAAAGGACTATTTCTTTAAGGCAGCAAAAACGCATTGTCCCCATTTATGGTACCTGAATAAAGCTGGAAGACGCGTAAACATTCAATAAAAATTATAAAAAAAAAAAAAAAAAAAAAAAAAAAAAACCCTCTCGTCTAAAATTAAATTCCGTTTAGGACAGAATTCTAATTTTTAATTTTCTTTTTATATAAAATCCTAACTAAAAGATATTTAAAATTGCTATTTGAATTAAAGACTGTTAGTTTATATTTGTTAATTTTTACTGTTCTCAAAATTAATACTTTAATACTTTGTTTCACAGAATTATCACATAAGATTATTAGGTAAAAGTAATAGGTGACAAGAATAATAAAAGAGTAAAGCTCTATAAAGCTAATTGTTTGTACTGTTTTTCACGAAAATAAAGAGTATCCGCTTCCGAAGCATCAAGTTAACATTGCAAAAGTTTCTTTCTTCTATTGTGCAACAGTGGAATAAATAAAGCTCCCGGCACCTAACATAACTATTGTGTCGGACCGTGCTGATAAAAATGTCGCTTTGTTGGCTTTTGACTGTAATGACATCCGAATGACTCAGTATTTTGTGAATGGAAAAATACACGTGCACAATAATAATGTACTTTTGCGAAAATTCTATATAAATGTGCCGTCAACGTCTTTTCAGAAGTATTTTTAAATAGACGGTTATTTTCCGCAAGAGATGTAACCTTCGATATGAGAAATTCATGGCAACTTTTCGACAAGTTCGGAATACAGAAATAATTGAAGTTATTTAGCACATTATTCTCAGCAGAATGACATGCTCTTTTAGTAGAATTCCTCAATCATCGAAAATTAAAAATAATCGCGATAATTTTATTTAATAGGATTAAAGGAAATCGTTTTAATTTTTATTTATTTATTTTTCAAAATTTTCAAAATGACAATTCTAAAGAAACATTGTCATACTTACGAGGGGTGGGTGAAAAATTCCTAGCTTTGCCCAGAAAAAAAAGAGTCAAAATTTTTTTTATGAAATATATTAATTCAACATAATCTCCCTAGACACTGATACACTTTTTATAGCGTTGTTCTAATATTTGTGAACCATTAAAATAAAATACGTTTGGTTGTTCCTGAAACCAGCTTTCAGCAGCATCTTGGACGTTAGAAATGACCTCTAAACATTGCATTTTTCAAATTAGGAAACAGAAGATAATCAGAAGGGGGCTAGGTCATGTGAATAGGTAGGATGGTAAGCCAGTTAGAAACCTAGGGGGCTTTATTTAGCTTGAACAACTTTGAAAGTGTGCGTCCACAGGTGCATTGCCATGCAAAAATAGGATTTCTCTGGTCAACTTTCCCCAAAGTTTCTTCTTAATTGATTCTTTTAATTGGTCTAAAAGGTTAGAATAATACTCTCCAGTTATACTGGATTCCTGAGGTAAGAAGTCTATTAGTAGAGTCCCCTCTTTGGCTCTGAAAATGAACGCCATAACTTTACTGGCCAATTTCTGGGTACAGAACTTCTTCGATCGAGGCGAACCCCGGTGGCACAATTCTTTTGATTGTTCCTTTGTTTCGGGATCATAAATGGGGAGCCATGATTCGTCTTCTGTCACTAACCTAGACAAAAAGTCTTCAAAGTAAGCCTAAATGGCTTTGGGAGTTTCAACTCGTTCTATCTCCTGATCATTGTTCAAACATTTTGCACAATTAAAAAAAAAAGTTGCAAAATTCAGAATGACTTGATATTTTAAAAGTTAATATATCAAAACATTTAGCTTTCATTTACCACAAAATTTATTCTTCTATTTTAACTCGAAGGGGACAAACCTAGGAACTTTTCAACCTCCCCTCGTATAAGCCTTTTGGATACCTTTTGCCTACGCGGATTTCAAAAAGGCCCCAACATGAAAAGCAGGAAAATAATGTTATAGATATCTCACTTATATAAAAAATAAATAAATAAATAAAGCTAACTTTTACCTTCTCACTCAGTTATCACTGAAAATCTGCAGTTCTCAAATCCTGTCTTAGTGGTACTTCTTTCTCAAAGAAAATCGATATGAAAATAGCTAAAAAAGATAAAACAATTATTTGCAATTTATCAATAAGTTTTCCGCCCATTCTTCCGATCTCTACCATATACACGAATTGTATTTTTCCTTGCAAACTGCACTGGCCGAATTCAGCTGTTAGATCTTGCCATAATACAACCAGAAAAAGTGCATGATAGGAAAAATTTTATTTAAAAAATTTTCAATCGATTTTCAATCCTAGATGTTAGGCATATGTTAATTTCGGCCTAGAATGAAGTAACAATTATAATAATTTCTTAGTGCTTTACAAAAATAGTTTTTTTTTTTTTTTTTCAATTATATGATGCATAAATTATTCCGTTTGCAAGACAATGAAAATAGTAATAATAAGCATTTTAACGTAGATGAAGAAAAATGGAGCGACGTGATCCAAGATCTTCTTTTCAAAATTTTGTCGGGAAATTTGAAAGTAATTTTACCTCTTGTGTCTCATCTTATACTATTAAGTGAGAAATATTTGTATATTTCACTGTTCTCGAAAACGGTAGCTCGGACAGTCACGAGATTTAACACAAAGGTGCTTCCCGAAGGGTCATTGTGCACATCGAAGTCAGATTTTCGAATTTTTGATTAGTTTTTTCTTAATTAATTAAAATGTGAAAATAATAACCTTCTAATTTCTGATAAATAAGCCATTTAAATTTTAACATTTTATCCATAATTTAATTGTTGCCAATTTTTTTTTCGACAAAATAATAATAATAATAAAAAATAAAAAAAAAAAAACGTACATTTATTTAAAATGAGGAAAATAAATCAGAAAGATTAGAAAATAAATTAGAAATATCACTCGTATCGTTACAAATAAGATAGCAAATGAAAGGGAAAATTTTTGTAAATCCGATGCATTAAACAGCTTATCAATCGGACAATTAGATTTTTTAAAATTAACTAAAGTATGAATTTTAGGTGGCAACAGCAGAAGATTGTATGGAAACCGTTAGGAGAAAAAAAATGAAAAATCTGCTTCACATTAAGTCACATGATTTTTAAGTGGGATAAAAAATTGCAGTTTTCAAATTCTTTTAAATTTTCTCTCACGAACACAAAAATATAATTCGCGTTTGTAATGATCGATAGATGGCGCTTTTTCAGTTTTTGTTGCTAGTAAATATTATACCCACGTGTATTTATTATTGTTCTTTTTGTTATTCTACTTAATATTCGTACTATAATTTCTCCGCCATTACGTCATGGAAAATTGATTGCTTTTGGAAAAAAATAATTCAGTTTATTCAAAGTTCGATCGGAAGTAGATTTTTAACTGAAGTTGAACAAATATTAGCTTCAAATCATCTGAAATTTTAAATTTGTCATTTGGAAATAAATGGAAGCTTAATTCTGGATTTCTTGGTCCTTTGGAGTTACACTGGAGCACACAACAGTATGTGTTACCTTTTTACCGGATTTATTCATTTTTATTCAATAAATATATGTGAAACTAAACATCGGCATGCAATGGCGGCTTAATGAATGTCGAATTAAAGCATGTTTATTGTAATTTCACCTTAGCCCACCAGAGGGCGAGCATTTCATTACAATCGCGGATATACAGCCTGTACCCCACAAGACCAACTTGCATTTCAAATTTCATCAATTATTTTGGTTAATAAACAAAAGTTATTATTATTATTTTTTTTTTTCAAATTAAGTTTTATTCTATCTTCGAAAAGATTTATGTGATTATAGATATAATAATATATATAGATCAATTATCCCCATATTATCGTGCAAAGATTTTTGATGCCGAAAAAAAAGCTTTGGAATCAGCCATTAAGTGGTATTGAAGGAAAAAAGGAAAAAAAGAAGAATGAATTTGAAACTATATCTGGAGCTTTTCATTCACCTTTAGTAAATAAATTATTCATGAATTTTATTTGCTAAAACATTCGTGTGTATTCCCGTGTGTATTCACTCGGGGAAAGACTGCCATATTTTGGTAAAATCGCCGTCTTTTCCCGAGTGAAAAGGAATCACTTTTTTCTCCCCAATGATCAATCTATATATTATTACGATATCTATGTATGTGATACGATACATTAATAATTTGAGTTTTAAAAGTTTTTTTAAATAGATTATTTAAACTCTATGAACCATATTTTTATTTTATCAGTTTCATTAACAGATCCTGCTGGGCGATTTTTTTAATTTTGGTGTTCAAGTACACCGAACGTTTTTCGACAAGAAGTTTAATATAGCAACAGCCATTTTAATCTAAGTAGCGCATCAAATATATAAAAACATAAATGATTTATTTTTACACAAAATTTACAGAACAAATGCAGTTTTAAAGATAGGACATTTATTTCAACAAGCACTATTTTAAACCTAAAAACCATTAAAAATATAAGCAGAATATAAAGGATTCTTATGTATAAACAAAAAAGAGTCTGATAAAATTATTAGCAAAATAGTCTTCCCCTTTTCATACAAAAAAAAAAAAAAAAAAAAAAAAAAAAATCCATCGCTAATATGGCGACAAAAATTCAAAAGCCGCGAATGGAGCGACATAATAAAGTTGTGTAACACGATAATGTTTACCTATTTATTTATTTTTTTTATATAATAATCACTATGCTAATTTATCATACAAACAAATGAGCCTCTGTGTGTTACTGCACTTGCACGCTGTCGAACAGAAATATTTGAAAAATTAAAATTAATATTTAAATAAATAAATAAAAATATGTTTAATGGAAAATATATATAACCATAAAAAGATTAGTTGTCTAAAATACGGCAGAAATAGCGCTCATAGCATATTTTTACAAGGGATTAAGTCTTATTGTTGCAATGGATTAAGTCTAAAATGGTGACAAAAATTCAAAAGCCGCCAAAGAGAACTATATTAAGGCTGTACTATCAGGTTTACAACCCATGAATTATATATAAACGCAAAAAATTAATTGTCTCATGCGACAGACGTAGCCGGTCACAGCATATTGTAATATTTGGCGTGAAATTGCTGTCATTTAATGGTTGATTGGATAAACAAAATAAACATATGAAATAACGTAAAAGCAAATATTATGTTGTCTAAACCCAGTTACATTTGAGTCCAGTCCGAGTTACATGTGAACAACACGTATAGTGTTGTTCACATGTAACTGGGATTCAAATATAAAACGGAAACTCCAATTTTTTCGATACTATCTATTTCGAAACTGTTATATAATAAGCACCTAAATGGAAGCTCATTGGTAAACTATTGTCGCAGGTAATAGGGACAAGCGCCCGAGTTTCAGTGGATGACCAAATCGCTGCCGAATGCAGCAGGGACCTGGAGCGAGCTTTTGAACAATTTCAGTAATTTATTTTATTTTATTTTTATAAAGCTATATAGAAAAGAGTTTCCTTTAAATTTAGTGGCCAGCGAAGCGGGCAAAGCCTGCTAGTAATGTATAAAATGTGTAAAGAATTAAAACATAAGGCGCTCTCATTTGTGCCGGGTCCTAAGCTTTGTGCGATTTTCAATCGGTGCTTTGGAATGCATATAAATGTGAGCTGACTGTGTGGCGTTTGCGTTCCTGCAAACTCCATCTTAACTTAAATACTTAGATTACTAATAAAACCAGAGACGTGAATTGAACAAACAATAAAAGTTTATTGGAACCAGATTAATGGGAGGGCGGCCTGGAACTAACTCTTAGCTCAGTCAGCGTATTATTAAATCAAAAATATATAAATCAACAATTTAATTATCTTAAATATCTCACCCCAGCAGATAGTCGAAAGGTGTAGAGACGGTCACACTCGTACTCCAATACTACGGCTTCACTATGGGACAGAGGATTCCCTTCTGACCCAGCTTGAACTTTCGAAACTTAGTAGACAGTCACCAACACTCAATACTACTTGCTTCACACAACTAAATCTCCTCGACTCTACTTCCGACATTCACAAAAATAAAAATCATCACATTCGCTATACTATCCTCCAACATCCACACCATCTATTAAAACCATCTCTATTTTTATACTTCTTCCTACACCCTCCTTTCACTACATTTAAATCCGTACTTTTAAAAATCACTTCTAATTTAACTAATATTCAAAATCTAAGTCTTTTAATGCAGCACCCTGCCGACACAAAACTAGCTCGACCTCAACCGTCACTGGCGTCGGAGTGATTTTAACCGTCCCCACTTCCTACTTTGCTGGATCCAGCTTAATTAAAACAACTGTGGTGACGTTCTGACGTCTCAACCTCACAGCCCCCTCCAAGAAAAAAATTTAGTCGGAAAAATCCCCAACGGGTTTGATCGAGTAAATTTAAATAGCTTCATTCCATATCTAACTATCTCAAATCTTTGAAGTGTGAGTGCAGCCGTCACTTAAATTTTAACCGGGTGAGAAAAACTTAAAAATTTGTTAAGTCCCTGAGCGAAAACTCGGGGACGCAAAAAAAATTAATTTAAAATTTTAAATAAAAGGCGTACATTTACCCCGAGAACTCCGGGACTCTGACTGAGCTAAAACCAGGCTTGCAGTAGGATTTACACACGTCTCCCTGTTAGGCCAGGAAGGCAATTGTATGACTTTAATGATATATTGTAGAATTATAAAGAGACTCGCATGTACAAATGCGATAATTTCTTGCTGTAGAATAGAGTCAGTTGCACAGCTTGTTCATATCTCACAAATAATCTTTTTAACATCTCTAAATAAGAAAAAAGTCTTTAATCAAATTTAATGGTATTAAATAGGATGGGGAACTTGAAAATCTATTCTGCAGATGAAGTGGCTAGCAGTTTAATTGTCATCAGGAAAAGGTAGACGTCGGAATGTGCAGGCTGTTAACATCCAGGAAGGTTAGAGGTCTTGGTGGATGTGCTCGATGTACTCGTCAGCTAGGCCACAGGGTTGCAGGCTTTCAGACCGGGGTCTAGGGCTATCCCAAAAGGCTTGTACAAAGGCTTGTTCGGCAGGTGATTCATATGGCTGAGCATGTTGTCGGAGTCTGGCTTGACGCCGAGTATTGAATCGGTGGTGTAAAGAGAACTCGTCTTTGCCGATCGAGTCAGGAGCTGCTAGGAATTTCTCCATGTGCCGTCCGCTAGCTGATGAAGAGGGTGGAGGTCTTTTTCGAACCCTTGCCTTTCTCTTAGGTTGGAAAGAGTCGGTGTGCACTGAATCTGGAACTGCTAGTACCTTCTGTGGGCGATGTGTTCCAGAGGACTTTGAGGAGGGGGCTTGTGGCAGTTTTAGATACTTATTCCAAGCTTTTTTCTTTTTAATCTGTGGTATAAAAGAGCTATTAGTAAAAGAATAGTCGCGTTTGCGACCAGTTTGCCTAGGAAATTTCACATTAGAATGGTTTGATGACCCACTACGAGCTCGCTTTTGTGCGACGGGTCTGCTAACACTAGATCGATCAGTGGAAGTGCCCTGAACAGATTGTTCGGGTGTTGTAGGAGTAGGTAGTTTATCAGCTGTACAAGAATCAGGAGCACTAGGCTGGGAAGTGAGGTTAGGCGTAAAGACGGACTGTTCGTCAGGTGGGTTTGAACCCGGCACGCTATCACTATCAAGAGTTTCAGCATATGATTGAGTGCGCTCTTTGAATATTCGGACCTGATCAACATTAATGGTCGTTGGGGTGCTGTTAAAATCAATTGTCAAATTATTATTTTCTATCTTTAAAACAGAGAAAGGCCCAATGAATTTTGGCCCAAATTTAGCTACTTTAGAATCTTTTTTAGACCTAAGAAAATGTGATTCTAGGAGTATTTTATCTCCCACTTTTACTTCTAAAATTCTACGTTTAAGGTTATAATATACAGCTTGTTGCTCTTGAGCTTTTCTCAAATTTCTCTGAACTTCTGGTAGCAATTCTTCAATATTTCGCGTAATTAATCGAGATGCGTTTTGCTGTACTAATACCAGTTTTTGAAAGGGGGTCAGAATCTTTCTGCCCAAAAACAATTCAGCGGGAGTTTTTCCGGTTGCATCACTTACCGCTGTACGAATCGCATAGCCAAAATGATAGAGAAACTGATCCCAATTTTCATGATTTTGACCAATGAACGTCGCAATCATATTAATTAAAGTTCTATTAACACGTTCGGCCTGATTAGCTTGCGGCCGATATGGAACCGTGAAGACATGTTTAATTTCGAGTGTATCGCAAAGTGCCTTAAAAACATTACTTATAAATTGAGGATCATGGTCCGTTACAATTTGAAGGGGGGCGCCGTAACGAGAAATATAATTATTAAAGAAGGCAGTGGCCACTGCTTGTGCCGAAGCTTTATGTAAAGGCACAAATTCAACCCATTTACTAAAATAATCCACCATAACTAACACATAACGAAATCTATTTGGTTTAGAGAGGGGGTAAGGACCGATTAAGTCGAGTCCAAGAATTTGATTTGGAAAATCAACTTTAATAGGAATTAATTTACCGGCCGGCTTTACATTTTTATAATTATATTGCTGGCACAAACGACAACTCGAAACATATTCATTAACAAACTTCCTAATTTTAGGAAAGTAACAGGCATCTTTGAGCTTTTTATAAGTTTTCCTAATGCCAAAGTGCCCCGAAATTGGAGAGTCATGAAACTCAAATAGGATGGCTTGACGAAGAGATTGGGGAATTACAACTCGTAATTCGCCATAAGATGATAATAATTTTGAATAAAAAAGCAAGCCATCGATTAAAGAAAAAGATTGGGACCAGTTTAAGGCAATGGCTGATTCAATTAATGAAACTGACTCAGGATCGTCTAAATACTTATAGATTAATCCAAATTCGGGATCATTTTTTTGTTCTTGGATTAATTGATCTCTCGAATTTAACACAGATGCTGGCATAAGCGCTAAAGCTACTTTTTCCTGATCAGATACGAATTTATTGTTTAAGGTAGGTACTAGATTTGTAGACGCACCTTGGTTTACTTGTTCACTTTCAATTTCCTTTACACGAGTTTCAGTCACGTTTGCTAATATTTCGGATTGAACCGGTTCAGCCTTTAAATGCGAATGATGAATATATGAGGCTTTAACAGTAGAATTTAACTGATCATTCTTTTCATTTAAAGTAAGGGATTGATCTAACCCATTAGATTCAATCGTATTTTCTTGAGTTTGAGTAGTACGTGAAAGAACGTCAGCTACGATATTGTCAGAACCAGGTCGGTGTTCGATGTTTATATTAAAGTTAGATAACTTAAGAGTCCATCGAATCATGCGAGGGGAGAGGTTCTTTCCAGTTGTTAACCGAGTTAATGCCGCATGATCTGTAACAACTGTTACTGGAAGTTGCGTAAAATATAAACGAAATTTTTGCAGTCCCCAAAGCACTGCTAAACATTCACGTTCAGTTACTGGATAATTTCTTTCTGCAGCGTTAAGCGTACGGGACGCATATGCTATTGGGCGGCCTTCTTGGCTTAAAACGGCACCAATGCCGTACGAAGAAGCATCAGTAGCTACTTGAAATTTAATATCATAATTAGGATGAGCTAGTACAGGAGGAGCGCTAAGTATAGTTTTTAACTTATCAAATATGCTTCTTGTGCTTCATTTGACCAGTGAAATTTAACTCTTTTCCTTTTGAGTTTAAAGAGGGGCTCGCATATGTGAGCAAAATTAGGTATAAATTTCCCATACCAAGCACACATGCCTAGAAATCTCGAAACTTGCTTGGAGGTAGTAGGAGGGGGCATGTTTAAAACTGGCTGAACTTTTTCATCATCTACAGAAATACCAGCAGGCGTTATTTTGACGCCTAGGTACTTAATTTCCTGTCGTGCAAAATGGCACTTAGAGGAATTTAAAGTTAATCCTGCATTTTGCAGTAGAGTAAAAACAGTTTTTAAATGATCTAAATGCTCATTGTAAGATGAAGACGTGATTATTATATCATCGAGATAAACATGTACAAATTTATTCAAAACAGGTTTAAGAATAGTTTCCATGGCTTTTTGGAATGTTGCCACAGCCCCTGAACATCCGAAAGGCATTCGTTTAAAACCAAACGTGCCATTTTTAGTTATAAACGCTGTTTTTGATATATCAGCGGGTTTCATTGCAATTTGAAAATAACCTGATGTCAGATCGAGAGTAGACATAAAATTTGTCGTTGTTATATGTGCTAACAAATCATCAATTATAGGCAAGGGATACTGAGGATATTGTGTAATAGAATTTAGCCTACGATAATCTATTGCAAATCTCCATGCCTCAGGATCAGTAATAGGTTTACCATTTTTCTTACGACATAAAACAACAGGAGATGCGTAAGGAGAAGTTACAGGCATAATAATATCATTTTGCAACATTTTTTCAATATGCCAATTTATAATATCTTGTTTGGCTTGATCATAACGGTAAGGCTTACTAAAGACTGGTTTATTAGTTCCAGTGTCAATTTCATGGCAAACAACATGGGTTAAGCCAGGTGTCTCAGAGAATAACTGTTTAAACTGATTAAGAAAATTAACAAAATCACTTTTTTCAATATGAGTGAGGGCACTTTCCTCTAAATTAATAATTAACTCTGTCGGCTCGACAGGTTTAGAATTTTACTTAGAATCATCAATATGTAAAGATTTATTGGCAAAATTTATTTCAACATTATTTGCTTTCATAAAAGCTAACCCTATAATGCAGGGATGCTGAAGATTGTCGATGACGTAAAAAGGCCAATTAACACTTAAATTATGAATTTGAACATTCAGGCTGACTTCGCCTCTATTAACACAGGACTTGCCTTGAGCCGTTGTAATATTTAAATTTGTCCGCTTTAAAGGTTTAAAGTCAAAATACTTTTTATAAGTTTCATATGCTAGAAAGGAGCGTTCAGCACCAGTGTCCCAATAAGTAGGTATGAAAATATCATGAATTATTGCATTTAAATTAGGAAGGTCCACCGGACTGATACAAATTGTGTCTAAACATATGGAGGTGGTTGAGTTATTCAGTGGCTGTTGACCCTCCTCATAAGAGCCACTTACTCGTTTAACTGACGACTCTGGTTATTACGAGAGTTACGAAAATTTCTGTTATTTCTATCAGCTCGAGAAAAGTTTTGAGACTGATTTTGATTCGAACGATCGTTCCGAGAATTTTGAAAGTTATTGTCTGCGGCGATTGACGTTCTTGTTGATAGCGATTGAAATTTTGAGGGGGGGTGAAATTTTCATGCCTAGAATTTTGCATATTTCCATTACCCCGTTGGCGATTAAAGGTGTTTTCCGCCCTTGGAGGGTGTCGTTCTTGATATTTAGCTAAGGTTTGAAACAGACTGTCGTAAGAGGTGACAGGTTTCAGATCAAGGTAATCTTGAATAGGAATAGTCAAAAGCGGGGTTATGATTTCCATTGCAGCGGCAAAAGATAAAACTAAATCCAGCTGCTTTATAATGTCGAATTTACGTAATAAAAACGTTGTAGGTTTGTCATAAAACGACATCTTTGTCGTATAAAGTTCTTGACGGAGTTTGGTTTTATCCACAATAGAAGAGAATGAATTTTTAATTTTGAGCTTCAAATCCTCATACGTAGGATTTTGGCCTAGAGCTCTAGAGGCAATGGTGTCATACCAGATTTTAGCATCTCCTTTTAAGGAGTATTTTAATAAATTAAATTTATCAGCCTCGTCAATTTTACATATATCAAAATACTGTTCAAGATCTTCAAAAAATTTAAGTACATTGTTTGAGCCAGTAAAATAAACCCGAGTGGGGGGGGGGGATGTCGAACTGAGTTGTGCGCCACTGTGGCGTTTGCGTTCCTGCAAACTCCATCTTAACTTAAATACTTAGATTACTAATAAAACCAGAGACGTGAATTGAACAAACAATAAAAGTTTATTGGAACCAGATTAATGGGAGGGCGGCCTGGAACTAGCTCTTAGCTCAGTCAGCGTATTATTAAATCAAAAATATATAAATCAACAATTTAATTATCTTAAATATCTCACCCCAGCAGATAATCGAAAGGTGTAGAGACGGTCACACTCGTACTCCAATACTACGGCTTCACTATGGGACAGAGGATTCCCTTCTGACCCAGCTTGAACTTTCGAAACTTAGTAGACACTCACCAACACTCAACATTACTTGCTTCACACAACTAAATCTCCTCGACTCTACTTCCGATATTCACAAAAATAAAAATCATCACATTCGCTATACTATCCTCCAACATCCACACCATCTATTAAAACCATCTCTATTTTTATACTTCTTCCTACACCCTCCTTTCACTACATTTAAATCCGTACTTTTAAAAATCACTTCTAATTTAACTAATATTCAAAATCTAAGTCTTTTAATGCAGCACCCTGCCGACACAAAACTAGCTCGACCTCAACCGTCACTGGCGACGGAGTGATTTTAACCGTCCCCACTTCCTACTTTGCTGGATGTGGTGACGTTCTGACGTCTCAACCTCACAACTGTTAAAAAGTTAAAAGTGAAATTAAACGAAGTACAATTAGCTGTTTCAGTAAAATGCACCGAAATTCCGGTGTTAAAAAATAAAAACTTTGTAAAGAAATATCGTAAATAACATAAAACTGCAACATCAATTTCGACTGTAAAAATTCTACCTAATTGCTGAATGGTTAGCGTTCTGGCCTCCATTTCCGGGTTCTAATCCCTGTTCAGGCAAACATATTCAGTTCGAAATCCACTTTAGTCGTAGATCCTGGTCTAATTATCATTAATGTTAAAAAAAAAAAAAAAAAAAAAAGACGATCGTTGAACGACAAATTAAGCGAAAACAAATCCACCCGAAATACGTATTGTAAATTTCTGCAATTTATGATATTTGTTTGCGAAGATTTTATTCATTATGTTTAATCGTGTCGCTCCTCAAATGGAAATATTTAGAAAATAAACTGAATAATGGAAAGCTAAGAGGGACATGAACTTGTGTGTGGGTGTATGGAAGTTTGGGGGGAGGGGGGGATCTTTAAAGTCCATTACATATTTTCTTTAGAAAATTGCTAAACTAATTTTTTTAAATTGCTTTTATACACATAACTGATCACATATATGTAATAAAAAAAACTAATACTTTTAAATTTTCGGAAAATTTTTAGTTTCACGGAGAAGCCAATGAATGTTAAAGGTCTATTTTTCCTTCTTAAGCAAATCAAAACAAAAGATTCCTCACAGTAAAAATTTATATTTTAGAATTCTAAAACATACATTTTAACAAGATTTCAACTAATAATTAATTTAATATATTTATAACTTTGTAGGCAAACGCTTTAAAAGCAGACACCCTCAAAAGTTATTTTCGGTCAAAATAACACTATTTAACAACAGATTAACAGTACGAACCTTCATCGGGTGAAAAAGGAGGCACGAGTGCAAAGCAAAGCAGTAACGTACACTCGTACCTATTTTTTCACTTGATGACATACATATTTTTTTACACACTGCTATTATTTAACCCGAATCAATTGTAGTGGATGTTTGCAATTTATGGTATTTGCTTAATTTACATTGATTCATTAAATTATTAACATTATAAATGAAATATTATATATGAAAATTATAAATACTATAAATGAAATTATTTCCAGTCCTAGTAAAATTTTTCACTCTTGCATCTGACAGAATTCAACTTTTGCAGGAGTTAGGCTTTCCCGTGAAATTAAATATTTTACTTATTATTTAAAACACTTTTACTTATATATGGCAACTTCCTTTTCTCCATGTTGGGTTGATAGCTTTACATGTGGTTACTCCGATTTTTTTTTCTATTTTTCTCACTAGTTTTCTTGATGATTTGATTTAATATTTTATTTCATTTCTCATTCAAAATGGTTTTGCTGCTCGATTGTGGCTTGAACAATATAAATTTGCTATTGTTAGCTATATTGATTTAAGAAATCGTTGCAGCTTTCACAGCTTTATGAAGTACTTGCCCCCTGATCAGTTAATACTTCTACTTTTAAGCATTTTTTATTCCAATTATTAATCCATTTTTTATTCCAATTATTATTCTGAAGTCCTTTAATTACTTTCTCTGCCATTATGTTTAATGTTTTTTTTTTTTTTTTTTTTGTTTTTTTTTTGTTCAAGTGGGCGTAAGTAATTTAAATTGTTTTGTCTCTTATTGGATCTTAACACGTATCGCAACCTTTTTGTAATAATTTTAGCAATGTGTTATTATCAGTTTTATTTTTGTTGTGTTGGTATTGACATGTATATATTAAAGCTAAAATATTAAGGTTAAAGTTTATTAAAATATCTATCATTTATATATATATATATATATATATATATTAAATTCAAAATAAATGACAAAATTTAATTGTATATATACAATTATACATATTTAATAATATATGCCTAATTAATTATATATATATATATATATTTCTTTTTAACAAAAGATTGAAAGTTATTATTTTTAATTTAGAAGGATTGTTGTAAGTCCATATTTTATTATTTAAAATAAATAATATTTTTGTATTTAAAAAACAGTGGAGTTTAAGAATTTAATGTGAATTCTACATGTGGCTTCTTCTAAAACATCGTTTTTATTAATTTCGGAATAATGCTGCCATCTATCGAGCAGAGAAAGAACAGAAAAAAAAAATATTAAAACAAAGAAAATATATTCAAAAATTTGTTACACACACACATGTATATATATATATATATATATATATATACATATTAATGTTTGGATACAGTACAAAACTGATAAACGTTAAAGGGTTAAAGCCAGATAATTACACGAGAATCAAAATCCTGGTTAGAATGCGCTCTGTAGAGGCTTTTCTAAGGTTTCTTAGTGTGTATTCATGCTAATTTCGGAAACAATCATGAAGAACTTCGAATGGCTTGGCCGACGAATCGGTTCGAACATAGCACCTACCCAGGGGCGTAGCTTGAGGGGGGGGAGGGGGGGGTCTCCCCCCCAATGTTTTAAAAAATAGGGCGGCATATTGAAGTTTCTGGGGGTGCTGTTTTGCGACTTAAAGTTCATTTGAAAGTGGATCATAATTTTGTTAATTATCATTAGTTACCAAAAACACTTTAGAGTTTTATGTATCACAAGCTGACCAACTGGTTCACCGACCAGCAAAAAAAGTTTGCGTTAAAATGTCTGACTGTAGCAAACTCCTGTTAGGTGGCGCCTGCGGCGCCCTCTAAACTAATTAAGACGCCTAAAACAGCCCGTTTTTCTACCGTGCAAACGACCCTTGAAAATTCTCATCCTATTCATGACGCTTAAAAAAATCTGATCATAACAAATTTCTGTTTGGGGGCGCCTGTGGCGTGATTTCCCGTTTTGTTCACTTACAATAGACTGTTCGCTTACCGTACAAAAGACTGTTGAAAATTCTAATCGTTTTCGGGACCCTTTAAGAATAAGTTAGTAGCAAACTCCAGCTGAGCGGCGCCCTTCCCTGTTCAGGCACCTACAAAGACAGACATAATGAATTTTCTGGGGGCGCTGTTTTGCACCTTGAGGTTCATTTGAAAGTAGATCATAATTTTGTTGATTATCATTAGTTACCAAAAACACTTAAGATTTTTATGCATCAGAAGCTGCCTTCAGCGACCAACTGGTTGACCGACCAGCAAAAAAAGTTCGCATTAAAGTGTCTGACTGTAGCAAACTCCCGTTAGGTGGCGCCCTCTTAACTAATTTGACGCCTAAAACAGCCTTTTAAAACATGTATAACAGCTTATTTTCCTACTGTGCAAACAATCCTTGAAAATTCTCTTCATATTCACGACCTTTAAAAAATCTGATTATAACAAATTCCTGTTTGGGGGCGCCTATGGCATGATTTCCCATTTCAAACACTTAAAATAGTCTGTTCGCTTACCGTGCAAAAGACTGTTGAAAACTTTGATCGTATTCAGGACCCTTTAAGAATAAGTTAGCAGCAAACTGGTAGCGGCGCACTTCCCTGTTCAGGCGCCTACAACTGCATGTTCGCGTACCGTGCAACGACCCTTGAAAATTCTGACCTTAGCAAATTCACGCCCTGTGGCGACTGCGGCACCCTTCTCCCATTTCAGATACTTACAACTGACTCGTAAGTATGCGCAATCGCTTTCTCACCTCCAAAAACTTAAAATTACGATTTTTCAAGACCTTAGCTTTGAAAAAAAAAAAAAAAAAAAAAAAAAAAAAAGCAGTTTATTGTACGTTATGACTATTGTATAAAAACCAAATTAGATGAGGTTTTATTTGGTTATAATGATTTCTCAATAACAATTTTTGATTCTAAGTGATCCTTTAAGCAAATTTTTTTATTTTAGTTTCATCGCTTAAGGGTTTAGAAATATTTATAAGTCTATAGAATTCAAACAGTGCTTCTTGACATGAAATAGCGCGAGGAAGCTGATTTAATGACGCTTTAATAGGCACATATTAGGCAATTGGCACCGTTTTGGGATGCCCCAGTGGCGGTCCGAAGACAAGCCATCACAATTTTTATCTTCTGCAGAAGAGATGGCTCCTCCGCTTCGCTTCAGTATCTCCCAGAGGTTTATTTGCCCGGAGCATGGAGGACATTGCAGCCACGACAGAGTTTACGTGCACCAGAGACTGACTTTCATGACGGTCTTCAGTTGGCTCGATTATTGAATCCGCAATCTTTCTGTCAAGCTGGTAGATGTGAGGTGCTGGGTACGATCCCAGGTCGCGCTTGTCGGCCTAGTCGTTCGGAATTTTCCATGGTTTTCTCCAAAACTTGCGTAAATACGGGCTAGGACCCCTTAGAAAGACCTTCACAGAAGGCACTTCCCCTCAGGCCTAGGACCATAGAGCAGTCAATCAGCCTTTTCCCCCAAACACAGACACCAAAACTTAAGTAAGATATAAATTTCTGTACAAAAAAGATTTAATTTTGAACAACGGGACTTTTTTTTAGTTTGTTCTTCCACATAAAGGCATGCGGTAATTGTGTTGCGTTCCTTAGCAATGGCTACTACATTTCTTAAAATATTTTTCACATGATATGGGAAAAAAGAAAAACTTTTTTAATTGGTTTAAATATATAAAATAACAATAATAAATAAATTACTGATTTTTTTTTTTTCCCTTAAGAGTGAACAATACCTAATTTCATAATAAGGAAACACCACAGAACTGGCGTTTAAAAGCAATAATTACAAAACTTTGAACAAACACCATAAAATGCAATAAACTTGCAATAATTGTTTCGGTTCGAAAGAACACACGATCCTTTGTCAGGTGAAAAAAGTAGGCACAAGTGCTGCAGTCAAAGCGGCAACGCACAAAGCCGTTTTAAGTGAACAGCAAAAATATACACAGATGAATGTAAATATAAATACTGGTGTGAGGAGAATAGTGCTGACTTTAAAATAAAAGGGCTGCCTGGAGGGAATTCAATAAAAAGGGGCATTATTTGTATAATTTGCGGTGTTCTATGTTATGATTTTTGTACGTAACAAAAGTAAGTTACTAATTTTCCTTGTATATATATATATAGGTTGTATGCATTTGTTATACCAGGAATGCTGCAGAACTATTGCTAAGAAAGTTCAAAAGTCAGGGAAAAAAAGTCTAAAGGCCTCTAAACATTTAAAATGTTAGAAAAGGCTACTTGGTACCAAAATGTTTTTAAAAGGGCCGCCAGGTGCTGAAATATGTTAAAAAAGGGCCACAGGGTGCTAAAAACTGTTTAAAAGGGCACCCTGCCTGGTGGGGGGGGGGGCAAGTATTAACCGACGAGGCCCTCGATTCCAAAGATGACAACACTCTTGAAAGTATGTGGGTGGCACTTTCAGATGAGGAATACGAAAGGGCGCCAAATGTTGGGTCTCCCCCCCCAATCAAATTTTCACGCTACGCCCCTGCACCTACCTACCGTCTTCCTGTTTTGAAAGTAGAACCTGCCGGCCACTGCTGGAGACCGACTGTAAAATATAACAGTTAATTCCCTTTTATAATTTTCTTTTATCATTGCATTTGTAAAAATTCGTTTTTGGCAGCTTGACTGAAGCAAGAAAAATATACTAGCTAACTCCTATTAGTGAAATAAAAATGGTCTTATATAATTATATAAATAAATAAACAACAAAGCAGTGAAATTAAAATTTTCTCGTAAAAAATAACAAAACTATCCCATTAAATTTTTAATAACGATAATAATAATGAGCATTATTATTATTTATTAAACAAAATACGAAAATAATAACAGAATTATTTTTTAGAAAAATAAACTCTCAGAGTTATTATAACAACCTTGTTTTTTCATATAAATTCAAAATCTTCGATTTTACATTCGCTGAAGTAGGTAGGTCGGAACAATAAAAAGTCTATACGACAAAAAGACATGATTTTTCGGCTAATGATGCTGAGGAGGACCTTGAACTAATGTCAATCTGAAGGATAGCACAGATTGTCATTCTGTACCAGCTGTTATTTTAAGGGCGTACTGATATCCTATCACAATGTAGGTTAGGGTAATTGAAGAATACTTTGGAAAACATTCATAATTAAGAAATCAAAAATCGCTAGAAAGATAATACAATGCAATGCAAGATTACTTTTACCCATATATGGTTTGAAAAAAAACTTTTTTTTTTTTTTTTTTAGGGTCAAATTTTTTAAACTAGGTTTTTGCTATACTTACACTTTTGAGTTTTCCTGAATCCGAAAAAATCAGTTTTTTAGCAGTTGGTCTGTGTGTCGGTTATCAGCATAACTCAAAAATAGATACTGAGTAGATTGAAATAATAATACAGTGAAACTTGAATAATTCGAACTTGTTTAATTTGAAATTCTGGATAATTCGAGTTTTTTACTCGGTCCCTTGAATTTTGGATTAAAATAATGTTAAAAAATCGTGGATAATTCGAATTCTATTTTGGATAATTCGAATTTTTCATACGATTAACTTTAAAATATTACAGTAAAATTTTTTCCCAAGATTTTTTTTACCTAAAATGCATTATTTATTTGAATAGTCTTTCAAAATAAGGATAAGGAAATAAAATAAAAGCCCCCTACCTAGTGCATCAGAAGATATGGTGCATATACGTGAAGTTCGAGGGTTTTCTGAATTGAAAGTCATGTCTGATGTAGAAGATTCTATTTTTGTATCAACTGATAGGTTGAAGTCATATGCTATGACACAAAGATTGTACTTGAAGAAGCAATAAAAAATATCTGACTATTTAAAAAAAAAAAGTGTTGAATAATTAAGCTCGTAAAAAATATTGATTTAATGGGAGGGGGGGGGGGATGTAGCAGTTTTCTTAGATATAAAGTTTATATATTAAATCTTTGATCGTAGAGTTTAAATTTTTTTAATTTATCTCTTCTTTTTGACAAAATAGCATGCTTGCCAACATCCTAATTAATATTCTGTAGTGTTGTTAGTCCCGCCCTTTTTTTTCACACCAGTAAATTTTTAAAGTAATATTTTGCAAATGCAATTACGATTAAATAAGAAGACAAATACTCTAAAACGGATACTGGTGTGAAAAAGAAGGCGGGGTTAACAATACTACGGAATTTTAATTAGTATGTTGGCAAGTATGAAATAGTATATGTAATTCGAATTTTTGGATATTTCGAATTTTTCTCAGGTCCCTTCAACTTCGAATTATCCAAGTTCTACTGTATAATGATGAAATTTAAATAACATGAAATGAACTTTTAAATTTAATAACAAGCTTAAATAAATATGCTTTATGAATTTTATGAAAATCTGTAATTGTATTACATTAAGTAATTGTTATTTTATTTAAAGGCCGTTGGTCGAAGTCGAATTTATTTAAAGAAGTTTAATTAATGTAAAAGCAAAGTTGTAATAAAAGTATTGAGTTTTATCATATTTTATTATTTAATGTTATATTTTAATCTATTTTTTTTTCTATTTGAGTAATATATTTATTGAGATTTCTTACTCGTTCTGGAATGTTCCAAAAAGGTTCAATGATTTCTAGCACAGAACTAACTTCTTCGAAAACTGTAAATGACTAATAAGGCTATACAATAATATAAGACATTATTGATGATTGTAAGCTTGAACTTGCCTATTTCTTTACATGCTACTTTCTCTACAGTATTACAGTAGAAGTGGAAACAAATGACAATTTTTATATTTTCACGAAGGTGGACGTTCATTTAGTGTCAAATTAGGCAATTTGGCATCCGAATTCGGTAAAAAAGTAGTAGTTTAGGATTTCCAAATTTTGGAATTTCTTACTTCAATAGGAGTCGAGTTCTAGAATTTACCAAATTAATTCATTGGTTCCTAGCGCAGAACTACCTCGAAAATTCTATAAATCACTGACAAGATTCTCGATGAATTCAGATTCTATTGACTTCAAACTGTGCGGTAGAGGTCTGCACAGGCCAGTTTCGAGTCGATTTCTCAGTTTGATCTCGAGTCGTGCTGGGGTTTAATATTGTTTTGCATCCTCCTGCCGGGCCGTGCTCGGGCGTAATTTTTTTTATGTAGTATAGGCAAGTTCGGTCCGGAACAGGCCTAGATTTCTTTTTTTTTTTTTTTTTTTTTTTCTTTTTTTTTTTTTTTAATTTCTGGTTAATTAACAAATAAGGTAAATGATTTAAAAAAAAAAAAAACTTTATTTAGTCATTTGTTTTGCATAATTATAATTTTATAGGTTTGTATGTCACCGAAAATTTTGTTTGGTTAGAAAGTGTTTATAACTTCAACTTGATTGTCTGACTGTGTCTATTCGCACTCTGATAACCGCAAATATTTTTAGCATGTTTCGAAACTTATATATGTTATTTGAGGTCACAATAGAAGTGTTTCCTATTCAAAATGATATGCATGCCTGTACTAGTTTGCGTACAAGTACAAACAAAATAAATTAGATACGTTATACTGTTTAATACATATACATACAGAAACAGTTCTAGACTCTAGAAACCATAAACCATTCTCCTGAAACCACCCACCCCAAAGTATTATGGTTTCTTGTGTCTAGGACTATGAAGGATACAATTTTTTAAGCATTTTTTCGTTACGTTCCAAGGCACTAATTGTAATGAAATTAGCATCATTTTTCAGATGTGCAAAAATATCTCAAATGAAAATGTTTGGATTAGTTTTAGTATTTTTTTTTTTTTTTTTTTTTTTTTTTACAGGATCACGCAAAGGGATTCGGATACATGCTTTTACCGAATCCCACGCACTTCTTTTTTTCACTTATAAGGGTGTACGTGGAAAAGATGATAAAGGGGAAATGGATGAAAGTAGATTTTTAATACTACTAACCATTTTTAATACTTTTCTACATTGTTTGATGAATATTTGATGAATATTTGATGAATGACGTTTTCGGTTTGACTCTGTCTGTCTGTGTGCTTTCTGCTTCTTAGTTCTAATAAATTTATTTTTATATGTAATTGTCTTCTAAAAGTTCAGTAGTTTTGTTAACAGATAATCATTGCTTGGCTATATAAAACCTCTGAAAAATAAACACTAACAACCCTAACAGCACAGTTAGGCTTAACTTATCCACAGTACATCTTAAGGACGTTTCTGGGATGCCTTTTCATCCAGAAGACATCTTGTAGATATCCTGGGAAGGTGATGTGCTGTTTTTTCATAGAAAAGCATTTCTTTCTTTCTATGCTACCTTTTCTTTTTCCATTCCCCCCCCCCCCTTGGATCGAGTTGGTTCGTGTCGGGCCTTATTTTATCGTTTTTTGTTTGGCCCGGGTGAGCAATGATTTTGTACGAAACGGGACGGACCTAGACCTCAAAATTTCGGCCCGTGCAGACCTCTACTGTGCGGTTGATCATTGTTCCTGAATTAGCGAAATACTTGCTCTATTTAACCCTATTTACTTGACTTCTGCAGTACGAATGAGTGTTTTATTAGATTGTTTCAAGAATATTTCTTTATTATTGATTTTTTGTTATAGTTTCATTCAACTGTTTCCAGAATATTAATTAAATAGAGTGCATTCGTCAACTAGAACCTTTTACAGTTTAATAAAATTTAATTATTTATAATGAATATTTATATATATTATGTAGCAAAGAATATGCGAAATATAAAATCTTTTGTTTAAAATTTTTTACGCAATATCATCAATAAATATTATATTAACATATTTATTTTTAATGTTTTGATATAAATGATATTTTTATTAATGCGAAAAGCAATTTTTCTTGTTCGTTTTTCTGTCACTGTTTTTCTGTCAGTTTTGAGTATATACTAATATCGCACACATTTTAAAAATTCTATATTTCCGAGATCCTTGTTAGCGGGAAGAAAGCTGAAGTACATTTTCTAAAGGAAAAGAAAAAATAGTATCATACCAGCTGTGGCAATGATACTATCGCAAAACCATTGTTTCTATATATGTCGAAGAACGATGAAAAGGGAAAAAAATATAATACTGCGGGGAAAAACCTTGTGGATATTCTTGCAAAATTACGTAGAATATTGCGGTTGCAGTGTAATCTGTAAATGAGATACGATAACTTTATTAATTTGTGCCTTTTCAGTGGAAACAGAGGAAATTTTAAAAGAATAATTGTTTTAAAAGACAGATGATACTTTGAAAAAAAAAAATGTTAACATGCGTTTAAAATGTTTTATTAATAAAACTTTTAATTTACTAAATTTAGTGAAAAAAAACTCGATATATTTCAACTAAAAAGTAGCACTTTCTAACACGTATAACTATAAGAATATTTTAAAGAAAAATGTATAAAAAATTCTACAACTGAATCTAATATTCACGACAAAATAAATAAATAAATAAAATAAATATGCAAATGAAATAAATAAAATACAAGTATAAAACGGAATGAATGATTTTTTTAATTGCTTTTTTATATAAATATCCTCTTCGTTACGGAAGTAATAGTTTTGACAAAATTTATATATAATAATATTTTATTCATTTGAACCATTCTTATTTTGTTTTAATCGCAGTAGTTTTTCTTTATTCATATTGAACTTAATTTTAATTAGTTTTTTATGGAAGCAGTTTCAGACCAAAGAAGTTTATTCAAACAATAGAAAATAACCACTTGCAGTCATGGTACAAATCAGACTACCAAAAAAAAAAAAAAAAAAAGGGGGGGGGGGAGAAAGAGGGCTTCGTAGCAACTTTATTGCAACGTGAAATCCGCATAATGCGCCACATAACATTACTGGAAATAATAAAATGACTTTGTAGTATTATTGCTACTTGATCAAGATTCTAAAAAAATGAATATCATCACTTTCTCTTCCTTCAAACCTCCTTAAAGAAAATAAATATCTAACTCATGATACTTTGATTTAGTTGTTCCAACTCACTAACTCAAATAAATTTTGATGTATTATGACAAAACGTTAAATTGATGAAGCTCTTTCTGTAAACTCAAAACTCAATTTCAAAAAACTCTTCTAAAATCTCAATTTCAAAATTGACAACTTTTTCGCTTTTTGCACCCTTCTATTTTAATGTAGTTTTGATATTTAATTAAAGCATTTTTTAATATTTAAATACAGCAAAAGGTTTTCTAGAAATATACTGGTATTAAAATGTATATTGACAACTATATAATTTCAAAAACAATTAGATGTTTTGATATAGACAGTTATTCTATATCTGATTTTTCCGAACATGATGAGATCCTGAAATAATCTTCTGAAACACTAAAAGAACAGTTTTTTAGATGCACGTAAACCAAATATTCGAAAAAAAAAAAAAAAAAAAAAAATTATACGAAAATCGATTTCTAATCTTAAATTCCCGCGATTTTTTCGAAAGAATGCTTTCGGGATACGTAAATACTAAATGTTCGGAAACAAATTTTTTCGAAAATTTCACCTATCCGATGAATTATCAGAGTCTAAAATCTTTATCGAAATGCAATAAGAACTAAACGAATTGCTAGTTCAATAAAAATGAAATTTAAGTAAAAATACATTTTTTAACAGTATAGAAACTTTTCATAAATCATAAAATGAAAATTTATTCTTGCAAAGATATGCTACAAAGAAGTAAAAGTTTCAGCACTAAGAAAATTCTGGAGAAAAATATACATACATCTCTTTTATAAGAAATGAAAATTTTTAAATATTCAAAATATTTTAAAAAGCTCTTGAGACCTTTGAAATTTAAGGTTTAACGAATATTTATACAAAAACTAATAACTAAATCTTTCATTTCTTTATAGCTTATCTTTGCAAGAATAAATTTTTATTTTATAATTTTTAGGGCTCCACAATAAAAAGCTTCTACTGTAAAAAAAAAAAAAAAAAAAAAGAAAAAGCATTTTTACTTAAATTTTATTTTGTGCTTTTTAGTTACAAAAAAAGAAAGCTTCTAAAAAAACTAGTTGGAAATTCTTAGAACACTGTGTAGACATTGAAAGATTTTCTTTTATCAATTAACACCTTTTCAATTAATTATCAGCAAAAAATAACTAATAGGACCTTGTAGGATCGAACCCACAACCATCGAGTTATCAGCATGACACTCAAACCAAAAGTCGAAGAACAGTAAAGAAAAATCGTAGAACATTCAAGAAGAGTCTAACAAATACACATACAAAAAGAATATTGTTCTCAAATACTTTTTAAAATATTAGTGAAATATCTGTATTTATTTTTCTTTAAATTTTTCTTATTCTTGAAACTTTTTTTTTTTTTTTAATAGCATGTCTCCGCAAGAATAAATTTTTATTTTATGCTTTATAGGGATCCACGATAAAAAGCTTCCAGTTTTTTTTTTTTTTTTTTTTTTTACTTAAGTTTTTAGTTTGAAGTTTTTAGTTTCAATAACGGGAAAAAAAAAAAAAAAAAAAAAAAACTTCTCAAAAAACGAATAAAAATTTCTTAAGATACTGTGCAGACAATGAAAGATTTTCTTTTATCAGTTGACATCTTTTCAACTTATTATCTGTAGAAAAGTAACGCATCGACCTTCGAGGATCGAATCCATGACCATCGCATTAACCGACACGTCGCTTTAACCGACTGAACTAATGAGTGACGAAAAAGAGTTGCCTACATTCACATAAAAATGGGGGCGCCTTGTTTTTCAGCGTGCACAAAGACACGATAACATAAATCCAATTTCAATAAAAGCGGTCGAGCGGTTCTGCGCTCAAAGATGGTAGACGTGAGGTGCCGGGTTCGATGCTAGGTCGCGCTCATCGACCTGGCCATTTGGGGTTTTGGTTTTCTCCGAAACCTGCGTGAATACGGGCTAGGACCCCTTACAAAGACCCCCCATGGAGGGCACTTCCCCTCAGGCCTAGGACCCTAGAGCAGTATATAAAGCCCTTATTCCCAAACGCCAACACACCAATTTCAATAAAAAGCTTTAAAAATTTTATTTATTTATTTATTTTTACTTAAATTTTTATTTTGTGCTTTTTAGTAAATTGACAAAAAGCTATTTAAAAAAAAAAAAAAAATTACAAAATTATTAGGATACTGTGCAGACAATGAAGAATTTTCTATTAGAGACGAAATGAATTGCTTGCGTTTGCGATGGCAAAATCCAATTTCAATAAAAAGATCCTGAAAAAGCTTCAAAATTTTTTTATTTTTTTATTTATTAATTACTTAATTTTTATTGTGTGCTTTTTAGTCACACACACACACACACACAAAAAAAAAAAAAAAAAAAAAAAAAAAAAAAAAAAAAACTCTTCATAAATTTTTAGGATACTATGTAGACAGTGAAAAGTTTTTCTTTTATCAATTCACACCTTTTTTATTAACTATCTACAAAAAAGTAACACGTTGGCAGTTCAAGGATCGAACCCATGACCATCACATTGTGAAAATGATGCCCTTTTAACGTTCACTACTTAATTTATTTTAAAAATTACTAAACTAATTTTAAAAATGGCTTTTAGACACAAAGCTGATCATAAATATTTAAAAGATAAAAAATTAGCGTTGTTTCTTTTCGAGAAATTTTTGGTTTGAAACATCTATAACTTAACCTTATTAAATTCAAATAATATTTAATTTAATAAATAAAACACTTCGTAAGTAAATCGACTACAAAAACTCGAAAAGTTGTTTCAGGTGAAAATAATAGTCCAGCTCTTCATTAAACGAAAAAAACTAGACATGAGTGCATCATCAAACCAGCAGTTCGCACTCATGTTCACTAAGAAACTTCAAGTGACTTATGCATTTAGCTTTCTTTGAAGCATTATTTGTTAAATTTTGGAATAGTGCTGCTATCTACCGAACAGAAAAGGAACAAAAGTTTAAAACCTGATTAAAACAAAGGGGAAATGTTAAAAAACTGCTGCATATAAGAATTGTTAAATTATGTCAAATGTTTGGTTTCGCTGCGAAACCAATGAACGTTAAAGGGTTAACCAAATGAGCCAACGAGCGCCCAAATGATTTGCTTGCATTTACTTTAAAGTGGAGACGTCTTGTTTTTTAGCGTGACACGAAGACGCGATGACAAAATCCAGTTTCAATAAAAAAGCTTTTAATAATACAACGTATCCCATTTGGTAGATGTTAGGGAGAAAGATTTACGATTGAGCGCATTTTACGACTGTACTTTGTAATCTACAATATCATACTTTTGCCATAGTTACAATGTTGAGGTGCCGTTAATGTTTATAAACTTAATTTTGAAGCGTAAATGAAAAAGAATGAAGTCAAGTCAAATCAAATCAAAACATTTTTCCCCCCTGCATACGAAATTTTTTTACTGATTTTCATAGAAATCACTTCAGTCATTTTCGTAAGCAGTTCGAAAAACAATTTATTGATGCATTCCTACGCAAGAATTACTCATTTAATGAGATAAGATTTTACCATCTAAATAAGAAACTTGTTCAAGCCAGATAATAATTATTTCAAGTAAACAATTCTTATAAATTCATGCGAAATGTTAGATTCGGTATAAGTTGGCAATAAGTCTTTACATATATATGAAATACCGTTTATCATTCTAATCGGTTTTGATAATTTATGTTGCATTCATTACTCTGTATTGAAGTAACACTCTGCTGATCACCCATTCTTTTTTTCATCCTTTTGTTTGATCGTTAAATACTAGACAACTGAAAGACAACAAAATACTCACATTCCTTAGCATATGCGCATTTTGGAAGAATTCTGAAATGCTTGAAATTTGTTGAACTCACCAGTTTAACTGAATATGGATTGCTTCTGTGTGATGCATTTTTAGTATTTAAAAAAAAAAAAAAAAAAAGGTCACAAAAATATATCTGCAAGATTTTTTTCGACTTTTTCATTCGGAAAATCAACGTAACAAAAATGAAATAGAAAATTTTGCTATTTTGTCAGGTGTTGAAATTTATAATACAGTTGGAATAACGCGCTAAAATAATGCATTTCCACCATAGACATATAAAACGAAGCTTACATATAGCGAGGTAAAAAATAAGAAAAAAGAAAAATGGTAGAATTATTTTTTAAACACCAATTTCCGTAATCTAAAACTAACCTACCTAAGCAAGATGACTGTTATTTTCCTCTAATAACCCCGTAATACATGAGAAAGGAATGAATTTATATAACAATTTTCAAGAAAATCGTTAGAGCTGTTTTTGAGATACCAACTTTTAATAAAACTCAATTATTGACCGGAAAACAAGAATTACATTCAAAAGGATATTTAAAAGTGAGTTAATATGAAGAGTTTGAAAAAAATCCGTACAGCCGTTTTTAAAGGAACGCGCTTACGAGACCTGAAATTGAGCTATTTATACAGGACCCCTATCAATTTTTCTGAACTAACCAAGTATATCATTCGAAAGGACAACTAATAGAGTGTTTATATAGCAAATTTGAAGAAAATAGTTAGAGTCTTTTTTGAGATACGGACTTACCGTCTCACTTCCGGTTTCCGATGTCCCACTTCAGGTTTTTAAATTGCCCCCAAAATTTGAAAAATTCATCTGTACACCAGAATTGCCTCAATCCTGAAGTTTTGTAGTTTTATCTTTATTAGTTTCGGAGATATGATAGCCAGAATATTCCACACATACACACGAGTACATACATGCATATACACTGACCAGTTGCCAAAAACCACTTTTTTGGACTCAGGGGACATTAAAACGTGTAAATCAGGTGAAATCTCTATATCGAATTTTTGGACCGAATACAATACTTCCATTACCTACGGTAGTAAGGTAATGGAAGTTAAAAAATAAAATAAAAAAATCCGTTTCAAACGATGTGCTAGCAGTTAAACAATTCTTCAAATCATTGTCATACGATAACCTGCAATCTAGTTTAAGATTAAAAAAAAAATCCGATTAAACGGTATAAACTTACAGATCTCGACTTTATTGTAGATATACGTCCTATTGAGCGATTTTTCTGATAGACCTTTAAAGTCCCGTCGGGAAAAAATGGGTTAAGGGGGTATCCTGGTATAGAAATTTTAAAAAATATTTTTTTTTTTCTTCTTTTTACTTTCTTCTATCTTCAGTAGAAGAAAGCATTGGATTCGTAAAAATTTTCGATTTCGGGTTTTTGATGGATTTACACGTTTTGAGAGCTGTAGAACACGATTTTACCATTTTTAGAAAATGTTTGTCTGTCTGTCTGTCTGTCTGTGTGTGTGTGACAAAATTTTGTGGCAACTGTATCTCTGGAACTACTGCACAGAATTTCATACAAATTGGTATGTAGTTGCACCTTGACATAAATTAGTGCCTATCAACTTTTGGTAAAAATCGTCTTACAGGTTGCGTTGCCATCCCGCTTTTTCTAAATTTTTAACAGGGTGATATAGGGCAAAAATTTTCAAGATGGGTATCTTTCGAAAGGTCTCGTCAGTACCTTTAAAACGAATGGTTGAACTATAAATCTGTGATAATTTAAAACAAAGTTATCGATTTTCTTTACTTTTTACGAAAAAAAACTGAAAAAAAAATCTTTTTTTTTTTTTTTTTTCTCTCTCCCCTTAATTTTATCAAACTCCCACGGTTTCCGTGTTCTGACAAACTTAAACTAATTTTTGCTTTTTTCCCCTAATTTTGTCAAAGTTTTTCTTTTTCTTTTTCTTTTTCTTTATTTCTTTTTTTTTTTTTCTATCTCTCCTCTTAATTCTATCAAACTCCCACGGTTTCCGTGTTCTGACAAACTTAAACAAATTTTTGCATTTTTCCCCCAATTTTGTCAGTCCCACGGTTTCCGTGTTTTGACAAACTTAGAATAATTTTTCACATTTTACCCAAAATTTTGTCAAAGTCCCACCTTTTTTTTTTTTTTTTTTTTTTTTTAATTATTTTTACTGAGTGAATTTGTATAGGAAAACATAGAAGAAAGTCTCGTGGTGGCCACAACATACTAGTTTTTTCATAT